>JALPQD010000157.1:90337-304411 GCA_023101885.1 Typhlomys cinereus | reverse complement strand
CCGTAAAGCAGGTCCAAGGTCAAGACCACATGATATCTCTCGATAGATGCAAAAAGCTTTTGACAAGATCCAACAGCCTTTTATGATCAAACGCTAGAGACAGTAGGAATGGAAGGAAACTTTATCAATATAATAAAAGCTGTATACAACAAGCCCACAGCAAGGATTATGCTCAATGGGGAACAATTGGAAGCATTCCCACTTCGATCAGGAACTAGACAAGGCTGTCCACTCTCACCACTTCTATTCAATATTGTACTTGAAGTCTTAGCTGAAGCCATAAGACAAGAAAGGGACATAAGAGGGATTCAAATCGGCAAGGAAGAAATCAAGCTATCCCTATTTGCAGATGACATGATCTTATACCTGAGGGATCCCAAAAACTCCACCAGGAAGCTCCTGGAACTAATTGAGAAGTTCAGCAGGGTGGCAGGATACAAAATAAATGTGCAAAAATCAGAGGCCTTCCTATATGCCCAGAATGAAAGAAGTGAAAAAGCCTTGAGAGAAACCATACCATTTACTATAACCCCTAAAAAAATGAAATACCTTGGTATAAACCTAACTAAGGAGGTAAAAGACCTTTACAATGAAAACTTTAAAACCCTAAAGAAAGAAATTGCAGAGGACACCAGAAGGTGGAAAGACCTCCCTTGTTCCTGGATTGGCAGAATCAACATTGTAAAAATGACCATCCTACCAAAGGCAATATACAGATTCAATGCTATACCAATCAAAATCCCAAAGCAATTCTTCAAAGAAGTTGACCAAATAATCTCAAAGTCCATATGGAGGCACAAAAGACCCAGGATAGCAAAAACAATCCTGAGTAACAAAAACACAGCTGGAGGTATTACCATACCAAACCTAAGTCTATACTACAAATCCATAGTTATAAAGACAGCCTGGTACTGGCTCCAAAATAGACACACAGATCAATGGATAAGGATTGAAGACCCAGATATAAGCCCACAAAGTTACAGCCATTTGGTCTTTGACAAAGGGGCCCAAAGAATCCAATGGAAAAAGATCAGCATCTTCAACAAATGGTGCTGGCAAAACTGGATCTCCACATGCAGAAGATTAAAGCTGGACCTGTACTTGTCACCATGTACAAGACTTAATTCCAAATGGATCAAGGACCTTGATATCAGGCCAGAGACTATAAAAACCATAGTTGAAAGGATAGGGAACTCCCTCGAGCTGATTGGGCTAGGCCAACACTTCCTAAACAGACATCAAATGGCACAATCACTGCTACCAACTCTCAACAGTTGGGATCTTGTGAAATTAAAGAGCTTCTGTTCAGATAAAGAGATTGTCACACGAGCTCAAAGGCAACCCACAGAATGGGAGAAAATCTTCACTAACCACATATCTGACAGAGCTCTACTGTCCACAGTGCACAAAGAACTTAGAAAATTAAACTCCCAGGAAAACACTGGCCCAATTAAAAAATGGGCCCTGGAACTTCAAAGAAACTTTACCAGAGATGAAATTAAAATGTCTAACAATTATCTTAAAAAATGCTCCACTTCCTTCGCCATCAGGGAAATGCAAATCAAAACTTCCCTGAGATATCATCTCACCCCGGTCAGGATGGCAAAAATCCACAATACAAACAACAACAAATGCTGGAGAGGATGTGGAGAGAGGGGAACTCTCCTACATTGTTGGTGGGAATGCAGGCTCATACAGCCACTCTGGCAAGCCGTCTGGAGATTCTTAAAGAAATTAAAGATTGAAATGCCATATGACCCTGCTATCCCACTTTTGGGAATAACCCCCCATGCAGCAGAAGTTCGCCTCGATAGCACAAGCTCGACCATGTTCATAGCAGCACTGTTTACAATAGCAAAGTCATGGAATCAACCTAAATGTGCAACAGTTGACGAGTGGATAAGGAAACTGTGGTACATCTATACAATGGAGTACTACTCAGCCATCAAAAATGATGAATTACTGGAATTTGCTGGGAAATGGATGTCATTAGAAAGAATTATATTAAGTGAAGTATCCCAAACCCAGAAAATTAAGCGCCTTATGTACTCCCTAATAGGTGGCTCCTAGTACCAAACTCACCCAGCCCACATTGAGACACTCAAAAGTAAACCTATGTAACACAGTAATTGCAAGGATTATGAACAAGAGAGATGGGTTAGGAGGGCCACACCAGAAACAAGGAGAGAGGAGACCATGTTACAGCAGAGAAAATAGGCCTCCATCAAGGTCTGCAAGTAAGTAATGAGAAACCTGGTTAAGTTCACAGACGTTCTTTCCTGATCTCACCAGAAGGGGAGGGCATATAGTCTAGCAGATAAAAAGTAATCATTTTGCAAATGGGTGATGGACCCCTCCCTCAGTGAGGTTTCCTACTCTTATTACATCTACCCTTGAATGTGCTATTACAACAAGACTCCAGTTTAACAGCTTTTTGTCTCTGGCCAGGGGGTGACATACAGTGCCCAGCAGAATGGAGTGAAGGGAATTGCAGGAGCAGCAAAACTGCAAAAGAAAATCAACAAACCACAATCCAGAACTTCAGAGACTCTATATCAATCACATAGAACTAGGCCAGCCTAATCTCTCCCCATCCTGGAGCTCAGGGACATTTGCGGAAGAGGGGGCGGTAAGATTGTAAGAGCAAAAGGATGGGAGGAGCAACGATTTGCAAGATTCTCAACAATAGTTGGGGCCAAAGCAATCATAATGGGACTTTGCATGCCCTGCGCAATGTCCAGTGCACTGTTGCCCTCATAAAGTCTAGCATCTGTTAAGGGCACCGAGACCCCTGGAGGCAAGGGATTGACAGCCATAGTAGTGATCTTATGCTTAAGGGGAACAAGAGAAAGGGCTTATGGAAATGCCACTGGGTCCTTATATGTCATCGGAGAGGAGGACCCAGTGGAGAGTTAGGCGTTCACAATAAAGGACTCTCTGGGAATTGGGGGGGAGGCACTGGGGGAAGGGGAGGGGGAGGAGGGGGGAGGGAGGGAACTGGTAAAAAATTTTAAAATGTATAATTAAATTTTTAATAAAAAAAAAAACTAATAATGGGCCAACAGTAGGAGGAAGGGACTCAGGTAGGGAGATGCAAGCAACAGAGCAGAGGGCAGTAGTGGAGGGAGCGAAGGAGACAAGTGAAGTCGTAAGAAAGTGTCACAAGGAAACCCATGCCTTTGTGTACTGACCTGAAATTTAGCAAACTAATCTTTCAGTTAGCTGCTCATTTTATTTACATTGGAAGCTAAGGTTTTAGAGGGTTGCTTCCCATTTGGTGCTTGAGGATGCCTCCTCAAAAAGAGTCAGAGATGGGGGGCTGGAGAGGTGGCTCAGGGGTTAAGCCTCTGTCTTGTAGGCGGAAGGTCCTGAGTTCGGATCATAAGACCCCACGTATAGACGCCCGGCGGAAGCGGGGGTGGCCTGTGTTTCTGGTCCTGGTAGGGCGGAGCCTGTGAATCCCAGGCAGAGTAAACAAGGAAGAGGTGGAGGCATCGGGAGGTGGTTCCCGAATTCGCCCGTGGTTCTACACACACACACACACACACACACACACACACACACACACACGTACACACATGCACACACACGCATACACACACACTCTTTCAATGCACAGCTCACTATATATCATAGAACTTACAGAGATGAAAACCCCTATTATGTAACAATGTGGGAGTCTTCGTCCTTTTAGTCAAGTTCACTCAACATGTGACAAGCCCTGAGTGTTTAGATAATGTGGAAGAATCTTCTGGAAATCATCCCATCTACATTCAGAAAACTTACGAAGTGAGAATCCTAGTAAATGTATGAAATGCAAGAAACATTTCTTCTTACAATATGTGACAATCATACAGTTTAGAATTCCTATGATTATGGGACAGCTTTCTGCTATACATTGTGACAGTGAGTAATGTGGGAAAGTTTTCTATTGCATATCACCTGTCATGGTTTGTCCCCTACAATCTCATGTGTTTGGGAAGATCATGGAGCCTGTGAGAAGTGGAGCCTTGCTGGAGGAAGCCAGGCATGGGGTGAACCTCAAGGTAGGTGAGTCCCACCTTACTTCCTGGAGCAGTCAGCCTTTGCAGTAAGGAGTCTTGTAGCTCTCAGGCTTCTATATGTTTGCAGTGACTTCGTCTGCCTCCAGCTTCTGCCAGCCAGCCATACTGCAACTGCCACGATAGAGTGTATATCCCCTCTGGAACCATAAGCTGAATAAATCTTTCTCCATTTAAAATGCTTGACTTTGGTGTTCTTTCACAGCAACAGAAAAGAGTACCCAGTACTCTCTCTACTATACATTGTGATAGTGAGTAATGCAAGGAAAGTTTTCTACTGCCTATCACCCCTTACTAAATATAAGAACTTGTAGAGCTGAGAATGTGAAGAATGGAGGAAAACTTCTGGAAATCTTTATAAGGCATACTTTCATTGGCAGAACTGTGTGTCAGTTAATACATTCCAAAAGATGTACCTAAAAGTCACAGGATATTCAGCCATACACAGAAGTGGGAAATATGTCTACTCAAAGAAGTAGTTTAAGATAATCTGGTTCACTCCAAATTCTCACAATCCCTGAAGTTCTGCTGGTAAATGTTTATAGCAATTCTCTTCCTAGGTCCACAAGAATTGGAAAATGTGATGATAATATTGTAGGTGAGAATATATATTAGAGTGCTGGAGAATAAGTATTCACTGTTAGGTGGGATTTACCAAAGCTGGGAAGCCCATATAATAGCATCAGCAGCTATAGTAGCACATTTTAAGCTTTGTATTACATTCTTTCATTGGTATATGCTATGTGTCACTTCCTATATTCCAAATGATTTACCTAATATTCATTGGATATTAATCCAGACATTAATGTTACCAGCCAGCACTACAAAGAAATTTCTGCTTGTAATGTAGGAAACCATTATTGAAGTAAGAAAATGCTGAAATAGCTTGATAAAAATGACTTTCTTATTCACAGATATAAGAATTTAAAAAACTCCATTGAATGTTTGCATGGAGATTGCACCTTTCTGTTGCATGTATGGGTGTAGGCATGGCTGTGTAGCTATGTACATGTGTGTAGAAGTGGGCATTTGAGTTGTGTGGTGGTGGAGGCTCAGGTATGACTTTGGGAATCATCAGTGTCTACCTCTTTATTCCTTTGCTCTTACATTTCCCAGGCCCCACCTTCCAGAGGCTGAAGGTCTAGGCCATTGCCATAAACCTCCAGAAACTTTTATGTCAGATCTGGGTTTCTGAGCTTGTGTTCTTTTGCTTGTTAATCAAAGGTTTTAACCACTGACCCATTTCCCCATTTCAGGTTGGTTTTCTAATACCTTAGGGAAATCCATTTTGTGATCTAGAGTTGAACTTTGGACCCCCATTTACCTGGAACTTATTACTGAGACATAAATAGGTACAGTGTCAATCTTGTATATTGTTATATTATTGTGATTAAAGACATGACTCAAACATTTTAAATGAAGAAACATATATATTCCTACTTGTGGTTTTTTAAGTTATTGTCTGTCATATCAGTAGAGTTAATACCAACAGAAGGACCCATGGGAACTTGCTCTACAATATCCACAGAAAATGCTGAGTGAGGGGCAAAATTTCTGCTTCGGCATTCTACCCAAATATGCAATCAGTTCTCTCCAGCTCATCCACCTGCATGGGAAATGGCCTTGATCCCTATGGGCTTAGCCTTTCTTCCTCAAATGCAGAACCTCTTATGCTGTAGATTGGAGACTTTTTAACCAAATCTAGGTGTGCCTAAAACTTCAACTCTCGTTTTAAGTTGACAACTTGAACTAATTTCCACAATATCCTATGTATTTTTTTTTTTATGTAGACAGTTCTAGATCTGAGAGATGGCTCAGGGATTAAAACCTCTGCCTTGCAAACAGAAGGTCCCGAGTTCGGATCCTAAATCCCATGTAAAAACACCAGGCAGACATGGTGGTGACCTGTATTTCCAGCCCTGGAATGTGGAGCCTGGGAAACTCCAGAGCAAAGAGGAGGCAGTACGACCATGGTGACTGCTTGGCCTGCCACTTGAAGGAGATGAACTCAGGTGATGGTACAGTATTTGAGCTTGACGCCAGTATGAAAAAAAACTGGCCCTGACAAAAAGCATGTTTTGTGCTGGAGAGCAGTTATTGTTCTGATGTTCAGTTAGCAGCTATGCCCGAAAAGATTGTATTAGAAGCAGTCATGGATTCCTACCTCACCAGATTCAGACTTTCTATGTGAAAGGTAAAATTCACGTGTGTAAGCCTTGCTCTGCCGTCGTGGAACTGCAGTTTTAGAGAACACTTCTGTTGTGGATAAAAAAAGAGTTCCACACAAAGGTCTCATTTGGAATCAGTGGTGTAGCTTTAGTCTTGAATATGATTTCTTACTTTCCACACGAGAGATTCTATTGTGACCAAGGCGATTGGAACTGCTCAGCCATAACAACAGCTGCGTCATATGTCTCCAGTGTTGCTTGAGCTTGGATGGAGAAATGAGATGTTCAGAGGGAATGGAAGGAGTTGATAAGTTGTGGTAGGTATTAGTTGAATCCAAATGAGACAGTTGGTGGGAACAACTGACTTCTTGGTGGGCCTGCCCAAGTCACTGGTGGTCTCTGGTTTCTAATTCCTCATTTTATAACCAGCAGGGCTAAAAGTGCAGGATATCACCATTTCTGTTGGGTGGTTTTATGTGGGACCTGAGATCTGAACTCAGGACCTTCTGCTTGTGAGACAGGCATAAATGGTGGCAGCCTGCACTTCTCACTGGTGGGTGGAGCCTAGGAAATCCCAGAGTGAAGCAAAAGAGGGGTAGAAGCAATCCAGGATGATTCAGAAGTCATCCTTGGCTTCCACAGGAACACACAGTGCCCTCTGATCCACACATAACGATACAATCAACCAATCAATCAATAAATAAAGTCAGTTTAAAATTCACAGTCAAGGCACAGAGGAAAATCCACATGCCCAAAGTCTGGCATCTTATATATGACAGTAATAGGACACTAAGTTCAAGAAGTCTTTATGATTGGAATGGGTCCTTTCATTGAAATAGGTGGCAATCATACTGTTAGGTATTTCTAATATTTGTGTGTGTATAGAAGAGAGTACTTGAATGTGCATGACAATGGAAGCCCAAAGTGACTTCAGGAATCACCCTGGATTGCTTTACCCTCTTATTGCTTTGATCTGGAGTTTCCTAGGCCCTGCCTTTCAGAGCTAGAAGTTTCAGGCTGAATCCAACTCTTCCTGGCAGTTTTACCAAGAATTGGAATCTGAACTCAGGCCCTGTTGCTTTTGAGGTATAGGCTTAACTACTGAGCCATCTCTTCTGCCCTGGTTATTAGGTATTTTATTGAGAAGACATAGCTCAGATATTACTGTGCTTGAGTGGAATTCGGAAAACCCTGATTTCAACTTGCACCCTAAAATCCGCTGTGGTGGTTGATTGCAGTTATCAAAGCACCTAAAAAAGAGAAATGAGAATGAAATTTCAATACCATTGTCTATTACATATGGTGTCTGAGGCCAGACTTGGCTATATGAGACTATGTTAAATAAATAAAGAAAGAAAGAAAGAAAGAAAGCATTTCAGCCCATCTATAACTTTGGAAAGTGGAGAAAGGACTATCAGTTCAAGACAATCATCAATTACATATCTAGATCAAAACTAATCTGAGCTACTTAGTTAGTAGTAGCTGCACCCCATTCCCTCCCCCCAAAAATAAAACAAAATCAAATGAAGAAGGAAAAGTAAGCATGCTTCCTTAAGTTGATCTATTCTGCGCATGGAGTTTAGTCTCTGTGAGTTAAGTAATTGCCTGGACGTCACAAAGCTCATCAGCAGCTGCCAAGATACCCACGTTTCAATTTGAAGCACAGCATGACCAGTCCTATGATTGAGAGAGAGGAAAGAAGGGTCTGATCCACCAAAATAGTCTAAGCCCCTGGGAAAACGGGCCTGGAGTTCCCTTTGTTCCTTGGCAATGACATCTACCATCAACAAACTCTTTGGTACATGGAGGTGCACATGTGAGGTGATTGGCAATGAGGGGGCTCAGGGATGTGAGAGGGGAGACAACAGGATGAGGAAGGGAGGTATAGGAGAGGTTTGCGTTTGAGTCCTCTCTTTGAGGTGCTAAATTGAGTGGGATAGGTTGGCATGGTGTCACGGTCCTCTAGCAGGGGGATCCCTGAAAGTTCAAGGTCACCATGGATGACAATGTGCACCCTCTTCAAGAAATAAAAGAGAGATGTGTTAAGGTCTGGAGTCAGCCTCACTTAGATTGCTTCTTGGTACCCCTTTGGCCAGAACCTGTGTTCTGTTATATTCACCTTGCCTGTGGCACCCCTTTTTCTCTGATGAATCTGCCTATACCCCTGAACCCCATGATATGATATGCACTGAAGGGAATAGGTGTTGTCAGAATACAACTAATATGTGAGACTAATATGTGAGACAGAGCCCCTTAAAAAGAGCTTTGAAGGATGGGGGAGTATAAGCTTTCACAATCCAGGGCCCTTGATATTCTAGGACCCCCAGTTAGTATTCCCTGTCTATTACTATGTGTGCAACAAGGAATAAAAACCCCCTTTTCCCTGAGTCATTTCATCCTCTCAAAAATGGGCACCTAAGACGAGCCAAGGACATTTATTGACACAGTGATACTCCTTTTTTTTTGTTGGCGTGTTTGACATAGGCTCTTACATAGCCCAGGTTGGCTTTGAAAGAATTGTATAGCCAAAGATAGCCCCCATCCACTAGCCTCCCCCTAGCCAGTGCTAGGATTAAAGGTATGCACTGCTGTACTCCAATTCTAACCATTGCATTCTAACCTGCTTCATCATTGCACGGCCACTATATTAATGTGGACGTTCCCTCAACTGCTTTCCCAAACCTCATATATAATCCTTATCCTGCATACACAGCTAATAAACACAGAACAATTGACTGATGTGGTTACTATTCAGTCACTCCAGGTTTATCTCAGCTACTGATTTTTCTGTCCTAAGTGCTCCCATTCTCCATATCTATAAAAGTAGGAACTAAAAATATGTGAGGGTGGATGATAAATTCCAGATCAGCCTACCCTACAGAATCAGACCCTACTTCAAACAACAACAACAACAAAGCAGGACTGAAAAGACAGATCATAGAAGACATGACTCAGGGGCAGGTCATGACTCAGCCAATTCCATTGATTCCACCAAGAACTAAATCCTCAATTGAATTTGACAAAAATGCAAACAATAAGATTTTTTTCTGGCCATCCATATATGAGCTTGAACACCTGGTAGAAAAGTATAATTAAAAATTAATATGTGGCAGGACCCCAGGTCAGCTGACAGGGACCCGGCTCCGACTCCCACCACCATCAGGCTGGGGCCGTGCGAGGGGCAGAGGGACTAGAAGGACCTCCCCCTGCGCCGGGGCCCCACCCCAGCTACCCTCGGGTTAAATAGCTCCATCACGACGCCCCCATACTCCCTTTACCCCACCCCACATCGCCAGTTGGGATGCGCGTGCGGTCCAGCCCGGCCTCACCCCCGACCTAGGTAAGTCTCCGCCCGCGCCTGCCCACCAGGACCCCAGGCAAAATAATTCAGTTTAGTGAAATTGAGAGATCTTAAGAGTTAAAACGACAATGCCAAAGTCAAAGTGCAAATCCATGAGAAACAACACTCAAGTAAACAAATTTCCCACTGAAGAAATTAATCCCATAATGTTACACTCCAACCAGAACAAACCCACGGAAAATGGCCAAGAAAGCCTGACCCAGGATAATGACTTTCAAAATATGATCATTACCATGTTCAATACTATGAAAGAGGAAATCCGGGAGGAATTACATAATCGAATCAATCACTTTGAAGAGGAACACAACAGACACTTGGAGGAGTTGAGAAAAACAGTGCAAGAAACAAAAACTGGCATAGAGCAGTAAAAACAAACTCAAGCAGAGTTTAAAACTGAGCTACAAGACAAGTTATCTTCAACCCAGAACTCCACAGAGAGTCTTATCAGCAGAACTAATGAAGCAGAAAACAGAATTTCAGACCTTGAAGATAAAGTGGGAGTACTAACCAGCTCAGTGGAAGAGGTTGTTAAAGCCAAAAAGATACTTGAGAGAAATATCCAAGAGATATGGGACACCCTGAAAAAGCCTAACATGCGTATTCATGGAATACTGGAGCAAGAATCTCAAAATACCACCCCTGAGGAAATTTTTCAAACGATCATCAAGGAAAACTTTCCTCATCCAAAAAAAGAGAGGCCCATCCATATACAATAGGCATTCCACACCCCAAACAGATACGACCAAAATAGAAGCACGCCACGGTAAATAATAGTTAAAATACTCCACATTCAAGATAAAGAATTGGTGCTGAGAGCTTCAAGGGAGAAAAAACAAGTCACTTTTAAAGGTAAACCTATTAAAATAACAAATGACTTCTCAGTCGAAACAGTAAAAGCAAGAAGAGCTTGGAGAGACATACTTCAAGTATTGAATGACCAAAAGTGTCAACCCAGGCTGATTTACCCTGCAAAACTATCCGTCATGATCGAGGGAGAAAGAAAAATTTTCCAGAACAAAGACAACTTGAAGGGATACATGTCCACAAAACCAGGCCTTCAAAAAATGCTAGAAATAATACTCAAGCGTGAAGAAAAAAACAGGCATATCCGGGAGAAGAGAAGGCAAATATAACACCATTAAAAGCGAAGCAATATACTTATAAAAGCTACTAAACATAATAAATGTCTGAATTAACAATAGTTTCTCCATTATAACACTAAATGTTAATGGAATTAACTCACCGATCAAGAGACACAGATTACAAATTTGGATTAAAAATCACAATCCATCAATCTGCTGCCTGCAGGAAACCCATCTCACCACAAAAGATAGGCACGCTCTAAAAATAAAAGGCTGGTCAACAATTCTACAAGCAAATGGAAGCAGAAAACAGGCAGGGGTAGCCATTATGCTATCAGACAAAGTGGACTTCAAACCAAAGAAAATTATAAGAGGCACGGATGGACACTACATTTTAGTCACAGGTACAATTCACCAGGAAGACTTCACAATACTGAACATATATGCACCCAATACGGGCCTCTCCACATTCATTAAAAAAACCCTACAGCATCTAAAGCAAGAAATCAACCCCCAAACAATAATTCTTGGGGACTTCAACACCGCCCTCTCAACATGGGATAGATCAACAGGTCAAAAGCTTAACAGAGACACTTTGGAACTTAATCAAACCCTGAAAGAAATGGACCTTACAGATCTCTATCGAACTTTTCACCCACGCACCATAGAATACACATTTTCCTCAGCAGCACACGGAACTTTCTCCAAAATAGATCACATATTGGGCCACAAAATGAATCTACACATATACAAGAAAGTTGAAATTCTAACCTGTGCCCTATCAGAACACCACGGCCTAAAGCTGGACATCCACAACACATCAAACAAGAGAAAATACACTAACTCCTGAAAACTTAACAATATGATGCTGAATGAGAACTGGATTCAGGAAGAAATTAAAAAGAAAATTCAAGATTTCCTGAAAGTGAATGATAACGAACATACAATTTACCAAAATCTCTGGGACACAATGAAAGGTAAACCTATTAAATAACAAATGACTTCTCAGTCAAAACAGTAAAAGCAAGAAGAGCTTGGAGAGACATACTTCAAGTATTGAATGAGCAAAAATGTCAACTCAGGCTGATTTATCCTATAAAACTATCCGTCATGATCGAGAGAGAAAGAAAAATCTTCCAGCACAAAGACAACTTGAAGGAATACATGTCCACCAAACCAGGCCTTCAAAAAATGCTAGAAATGATACTCAAGCGTGAAGAAAAAAACAGGCATACCCAGGAGAACAGAAGGCAAGTATAACACCATTAACAGTGAAGCAATATACTTATAAAAACTACTAAACATAATAAATGTCTGGAATTAAAAATAGTTTCTCCATTATAACACTAAATGTTAATGGAATTAACTCACCGATCAAGAGACACAGATTACAAATTTGGATTAAAAATCACAATCCATCAATCTGCTGCCTGCAGGAAACCCATCTCACCACAAAAGATAGGCATGCCCTAAAAATAAAAGCTGTTCTAAGAAGTAAGTTCATAACTCTTAATGCCTACATCAAAAAAATAGAAACATCAGAAATAAACAACTTAACAATCCAGGTTAAAGCTTTAGAGAAACTAGAGCAATCTGATCCCAAAAGTAGTAGAAGAGAGGATATTAGCAAAATAAGGGGGGGAAATATCTGAAATCGACATTAAGAAAACGATAGAAAAAATCAACCAGTCAAAAAGCTGGTTCTTTGAAAAAATCAATAAGATTGATACACCCCTAGCTAAATTAACCAAAAGCAAGAGAGGGAAAAACCAAATTAACAAAATTAGAAATGAGCATGGAGTTATCACTACTAATACCCGAGAAATCCAGAGAATTATAACATCATACTTCAAAAAATTATACTCTGTGAAGTTTGACAACACAAAAGAGATGGATGAATTCCTAAGTAAACACAACCTACCTAAATTGAATCAGGAAGTTGTGAATTATTTAAATAGTCCTATAACATATAAGGAAATTGAAGAAGTAATCTCAAATCTTCCCACCAAAAAAGGTCCTGGACCAGATAGATTCAGCACAGAGTTCTTCCAGACATTTAAGGAGTTAATAACACCAATACTCCTTAAACTGTTCCATCAAATAGCAAAGGAAGGAACACTACCAAATTCCTTCTATGAAGCTAATATCGTTTTAATCCCAAAACCTAACAAAGACTCACTTAAAAAAGAAAACTATAGGCCGATCTCTCTGATGAACACAGACACAAAGATTCTCAACCAAGTCTTAGCAAATTGGATTCAAAAACACATTAAAAAGATTATTCACGGAGACCAAGTAGGCTTCATCCCCGGCTCACAAGTTTGGTTCAACATATGCAAATCAATAAATGTAATTCATCATGTAAACCAGTCCAAAGTCCAAGACCACATGATACTCTCGATAGATGCAGAAAAAGCTTTTGACAAGATCCAACAGCCTTTTATGATCAAAACGCTAGAGACAGTAGGAATGGAAGGAAACTTTATCAATATAATAAAAGCTGTATACAACAAGCCCACAGCAAGGATTATGCTCAACGGGGAACAATTGGAAGCATTCCCACTTCAATCAGGAACTAGACAAGGCTGTCCACTCTCACCACTTCTATTCCATATTGTACTTGAAGTCTTAGCTGAAGCCATAAGACAAGAAAGGGACATAAGAGGGATTCAAATCAGCAAGAAAGAAGTCAAGCTATCCCTATTTGCAGATGACATGATCTTATAACTGACTGATCCCAAAAACTCCACCAGGAAGCTCCTGGAACTAATTAAGAAGTTCAGCAGGGTGGCAGGATACAAAATAAATGTGCAAAAATCAGAAGCCTTCCTATATGCCCAGAATGAAAGAAGTGAAAAAGCCTTGAGAGAAACAATCCCATTTACTATAGCCCCTAAAAAAATGAAATACCTTGGTATAAACCTAACTAAGGAGGTAAAAGACCTTTACAATGAAAACTTTAAAACCCTAAAAAAAGAATTTGCAGAAGACACCAGAAGGTGGAAAGACCTCCCATGTTCCTAGATTGGCAGAATCAACATCATAAAAATGACCATCCTACCAAGGGCAATATACAAATTCAATGCTATACCAATTAAAATCCCAAAGCAATTCTTCAAAGAAGTTGACCAAACAATCTCAAAATTCATATGGAGGCACAAAAGACCCAGGATAGCAAAGACAATCCTGAGTAACAAAAACACTGCTGGAGGTATTACCATACCAACCCTTAGTCTATACTAGAAATCCATAGTTATAAAAAGAGCCTGGTACTGGCTCCAAAATAGACACACAGATCAATGGATAAGGGTTGAAGACCCAGATATAAGCCCACAAAATTACAGCCATTTGGTCTTTGACAAAGGGGCCCAAAGAATCCAATGGAAAAGAACAGCATCTTCAACAAATGGTGCTGGCAAAACTGGATCTCCACATGCAGAAGATTAAAGCTGGACCCGTACTTCTCACCATGTACAAACTTAATTCCAAATGGATGAAGGACCTTGATATCAGGCCAGAGACTATAAAAACCATAGTTGAAAGGATAGGGAACTCCCTCGAGCTGATTGGGCTAGGCCAACAGTTCCTAAACAGACATCCAATGGCACAGTCACTGCTACCAACTCTCAACAGTTGGGATCTTGTGAAATTAAAGAGCTGCTGTTCAGATAAAGAGATTGTAACGCGAGCTCAAAGGCAACCCACAGAATGGGAGAAAATCTTCACAAACCACAAATCTGATAGAGCTCTGCTGTCCAGAGTGCACAAAGAACTTAGAAAACTAAACACCAAGGAAACCAATGGCCCATAAAAAATGGGCCTTGGAACTTAAAAGAAACTTTACCAGGGATGAAATTAAAATGTCTAACAAATATCTGAAAAAATGCTCCACTTCCTTAGCCATCAGCGAAATGCAAATCAAAACTTCCCTGAGATATCATCTCACCCCGTTCAGGATGGCAAAAATCCACAATACAAATAACAACAAATGTTGGAGAGGATGTGGAGAGAGGGGAACTCTCCTACATTGCTGGTGGGAGTGCGGGCTCATACAGCCACTCTGGTGAGCTGTCTGGAGATTCTTAAAGAAATTAAAGATTGAAATGCCATATGACCCTGCTATTCCACTTTTGGGAATAACCCCTCATGCAGCAGAGGTTCGCCTCGATAGCACAAGCTTGACCATGTTCATAGCAGCACTGTTTACAATAGCAAAGTCATGGAATCAACCCAAATGTCCAACAGTTGACGAGTGGATAAGGAAACTGTGGTACATCTATACAATGGAGTACTACTCAGCCATCAAGAATGATGAATTACTGGAATTTGCCGGGAAATGGATGTCATTAGAAACAATTATATTAAGTAAAGTATCCCAAACCCAGAAAATTAAGCGCCGTATGTACTCCCTAATAGGTGGCTCCTAGTACCAAACCCACCCAGCCCATCTTGAGACACTCATAGGTAAATCTATGTATTACCTACAGTAATTGCAAGGATTACGAACAGGAGGGATGGAGTTGGAGAGCCACACCAGAAACAAGGAGAGAAGTGACCGTGTTACAGTAGAGAAAATAGGCCTCCATCAAGGACTACAAGTAAGTAATGTGACACCTGGTTAAGTTCACAGACGTTCGTTCCTGATCATTTACAACTAAGGGGGTATGATCTCAACAGAAGGGGAGGGCATATAGTCTGGCAGATAAAAAGTAACCATTTTGCAAATGGGTGATTGACCCCTCCCTCACTGAGGTTTCCTACTTTTATTACATCTACCCTTGAATGTGCTATTATAACAAGACTCCAGTTTAACAGTTTTTTGTCTCTGGCCAGGGAGCAACATACAGTGCCCAGCAGGATGGAGTGAAGGGCATTGCAGGAACAGAAAAACTGCAAAAGAAAATCAACAAACCACAATCCAGAACTTCAGAGACTCTATATCAACCACCTAGAACTAGGCCAGACTATTCTCTCCCCATCCTGAAGCTCAGGGACATTTGCGGAAGAGGGGGCAGTAAGAGTGTAAAAGCAAAAGGATGGGAGGAGCAATGATTTGCAAGATACTCCACACAAGTTAGGGCCGAAGCAATCATAATTGGACTTTGCATGCCCTGCGCAATGTCCAACACACTATTGACCTCACAAAGTCTAGCATCTGCTAAAGGCACCAAGATCCTTGGAAGCAAGGGATTGGCAGCCACAGCAGTGTTCCTATGCTTAAGGGGAACATGGGAAAGGGTTCAGGGAAATGTCACTGGGTCCTTCTATGTCATAGCAGAGGAGGGCCCAGAGGAGAGTCAGGCATGCACAAGAAAGGACTCTCTGGGAATTGGGGCGGCAGGCACTGGGGGATGGGGAAGGAGGGGGAGCAGGGGCTTTGGGGAGAGGAGGAGGGAGGGAGGGAACTGGTGTACCTATTAAGTTTGTATGAGCTAAAATAATAATAAAAATATAAAATAAAAAAAAGAAAATGAAAAAAAAAAAAAGACTTACTATGAAACTTGAAAAAAAAAAAAAAAAAAAAGATCAAGAAGCTCCAGGAGGGTCTAGAATGCCTATGGCATGAATTCCAGGACAGTCCGTTCTGGACCGGCTTCCATGGCCTCCTACCCTACCTCACTCCACTCTTTGGTCCCCTAGCCACCATACTTCTTTTTGCAGCCATTGGACCTTATGTGGTTAATGCTCTTGTTCGCTTTATTAAGAGACAAATTGAATCTGTGCAGCTTCATCAGGTCCAGGTCTATTACCAAAGACTCATCACAGAGGAATCCAGCCTCCACACTGAACCCCTCAGCCTGATCTGACTAGGCATGACCTGAGGGCTGGTGGCCAGAGACGGGTAAGTGGGAGCCCAGCCAGAGATCAACCTAAGACAGGACTTGTAACACTTGCCCACCTAAGACAGGCACAGTCGCTCAAGGACATATGGTCTGCCCGGTCACAGGTGGCTTCCTGGACCATTTCATACAAAAACAAAAGGGGGAAGTGTTGGGCCTCCAAGCCTGAGGCCTGCTGGAAATCCCTAAGCCTGGCTGGAGTTTCAGGACCTGTCCTTGAGTTCTGAAACTTATCTCTGACCCCCTCCTCCCCTCTCTGATGTAGTGCTGCTGTAACCTCCCCTCACTGACCTGGACACATTCCTTTGGCTGCCTTTCTCCTTCACCACCCCTCACACCACCTGGCTCTCCTCCCCGCAGCAGGACCCTATATAAACTCAGGTGCTATTCAATAAAGTTGAGTTCCTGCTTTGACAGATCTCTCAGCCTGGTGTGTTTCTCCCCAGTGGTGAGGGGTGTCTGGGCCACAACATTCATCACCCACCCAGCCCCGAGGGATACTTGGCTGGACCAGAATCCCTCAATCACACTAGCTGCAGGTCCATCCTACCCCCCTGCAGTTGACATGTGAATCTTTGTGCAGGTCTGATAAAGTCAGATCTCATTGTGGTGAGGTGCTGGCTGCCGCAACCCCTGTCTTCAGTGGACCATCTTGTCCACCAGTGGGCCTCCGCATCTTTAGGCTCTTACAGTCCTACTGCCCCCTGTTCTGCAAGGTTCCCTGATCTTTAGGATGGGGAGAGATTCAGCTGGTATAGTACTCTGTGCACATTGTAATTCGTCGGTATTCTGCATTATGGTTGGCTGTTTTCCATTTTGCCATTCTTGTACTGCACAAGGCCTGGGGATTGGGGTGCCCTCCTATCCAGAAATTAAAAATAAAACTGCTTGAGAAAGAGGTCTTTATAAAGAAGAGACTTCAAAGGAGAGGGAGGATTAGGACCAGGACACAGTAGTGAGTGGGGTCAGCCTCCAGCTGCCATCTGGCTGCCAACTGATCTCAACGCTCAACCCTTCCATGCCAGGGGACACACAGCCAGTACTTCAAATCTGTCCAAACACCAGTGAGCACAAGGAGAGTGGGAGTGGGCAGTGTCCGATGTCCTGCTACTAACAAGCCTTCCTTGACAGTGGCTAATTTCTCTACTGAACTGTGCTCCTTTGTCTCCAATCTCTTGGGGCCTTCTTTCCCCTGCTGTCCCAGTTATAACCCTTTTTGGTTATAGTGGGTATCAGAGAGTATGTAGCCTCTGACTTCTCTGCTTAGGATACTTGGTTATCCCTCAATATAACTTCATCTACTTCCGTCCATTTACCAGCACATTTCATTAATGCATTTTTTTGATGGTTAAGTAATATTCCATTGTGAGGCAATCTGCTTGGGAGGCAATCTTAACTCCCGAGCCATCTCTCCAGCCATCCCCCTTTTTTATATAGACATTGAGTGCTATAAACTTGTCTCTTATGACAGCTTTCATTGTGTTCCAGAGATTTTGAAATGCTGTGTTTTCCTTATTGTTCACTTCTAGAACTTTTTGAATTTCCCTTTCGACTTTTACCTGAACTCATTCCTCTCAGTGTCATGGTGTTTAATTTTCAAGAATTAGTATATTTTGTGGCATTTGCTTTGTTGTGGATGTCTAACTTGTTTTTGTTCTTTAAACTAGATGAAGAGGTCTGTAGAGATGGCTCGATGGTTAAGCTGCTTCCCGAGCTGAAGGTCTTGTGTTCGGATTCCAGGTCTCACATAAAACACTGGGTGGAGGGGCTGGAGAAGTGGCTTAGGGGTTAAGCCTCTGCCTTGCAGGCGGAAGGTCCTGAGTTCGGATCCTAGACCCCACGTATAGATGCCGGACAGAAGCAGGGGCGGCCTGCGCTTCTGGTCCTGGTAGGGCGGAGCCTGTGAATCCTGGGGCAGAGTAAACAAGGTGGAGGCATCCATAATGGTTCCTGAATTCACCTGTGGTTGTACACACACACACACAATTGCATAAAAAAAAAAAAACAAACACTGGGTGGAAATTTCGGTGGATGGCAATTCTGGCCCTGGTAGGCGGAATCTGGGAAAATCCAGTGCAAAACAAAAAGGAGGTAGAAACAATCCAGGATGATTCCCTAGGTCCCCCTTGGTCCACACACAGTGTTTCATGAATTGTGGAGTTGATTGGTGACACTGATGTTTTGACAGGGCCAAGCGTCCCACAGTTGTCTTGGCCAGGTATGATTCCTTGTATCACACTTCTTTTACAGACAGTGTGCAAGAAATGGTCTTGATGTGGAAGATGCAGCCCATAGTGGGTAGGACTATTCCTGGAGAGGGGATAAGATGGAGCAGCTCGTTCAGGAAGTTCACTTACTCTGGATACCTTGACAGTCCTGCCGTCTGGCAAGCGAGGTTTGTCCCTCTCTCAGAATCTCCTGTGGATATGGTGTGGCCAGATCACTAGTTTCTAATCTTGGTGTGAAATCTCCCAAACTGGACCATATGTGAGAAGAAGAAGCAAGAAGAAAATCTGCTGGTTCCCCTCAGCTGTTTTGTCAGGAATCTGTCAGCCCTGCCAGGGAAGGTGCAAGGAGAGGTCATGTTGATCATGTGCACATACAGAACAGTTCTCGACTCCCCAGTTCTGTAATTGCCCCGTGAAGAAAAGTGTTCAGACAATACTTGGCTTGCAGAGTAACTACAACAGGAATGTAAGTCACATCCAGCAGCTTCTTCCTACGGGTGGATCTGTGAGACTGAAAATTTCATAACTAGGCTTTACTAGAGTTAACCTTTTATAAGCAGAACGGTAGATCATAATACCTTGTGTTTTGCTGTTGTTCTCTTGGGCAAAAGTTGATGTGGGAGCCCCGAGGTCATCTGTGGACATTCCCCTGCTGACTGGGAGGTATACTTTGGATTTAGAAGTGTTTAATTGTAGGATCATAGTAGGGACTTGTGACCCCGATTTATAGATGCCCACATCGAGGGTGTGTGTTCTCCTGGAGATAATAACTGGGTCAATAATTTTACATCTCCCATATGTGGGTTTCTGTTGTTAATCACGTCCAGGTACCTGATACCTATTCCAATTTGCACTGTTAAGATTCGGAAACAGAGGCTGGCTCACTTCTGCCAATCTCCTGCAGAAGGGTTCTGTCAATTGCTCTTTGCTGCAGTGAGACAAAACTCATGTAAGCAGCTTAGGGGGAGGAAGGATGGTTCCTGCACCCCTTTATGGGGTGGAAGGCATGATGCGCTGCAGAAGGTGGAGGTGTCTGAAATCACGTCAATCATGAATAGTGAAGACACTTTGCTGGGTGGCTAAGCAGAGATGGATTTTGCCCTCACAGAGCAAGAGTATCTGAGAGCTCTTCTGTCTGTGGTTCCTTCTGTCCTGTCTTCTACTGAGAGCTGTCTTCTACTGGGAGCTTCCAGCTAGACCCTAAGCTTGGTGTTAGTGTTGCGACATATTGATCCTGGTCATCTCCTCTGGTGGTCTGGGAGCTGATCCGTTTGTTCATCTGTTTATTAAACTGGCTTTGTGTCTTCTTTTCACCTTGGATGTTTTATTTACACAGTCAGATTGGTGGTGCTCCAGTCTCAATCTTGGTTCCTGCAAGAAGCACTTCCCTTGCTCGGTTAGGGCCACACATGAACCCCATGCTCGGTCACCCTCATTGGCCTCTTGTGCCTGCTGAACTAGAACCTCCACAGAACCACAGGTTAGCACCCAATCTCATTCCATTGCCACGGGGTGTGAATTAGTCCAGTCACTGTTCTTTCACCAGTCATTCAGAGGTGATGCGTGTCCATTATAATTTCCTCTCTGGTCTCTCTTACCTAACCTAGAGACCAATGTTCCTTAGCAACACTTGGAGAATACCTGATCTGCCTGGAGACCACTGCTGCCTTGGTGTCCGTTCAAGGTTTCCGATGGTGTTTTCTGAGGGTGATCCAGTCCGTGCCAGCTTCTGCTGGCTCCCATCCCTGGAATCTGACCTGGTCTGGAAGTCTGGCCTGGCCTCCTCTTCTACCCAGGAATTCTGGTCCAGGGTTATATAGTCTTCCTGGATCTACTGGGTGTGGATCCTGGAATCACATTACAGGTGCAGCCTTCTGCATTCCAGAGACCTGCAGTGAAACCTGGGAGCAGCAGCTCCCCAACCAAGGTCTGTGTGAATGAATGTTGACGGAGCCTCCAGAAAATGTTGTGGGAATTTCTCTAGAGGAAATGATGCTAGGCTAGTTAGGGTGGAAGAAAGGAGATTTTATTAACCAGTGGTTCTGATGGACTCCATCCCTGGGGTATAGTTAGCTTTCATTTTTATACTTTGATACCAGAGACGTGGCAAGTGACCAAGCAACCGAGGGGCTTTCCCAAAGCAGACCCGGCAGTTTGAGTAAATTGTCTTTTTGAACAATATGTTATCAGACAGAGCAATTGTTCCAGATGTATCTCTGCCCACATCTGAGTAGTTGCTGGTTTAGTAATCATTAATTTAAGTTTTGGATATTTCTGCTATATTAAAATCTTGCATGTGAGTGGAGATACTGGACAACGTTGTTTTGTTCCCGATCTAATAGGAAACCTTCAAGAATTTTGATGCTGTGTGTTCTCTTGTGTGTGTTGTTATATCATGAAGGGTGCTGTGACAATCCACACGATTCTCATCTCTAAGTCCATTTGTGTATCTGTTTACATTTACTGATATGCATGTGTTGAGCCATCACTGCATGTCTGCGATGAGTCTGACTTTGGATGTGTTTTTGTATTGTTTCCAAGTATTTTATGGAGTATTTTTCTGTGTTCATGTGTTAGATTGGTATGCAGTTGTCATTACCTGATGATTCTTAATCTGGTTTCAGGACACTGGCAAAATTTGTCTAAACTCTCTGCCAGTACACTACTGTATTTGCCCCTTGTTCATTTCTCAATTCAGTCTCTGTTCCCCTTGGGAACCTCACAAGCTGGGCTACAACTCTCTCTGTCTCTCACGTTACTGTCTTCCAATCTCCAGTACAATGGACCTGTGGGTCCCATTTCCAAGGTGCAAAGGGTTTTCATCCCCAATTCCAAAGTTCTTCATGTTTCTCCCAAGAAACATTTTCAAAGGGATACAAGCCACATCATGGCAATGGTCATAACTTTTTTACTTCTTGTGCCAAATTTCATCTTTTCACATGTTACTTTCTTGTTCTGAATTATCTTAGTCTCGCTGCAACAGCCCACTTCTTCTCCAGAGCAGGCAGTTTGGAGACAACCCTGGAGCCACCGAGTTTGCAAGAGACTGCTGAGCAAGCCAGCTAAGGAGGAGATAAAAGAGGCTGATGAACACTCGGATAGTTGGACCCCAGAACAGTCCAGAAGCTAGGAGGAGACTCCTAACAAGTCACATTGCAGACATTCCTCGGTACAGCCTCTGGGGGTCTTATACATGGGAAGAGGTGTGTGTGTGGAATGGGGTTTCTCATAATGTAACTGCTTTGAATCATCCCCGCTGCTGGTAAGTAACACTCACCCGTGTTCCTCTAAGTCACCATGATAAACTAGTTGATTCTTCAGATAGGATGTGGCATAATTGGTACTTTGGTCTATCTTAGGTGCGCAGATGATTTATTTGTCCCTCCCCTCCCCTCAAAATATGTTCACACAAAAGCCATCTTGGTGAGAATTTGAGAATCCATGTCTTTGTGTCACATATCATTGGGGGCATTTGCGTGTGTTTTCTTCATTCCCTGATTCCTCAGCGTGACTAACCTTAGGTCCTTTGGAATCAGCCAGTTCTTCTAAGGGCTTATGATTTCTTCAGTTGAATAACCAACTTTTGATTTCCTTCATCCTTTGCATTATTTTCATTTCCATTTAAGCTTGGTCTCCTCAGTTAATATAGCGATATAGGGGTAAAAATTTCCTTCTGAGATTGACTTTCAGTGTCTTCAATAGATATCTTTTTTCCTCTCATTTTCATTTGAATGTATATGTTTAAAATTTCCTTTTTTCATAAATATTTTATTTATTTTTTTTTTTCCGGTGAATATTATCAGCTTTATTTATATTCCATCAAAAACACTCCATACTGGTCATCCATACCAATCTCCAGAACTAAAATTAACTGAAGGTAATTCACAGTCAGACCACTATATAGAAGTTGTACTTGACTCAAAAGGCAAAGACTTACCTGCTCTAGAAACCACAGGTCAACTTCTTAACTCTTAAAAACAAGCAAAATGTTGAAATACAGACACTGTAGCCAGGGGTTTGACTTTTCTGTTCACAGTCGTATTTGAGCACGAAACAGACATACACATAGGTTATATCAAGCTAACTCCCAAATCAGAGACAAAAAGCGAAAATAGTGTGAAGATATGTTTTGATTCTAAAAACACAGACTTGAAAACCTCAACATTCAGACCCACCTCCTACATCACTGCCACATTTACAAGGCTCAGGCAGTAATCAGTATTAGCATGTGACTAAAGAGTACATTTACTACCATGAACTTGGGTCCTATGTCTTAGGATTATTTTTGCCTATCTCCCAAAGAATCATGTGCTCTTGAAGTTATAGGCTTTTAAGGCACGTTTCAACAAAAACTTACAATATAATCAGCTTAAAAATGGAAGCTCCACTTGGATAAAATAATCTTATATGTGGCTTATCAGATAGGCAAGGGTAGCTGTCTGGAGAATACAGTTGCACTAGAAATTCAATTCTTCCTTTGTCTATGCAAAGAAAGACATTTTGTAAAATATCTCAAGAGCTGTCACTGGGGATGTGGCTCAGTTGGTAGTGCTCACCCAGCCCTGGGTTGTTTCCAGCACTGTACCTCCAGCACTGCAGACACCAGGTATGATGGTGCACATTTGTAATTCCAAAACTTGGGAGTGGAAGTAGGAAGATCAGAATTTCAAGGTCCTCCTCATCTATATGCCAAGCTTGAGGCCCGTCTGTGTTTCATGACATCTTGTCTCAAAAAAGCAAAGAATAAAGCAATGCATGGAGCTGTGCCAAGTGGTGCACACCTGTAGTTCCAGCACTGGGGAGGTTGAGGCAGGGGGATCAGGAGCTCAACGTCAGCTTCAGTTACACAGCAAGTCTGAGGCCTGTCTGAGCTATATGAAACCCTGACTGAAAAAAATAAATCAACAGATGTGTGTGCATGTGCGTAGTGAGTGTAGAGAGACAATTAGACTTTTAAGAGTAAAGCCCATACAATGGCCTGTTGCTAAAGGCCATTAAGGAATAGCTCTGAAATTAGAGAAGGAACTTCTTGGGAGCCCTGAGCTCCTACCTACCCATCCACACTAATGATCAGGAGTCACAAGGAAGAAGCTAGGGTCCTGTAATGATTTCTAGAACTCTTCTATAAAACTGCATAGTCTGTGGGAGGCTCAAACCTCAGACCTCAAGCAGTTTCCATCTTCAAAAGTACAACTCAGGAAGAGGAAGAGAGGGGCTGGGAGGAAGCTACTGTAGAAGTGGCTTTCAGGAGCAAGTTGCTTTTGTGACCTCATATATTTTTACAAGGACCAGCTTCCATGTCCCTAGGAAAGTATGAAAAAAATGTATTGCAATGTCTCACACGCCTGCAGGAGTGGCAAACTTTGGAATGGCCTGGCATAGGGGCAGGTTCAGGACTTTTAATTTCCTACTAGTCTAAGGGAGACAGAGCTTCACAGAAACAAATACACAGCTCATTGTCATTCCTTTTCAGGCCTCCTTTGCCAATGGCCAGTGGCTTTCACTGCAGCTCTTTCGCTTCGCAGATCTGGTGGTTTTACTGAGTAATAAGGAGGGATCAGGCAGGAGATTCAAGACTTACATATGAAACGGTAAGTCAGGAACCAAATAAATATTTATATTTTTTTACTCTGCAGTTGCCAACAGCCTACGTTTGGGAAACCCTTGGCTCCTGATGTTAATTTACCCCAAGTGGCAGATACAGAGGGGCCTCCAGGAATTATTTTTTAAACAACAAATCCAAGCCGCTTGTCCCAACATCAGCAAAGGACACCAACTGGCACCAATTTGGAATTCTGGTCCCAAAGGTTCTAGAGTAGCAAAAAGAAACCGTCTGCCTGAGGTGACTGGAGGTGCACTGAGGTGAAAAGCGTCAAGGAAACTGTAGATCGGAAGCATGGCCACAATGACACAGACTTTCTCTTAAGTAAGTTTGGTGCTGAGACTGTTGTAAAAATTCTTGTTTATAGCCCATTATAAACAGGGGATAGTTCTTATTGCTCCGGGAGCTTCCAGCCCAAATCTGCTCTAGCTCCACTGTAAAATGATTTTTTCCCCTCAATAATTAGTAGCAAAGATTCTCGAATTTAAAAAAGTCCTTAGCACTGTGTCCTTCTTTGATTAATTGCTGATTGCCCTATGAATGGTGGACAACAGTACACATGTCCCTGACGCTGGGTACAGAAAAGAGTTTAGAAAAGTCATCTTATCAAAGTTCACTTCAATGAAGAAAAGACCATGAAAAAGTGAAAAATATGTACAATTCCTGGCAGTTCTCACGGGATTTTTCTGACGACTGACCATAAAAGTTTACAGCTATGAAATGATGTACAGTGGGTTTCACTTGATTGCTACTGTACAGGTTTTTGCTTCAAGGCGCCTGTTTTATTTTTAAAAAGAGATCAGAGAGTTGCAGTTTTTTCTTTTACAATGAGTCCATGTCATGGATCCCAATCTCCTTTTTCTTCTTTCCTTGGTGCAGCATGGTGGAGCCCTGTCAGAGGAGCCCGAATGCCTACAGCAGCACTCTGGGGGTCCCATTAGGAGTGGCCCCTTTTCTCCTCTGTAGCCGATTCTGAACCTTTCGAGATTTCACGGCTTTCATTCTCACCTCAAAAACCTCATGGATGGCCTTCCGAAAGCAATGAAAATTGTAGTCAATAAGCCCTTTTCTTTCAAAGCTTTCCTCTCTGACAAAGCAAACCAGCGCCAGGAACTTTGTGACCTCTTTTAAATAAAGAACGGTTGTATTGTTCAGCTTTATAATGGCTGTTGATTCCTTGTCATAGGGAGAGGCTGCTCCATCTTCTTTGAGACCATAAATGCAAGAGATGTCGATCACTACATCGATCATGTCACAGCAGAGCTCATATGTCTGCATGTCCACTGGAGTACTGTCCGTTGCGATATAAATTTTACTGACCACATCAAACAGAAAAGCCTTTTCAATTCCAGAATTTGAGATAAAGATGTTCAGCAAATTCTCCAGAGTTGGGAGCTGTGGAATCAGTTTCTGAACCACTTTACTAAAGGCCTCAAATATTGAATGATCATATATGCTGGTCAGATAAAAGCTGAGGTGAAGTTTTTCTAATCCAGCATCTGCAAGGTCGTCATTGGCCCTCTGGTGAATGTCTCTTTGGGTTTCGATCTTGTGGTCATCTGACAGACCATCCACTTTGTGAATAAACACCTCAAAGTTGATGTCCTTGTTCACCTTGTAGGCCCTGGTCACCGTGAGGTGGAGCCTGGCCAGGGCTTCCATGTAGTCATCCTGGGCGTCAATGACAAAGATCAGCGCTCCTGTTCCCCTGAAGATCATCTCATAGTCAAATGTCGGGTCAAAAAAGTCAATCTGTCCCGGGAAGTCCCAGATCTGGAAGTTGACAAAGGAACTGTTGGAGACATCCTCCCGGCAGATCTTGTTGGTGCTCTCCAGGAACAAAGTCTCGCTAGGGGACATTTTGTGGAAGACAACTTTCTGAATGGACGACTTGCTGCTTCTCCGCAGGCCCATGAGCAGGATTCGGGGCTTCACCTCAGTGCTGAAGGGGTCGCTGAAATCCAGGACCTCCTCCGCGCCGCTGTCCAGGTCGGCGTCCGAGGACTCGGGCCCGTCGCCGTAGTCCGCGAGCCCCACCAGCTCATCCTCCTCCTCGTCGTCGTCGTCGCCCTCCTCCTGCGGCTGCGGCTTCCCCAGCGCCTGGCTCATCGCGCCGCCGGCCGGCTGGCCCGGCCCGGGGGTCTCGGGGGTCTCCTCGCCCGCCGCCGGGTTTCTGGCTGGGTTTTGTCTGGAGCTCCATAAATATTTTATTTATTGTGTGTGTGTGTGTGTGTGTGTGTGTGTGTGTGTATCAGAGGACACTATGTGTCCCTGTGGAGGAACAAAGGTGACTTCAGGAATCATCCTGTGTTGCTCTTGCTTCATCCTGGGATTTCCCAGGTTCCGCCCACCAGGCTCAGAAGTGCAGGCCACCATAAAAATGGCATTTTTACATGGGAACTGGGATCCAAACTCAGGACTTTCTGCTTGTGAGACAGAGTATTAATCCCTGAGCCATTTTTCCAGCTCTAAAATTCCTTCTTGATTTCTTCAAGGACCCAGATGCATTTCACTGGGACTACAGAGGTGACTGACAATAGTTCAGATGGACATTGTTTGTTCCTATAATACTTGTTGTCTTATATGTGGTATTATATTTTCCTCTTGAAGTATTCAGAATTCTCTTTTTGTTAGCATTTTGACAGGTTGATATAATGTAACAGAATTTTTCATTGGCCATATATATATGGATATGTTAGAACTTCCTAGAACTGAATTTGCATTTGTCTTCTTGGTGTGAAATCTACCAATAAATTAGAATTTCTATTTTCTTCTTGAGCACACATAATGTGAATGTTTTCTTTCTTAATAATGGCACCTTCGGGCTGGAGAGGTGGCTGAGGGGTTAAGCCTCTGCCTTGCAGGCGGAAGGTCCTGAGTTCGGATCCCAGATCCCATGTATAGATGCCGGGTGGAAGCAGGGGTGGCCTGCGCTTCTGATCCTGGTAGGGCGGAGCCTGTGAATCCCGGGGCAGAAGGAGGTGGAGGTGTCCATGGTGGTTCACGAATTCGTCCGTGGTTCTACACATACACAGACACACACACACACACACACACACACACACACACACACACACGCACACATGCGCACAGTTGAATAAATAATAATAATAAAAAAAAATAATGGCACCTTCATGTTAAAGAATTCATTGTTCTTGGTTGGGAGAGATGGCTCAATGGTTATATACTTTTCCTCACTAGCAAAAGATTCTGTGTTCCCCTTGTCACTCTAGGACCTCCACAGTCACATACACTGGAATGCATTCTTACACCTTTGTTCATACACTCCCAGGCATCCAGGTAAAAAAAAAAGTTTCTTCATTCTTCATGTTCTTTTTTTTTATGTTGTTTTTCTCCTCGTGTTATTTTAAAATGATCTTTATGCTATGACAGTTTTGTCCCTTATCAGATCAACTGAAGCATTGTTACTGCTTTATTCATTATATGAACTGTATGTGGCCTTAAGAGTTTGTGGATCATTCTTCATGAACATGTGTTTGTTCTTCTTCAGGATCCTCTCTTTGTTGACTGTGTCCTGAACATCGTGCAGTGTCTGTATGATTTCATTGTTTCATATTTTATTGTCCTATTTAAACTTTTTAAAAGTCAATATTTTGTGTATTAGCATGCAGCTTAATGCTACTTGAAGGTGCTTTTCCAGGTAATGAAGAACGGGCATGTCAGTCTGTTTAACCAGTTTCTCACTCATTACAGCACAGGTCTGAAGTGGAGGTGTTGTCTTATATCACTTTACCCAACATAGTACTGTGCCCCAATTTATGCATTTCTTCCAAATGACAGGGCACTGCATGACAAACCCAAGTTGATTTGCCAGTTGGAACAAGGATTTGAGCTCTGGAATAGAAGAGAATCCTCTCATTGGAGCTGCCCAGGTCAGTAAATGCAGGGGGCTCAGCAAGGAGAGAACTCATTGCCACATACACAGGTCATGTTGCACATTTTTCCTTCAGGAAGCATGTACTATCAAGGGAACAAAACTCCGTGGTAGTATAAGTTTATCTGCATGTAGAAGAAGAATGAAAATGGACCCTTATCTGTCACCCTGTAGTATAATTGATCATGTAGTATAAATGACAAAGACCCCAGGATAAACTAGAGAGTATAAAAATCCTAGAACAGCAAATAGGTAGTATACTTGAACTGATTGGGATAGGTCATCATTTTCTGAATAGGCCTCTAAGTGTACAAGAATTAAGATTAACACTCAGCAAAGTTGGATTTGATAAAATTAAAAACCTTCTCTTTTGTAAGAAGATTATAACTGAGGAAAAAGGCAACCCATAAAACAGAAGACAATCTTTGTTAATCACATATCCAGAGCACACTAAGAACTCAAAAAGTTAAACACCTAGCAAAAAGATTAACACTCAGCAAAGTTGGATTTGATAAAATTAAAAACCTTCTCTTTTGTAAGAAAAACCTTCTCTTTTGTAAGAAGATTATAACTGAGGAAAAAGGCAACCCATAAAACAGAAGACAATCTTTGTTAATCACATATCCAGAGCACACTAAGAACTCAAAAAGTTAAACACCTAGAAAGTAAATAACCAGATTAAAAAATGGGACTTTTTTTTTAAAACATAATTTGTTTTTTGGTTTTTTAAAATTTTTTTATTATTATTTATTCAATTGTGTGTGTGCGTGTGTGTGTATCTATGTGTGTGAGTGTAGAACCACGGACGAATTCGGAAACTACCATGAACCGCCTCCATCTCCTCCTTGTTTAATCTGTCCTGGGATTCATAGGCTCCGCCCTACCAGGACCAGAACCAGAGGCTCCCCCCTCCACCAATCATGCGGCATCTATACTTGGGGTCTAGGATCCGAAATCAGGACCTTCCGCCTGCAAGGCAGAGGCTTAACCCCTGAGCCACCTCTCCAGCCCCCAAAATGGGACTTTTTTAGTACTACAAAGAAACTTCTCAGGACTAAATTCAAATGTTTATCAAGTTTTTTAAATTGACACAGCTCAAAATTGATCTGATAGTATAGGAGTAGATGATTCCACTTCCCCAGTCTGAGAAATACCATTATCCATATAGAAAGAAAAAGCAAAGAAATATCAGAGTTAAACTGTCCTGTCCAGCAGGACCAGTTATTCATGGGTCCGAGGAGGATCGAGCCTGCAGGGAACGATGGGCGAGAAAGAAAGAGGGAGACCAAGCAAAGAGTTGTCAAGGTCCCGTTTATTTAGGGTTAGGGTACAGCTTATATACTCAAGCTGGAAGAGGGAGTGGGGCAGGGGGTTAAAGATAAGCATCAATAGAAGCATCTGATGGTCCCGACATCTGGCAGCTGCGATATCTGTCATCTGGACCTGGGACGTTTTTATGGTCCTTCTGGAAGTCCTGGTACACTGGGCCCTGGGGGGCATATGTTAAACAAGTTTTATGAGCCCCTTTTGACCTTTTGGTGACTCGCATCTCTTTGCATTTTATGAGTTCCTTTTGACTTTTTGGTGACCCTGGTCCCTTACATATCTCCCTTTTCTATACAATAAAGGTGGGGGCAGCTAAACAGCTATTGAGCCGAGGCAGGTTTGGGAAGAATATTGTCTGTGTGTCCCGGAGCCGTTTTTGTGTGGCCGTTCCTGTCTTAGGTTCGACCTCATCACCCCTAGCCTTCCAGTCATGGGGTGGCTCTGTCATCCTCAGAGTCCCTGTCTTAGATTGGTCTTAGGGGCCGAGGAAGTTGCCCATCTTTGGAGCGGCCACCTGGGCTCAAAAACCTCCTCTTAAAGGCCCAAGGATGATACAGCTGTAGCTAGACAAAGTCTCGGAGGCCACATGTGGGGTTGATGCTGTTGATGACTGTCAACGGGACCAGCGTGTTGAGGAGGCGGCGGGCAGGACCTATATCATGAAGTAATCTCAAGAGAAGGATGGTTAATAACATTTCCACCATGAGGCTTTATCAGTAGTAAGGGCAGAGAAGTTAAGCTTCTCGGCGGGTGCGTCTAGGGATGTTTCATAGCCATTGCTATTTTCTGTACAGACCCGGTGATATTGGACTGTAACGGAGGGTGGAGAAAGGGCAGAGTCAATTTGAGATTTTATAAAACGAGTTAATTTTTGAAAGGCCCATGGGCCGAAAGAAAGAAGCAAAAGTAATCCAATAAGAGGTCCTAAAATACTAGGGAGGAGGGTAGATAGCCAAGGGGAGGTGGAAAACCAATTTTGATACCAAGATTCTTGTTTTTCTCTTTCTCTTTTTCTTTTTTCTAGGCTCTCAGTGATTTTTTGTAAACTATCTTCTACAAGACCAGTTCTGTCTATATAGACACAGCGCATTGTTCTTTTAAGGCTGCACAGAGGCCTCCTTGTTGAAGGAATACTAGATCTAATCCTCTTCGATTTTGTAAAACTACTTCAGAGAGGGATGCCAGTGAGTCTTTGAGATTTCGGAGACTGTCTCTTATTTCTCTAATGTCATTATCAATGGCCATGCTAAGTTGGTTATATTGATGTTGGGAGGTAGTGAGGGATGCTATACCGGTGCCTGCTCCAGTAAGGCCAAGACCGATAAGGACAGCTAGAGTTACAGCAGATATAGGCTCTCTCTTATGGCGAAAGTGAGGGTCTGTACCTCTTTGCCAGAATGTAAGGAACTCGTTAGGGTCATAAATGGTGAGTTTGGGAAACAGTCGCACCAACACACAATAGTCACGTACCTGTAGAAACTTGGAAGTCTCAACATAAGTGGTTAAGCCTGTAGAGCAGGCCAAGTAACTATGAGCAGGGGCTTGTAAGTACATGAACTGGGAATTGACAACCAAAGTGTCATTACATATATCTGTCAACTGAACGGGGGAATCATATTTTTGCCCAGGAGACAGGTTCCTATTCCAGAGACATCAGTGACAGTAAGCTCGACAATATCCCAGGATAATTGGTTGCTGTCATTTGTATAAGTGAGATCGCCAAAAAAGGCTATTCCTTCATAAAAAGGAGGGTTTGCTGAGAGGCACATCCAACATTCTTTATAGGTGGAATCATTGTGGTGCATTAAGGTAACGGCCGAAGCATTAAGAACAGACAGGATGAGGTTTGGGGAGGACATAGGACCGTTAGGAATGGTAGGTTGGAAGTAGGAATGCGTAAGGGAAGGGGTGTTGGGAGTAGGGGTGTATCTATTGGGTGGAGTTCGTGGGGGGTGTTGGTGTAGTTGGGCATTTGGTCCCATGGATGCCTTCTGTTGATTAGGGAGCTCTTGTAATAGTTTGATTCTAAAGGTTAGGCCAGGGTTTCTGCCAGAAATATATAGACGGAGGCCCCACTCGAATCCTCTGTCAGTCCATAACTGTTTTTTGCCAGAGGGGGTGAAGGTAATGAGGAGGGTGTTACACCATTGTTGACAAGCATAGTTAACAGGAACTGGTCCAGAATTTGAATTGTGTGGAGAAGGGTTTTTTCTTTTAACAGTTATATAGTCCCAAGAGGAACTAGGCTTCCAATAAGTATCTCCAGTGGTTTCACAGGACCAGGAAGCACAGTAATAATCAGTGGAATAACCGCACCGAGTATTCCAGGAGCGATCTCGGTGGGTGCCTGAGCAGACATAGACGGGGGCCATGGTTAGAAAAGACCGAGCCCAGAGGTTATAACACCCAGGAACTGAACTGTAGCGGGTTTGCGTATTAACGGGCTTTGGTTGAGGTAGGCAGTGGTCTGGAGTTCCCCAGGAGGAGTCAGCTCCTAAAGCTAACTTGCAAAGATCTACTTCAAGATTGGGCCAAGGCGGGGAGGATGCAATCTGAGAATAGGAGCTAGCTACGTCACCTGCTTGGTTGGTTATTACCCATGTATAGTTCCATAGTTGATAGGGGCCAGATTCTCCAACAGGTAGGATAAGCAGAACGGCGAACAGGATCCAAGGTGGCTGAAGATAGGTGTTCATTTTTTCTGTGGAGATAAAAGAAGAGAGTCTTCTCAGGCGCCACCCTGGGATTGATTAATAGGCGTTGTGATGATTTTGGAAGATTGAGGGGGCTTGTTAGGGGTATAAGGTTTAATAAAGTGTTCTGGAAGCCATCAAGCGCTATTGGCCTGTCTGTTATATATTACAGGCGTGGCCCATTCCCCATATGAGCACAGGATCAGGCCCGTGCCATTTGTTGTCAATGGGTCCTTCCATATTGCCTGAGCCTAGTCATCAGCCGTAGAGGGATGCCAGAGCCTGTCAGCTGCAGATTGTTGTTGTTCATCAAGGGTAAGAAAATTTAAAACAAACAATGTATGGTTTAGCAGGGTTCTGTGGTTTAGGGGGAGTAAAGAATTCCCCCATTAGACAGTAATTTTTGGAGCATATTTTTTAAAGTTTGATTGGCTCTTTCAACTATGCCTTGGCCTTGGGGGTTGTATGGGATGCCCGTGATGTGTTTAATGTTGAATTGAGCACAGAAGGCTCTAAATTGAGTACTAGAGTATCCTGAGCCATTGTCAGTTTTGATGACTCTAGGACAGTTCATGACTGAAAAACAGGCTATAAGGTGGTTAATAACATGTTTTGTGGCCTCTCCCGTTTGGGGAGTTGCATAAATAAAACCACTAAAGGTGTCAATGGTGACATGAATATATTTGTTTTTTCCGAATGTTTTAAAATGGGTGACATCCATTTGCCAAAGTTCGCCTGGCACAAGTCCCCTAGGATTAACTCCCATATGGGGTTCAGGGAGAAAAGACAGGCAGGCTTTGCAATTACAGACAATTTCTCTGGCCTATTCTTTAGATATTTTGTATCTTAAGCGAAGGGTGTGGGAATTGAGATGATGGAGGTTATGAGCCTGTTGTGCCTGTTGAAGAAGGGTGAGTGTAGTAGCAAATGTTTGTTGTTTAAAGGCAAGCGCAGTTAGGGAGGAAGTCAGGGAAGGTTGCTGTGTGGCCTGGTCGGCAAGGTCATTTCCTTGACATAGGAGTCCATTGTTAGAGTAGGCAAGGATTTTTATTTAACCTGTATAATTAGAATCTATAATACCTGGATAAACATGGAGGCCTTTTAGAGTAGAATGAATGGGTAAAGGGCCATATATGCCCGTGAGTAGGACTTGAACTCCAATATCAGGGGTTAATATTGAGTCGGTGGAGGGACTGAGGTCCAATCCTGTGTTGTTTGAGGTTGTTCTGTGGAAAGTGGAAATTTTATTGGCTGGGATGTTATTTGGTTTTTATTTGGTTTGAGGGACAAACCTGATAGCTCCGGGGTTGAGTCCCTGAGTTGTCTGAGCTGGGGCAAGGGGCTGGCCCCTCTGGAAGTTTTTTTTTTTGGTGGTAATGGGTTTCCAAACCCATTTGGAAAGCGATAGGCCCAGTGTTTTCCTCTTTCCCATGGAGGGCAGGATGTTGTAGGCGGTGGGTGGGAGGCCTTAGGCGCTGTAGAGTTTTTGAAAAAATGGCCAGATTGTTTACAATTAAAGCAATTTTTGTCTTTGGTAAAATCTTTTAAGGCAACTCCTATGGCGATGCCCATAGCATGAGCTGAGCCAATGCCTGAACACAGTTTTATATAGTCAGAGATGTCACAGGACCGGTGAGGGTGGATAGCATCCTGACCAGCAGGATTGGCAGTCTCAAATGCTAAGTGTTTTACAAAAGCACTCTCACTTTCACCCACACCGAATAGCCGCTCAGCCGCATCTGTGAGGTGGCTGATGAAATTACTATAAGGCTTATCGGGTCCCTGATGAAGTTTAGCCAAGGAGGTGGTAGCGGACTCTTTAGGGGGAAGCCGTTTCCATGCCTTGAGACCTGCATTTTGAATCTGAGACAGGAGGCCAGGAGGGAAACGTGTTTGAATTTCATTAGTTTCATATGGGGGGCGCCCCATAAGTCTACCTCTGGTCCAGTTTTTAGTCTTAGGCGTTTGAGAATTATGCTGGGCAATCTCTCTGCAATTTTCTGCAAATTCAGTTTTCTAAAGAACAAAATCACCACCAGCTAGACAGGCATGAGCCAGATGATACCAGTCATTTGGGACAAGCCAGCGCTCACTCAGGTTTTCTAGTAAAGCTACCGTAAATGGCGCTGTAGGGCCGTAATTAGAAATTGCCGCTTTCAAGTCTTTTAAATGTTTTCAACTTAGGAGGTGGTATTGTTGATTCTGGACCACCTGTGGGGTGTCCTCGATCTCCTGATATTCAAAAGGTTATTTTAGAGGAAGAAAAAGTTTTACAATGTTCCTCTGAGGGACTTTCTCCATCTCTCTGATTATCAGATTCATCCCCAGTCTCAATGATTTTTTCCCCTTGGAAAGAGGAAGGTTCTTGGGAATTTGTGGAAGCTTTGCTCCAGGTGACTGGGAAAAGTTGAAGGCTTTTAGAGGCTGTCTGGCATTTTTTTAGGGTTTGAACTTATAGAGGGAGACTGAGAAGTTTGAATTAATTCTAAATCTAGGGCAGGAAGCTCTTTTATCAGAGTGAGATGTTCCCTCTTTTGTTGGAGGAGTTGTTTTAAGGAGGCTGATTGCTGAGAGAGCTCAGCTTTGGCTTGAGTGATAAGATCTAAGGAGTTGTCTGAAGGAAGAACAGGGGCTCAAAAGAGAGGAGCTGAAGCATAGGGGGGTGGGTAAGAATGGAAGGTTTTTTGAGGATGGCAGTTGGGTGTTTTACAGTTAGTAGCCTCATTGTCTGAGGAAGTTTTCTCATCAGGGGGTAGGGCATTATCATCAGAGCCTGGGTTAAGAATCTCTGGAATGTCTAACGAGGGGTAGACAGCTGGGAGGGGACTCTAAGTGAGGGGAATTGTCCAAGGGGATCCGAAGGAGGAGCGGGCATATCAACAGCAATTGACTCGCAAGCCGAAGGGGGCCTGGAGCAACGTTGTAAAACTTTTTCTTCCTCTAAAATAACCTTTTGAATATCAGGATGTTGCAGTCAGCCTGCATGGTTGCTGATAAATGACATCACACAACTTAAGGGAACAAGGAGTTTACTTTCTTACGATAGTCTGGTTACAGTTCACAGTCCAGCTTGACAGGAGAGCACACACTAACACCAGGGCCAAGGGAACTGGCCACCATAACAGCTGAGAGATGGACAATCCTTACTTGCCAGAATAGCATGTCTGGCCAAGTGAACAGAAGGATGCCCCCTCTCTCAACCAGCTCTCTGTGATTTATCCAGGGCCTAATCCCACCCACCATGGGCTGGGTCTTCCCCAGCAGCTAGACAATCTCCTTCAGGTTTGCTCTGGGCTTAACTCAACCATCAACTCTCTACACCTGTGCCCAGAGCTCAAACCCTCAAGAGTCAAGTTGAGACCTGTGCTTAACTATGACATTCCACCCCTTGTCAACTTGACACAAAAACAGTAGCACTTTTAAACTGTAACCTTTCCTTGTCCCCACAGATGTTAAAATATAAATACGTTCCATGGACAAATTTAAAATGTTCTCTCATTAAAACTTCATTTCCAATATTTTAAAGGTTTAAAACATAAAACATTAAAAAAGAAGGATCTCAATAAGAAAACATTAAAAAGAACAAAGTCCAGCAAATCATCGCATCCTGTACTTCAATGTCCATCTTCTGTTGCTCATCACGTAATCAAGGCGGCTCAAAGATTCTAGGCATTCTCAGTCCCTGTTTGTAGCTCGAAGTTGTAAGAGCAGAGTTCCTCTGAACCAGGCTGAATCTCCACTCGCAGTCGTCCTCGCAGCAGTCCTACAGTTCTGGCATCTCAAACACAACTCTGGGTTCTCCTCTGCAGCTTTAAGCTTCACCATCTCTTGCAGGAACTCTACGCCTGCCACTCGGTGCCAAGCTTTTGCTGCTCTCCACGAACCCTTCAGTAGTACATGAAAACCAGTATCACCTGAGGGACGCTGCCTGATTCTGAAGCAAGGTTGAAACGCAGCTTAGTCCACTGGAGCCACAGCTGCACCAACTTCAATGCGCTGATGCTGGAAAAGCCTCTCTTCTAGGCAACCAAACTTGCAAAGGGCAAGAAACAGCTTTAACTTGGGCTTTCTGCCCCTGAAGGAATCTGAGCTTCCAAACCACGAACTTGCCATACGGTGGTTTCCATGTCCTCCACCGTCTCAGTGCAAGTCACTAGATTTTCCTTCAATGATACTCATTTGTCCAACAGCCTGCCCTTTGCACATTCAAACCTCCAAGGTTGCCAACACAGCTCTCCTCTGTCAAGCAAACCAGTCCATCGTCCTTATATTCAGTTTTACCAAAGTCCTTGTTTCCCTCATCACAAATTGGGCCCAAACAATGTCTCTCAGCAATTGGCCCACTAAACGCTGAAGAACGGTATTTGTAAATCCACAAAGTGAAAATTCTCAAGCATTTTCAACTTTGTCCAGCGAAACCATTCAAAAGACACAAAATCCACATAGTCATATTTATCAGCAACACCCCACTTCCTGGGTACCAAATTCTGTTGCAGTCCACCTGCATGGTTGCTGATAAATGACATCACACAACTTAAGGGAACAAGGAGTTTACTTTCTTACGATAGTCTGGTTACAGTTCATAGTCCAGCTTGACAGGAGAGCACACACCAACACCAGGGCCGAGGGAACTGGCCACCATAACGGCTGAGAGATGGACAATCCTTACTTGCCAGACCAGCATGTCTGGCCAAGTATACAGAAGGATGCCCATTCTCTCAACCAGCTCTCTGTGATTTATCCAGGGCCTAATCCCACCCACTATGGGCTGGGTCTTCCCCAGCAGCTAGATAATCTCCTTCAGGTTTGCTCTGGGCTTAATTCAACCATCAACTCTCTACACCTGTGCCCAGAGCTCAAACCCTCAAGAGTCAAGTTGACACCTGTGCTTAACTATTACACAGCAGATCTAGTATAAACCTGTATAATATCATTAATAAGATTTTAATACGCAAAGGTTTGGACCGGAACCTTTTCAGGGCCAAAGGTCCTATGGTAATCCTGTAAACAATTTCTAACTCTAAGCAAACGTTCTCAGACCTCTCTAGTTTTTACTCATGACCCCAGAATAAACTTCCTGCTGCCCTTGAGAAGTTGGGATTTTATGAGTAATCAAATTCCTGCTTAATCAAAACAGAGAATTAAAATACATTTAAATACGTGAAGCTTAATCTTAATCTCTAACCCCCAAGGCTCAATGTCCTCTATAGCAGAAAAGAAGCACAATGTATAACTTTTTTTTACATCTCTAGTTCTTAATCTGTTTATAAACCCAAAATTTCATAAACCTTTATAGCACACTTTAACATCTTTTTAATCAATCAACTCAAAACTCCTGTACACATTTAATTTTTTAAGCGAGATTTTTTATCTTATAAACCTTATTTAAAAACCTTTTATACATTTAAGTATCATACCTTGTTTATTTATACCTTTTTTATCTTTTTTGATGGTTTTTTGTTGTTTTAATATTAGATATCCTGTAAGAAAAGTTCTTTAATATGTATAGGCATTAACAGTAGACCCTGTCTTAAAAATCACTGTACTTGAATTAAATTTGTAAGGTTATAACAGAACATAGGAGTATACTTGGAATTAGGAACCAGATTTTTTCCCAAGGAAGGGAGCTCATAATTTCTCAAAAACCAGTTTTATTTTTTGGCTGTTAAATACGTTAACATTACACATGTGAAAACAAACTTTCCTAGGTAAAAACACATTATTTCTTTGTGAAGCTTCATAAAAAGATATTTTAATCAGTACGTACTCAAGCCTTTTGATGGTAATTTTTAAGTGTGCACGTGCATTTAAATTGGGCATGCCAAATAATGAACAAAGTCAAAACCAAAAATGTGATTGTAAGCGCGCAATAACCTAAAGTTATGAAACATAAAATACACATATTCATAGGGAATTCAAATAGCCAAACAAGTTAGAACCTTTTAAAAGTAACTTTGTATGTCAGCCCCCCCTGAGCTTCTCACTCTAGCCTGCCCCGGACAGGTTTCTTTTTTTTTTTTTTTTTTTTTTTTAATTTTTTTATTATTATTTATTCAACTGTGTGCATATGCGTGTGTATGTGCGTGCGCGTGTGTCTGTGTGTGTGTAGAACCACGGACGAATTCGCGAACCACCATGGACGCCTCCACTTCCTCCGCCCTGGGATTCACAGGCTCGGCCCTACCAGGACCAGAAGTGCAGGCCGCCCCCGATTCCGCTTCCGCTTCCCCCTGGCGTCTATACGTGGGATCTGGGATCTGAACTCAGGACCTTCCACCTGCAAGGCGGAGGCTTAACCCCTGAGCCACCTCTCCAGCCCCCGGACAGGTTTCTGTGAAGATGCATAGGAAGCGTTTTTTTGTTTTTGGTTTTGGTTTGTTTTTTTTTTTTTGTTAACCGTTTCCATCCTCCTTCTCCTCTATGAAGAGACCTATGAGGCATTTTCTCTCCCAACAGCCATTTTTCCACACGCCAGGATCTCTCCCCAGCCTTCAAAGCCAGCAACTCTGCCCACAAACTTTTTTCCATGCTGGGACGAGCGGACCGCTTCGCCCCCAACATTTTGTTTTGTGCATGTGCACTACAGCCGGTGCCACCGCTGTGCGCTGCCATTAAATTCCTGAATTATATCATTGGTTAAGTTCCAGTAACTAAAAGTTTGAATGGGAACCACCTCAGGCCCTTGTTCCAAAAGGAGCGGATTTAAATCATGACCTACTTTAGTCCAAGTCCGGGGGTGAATCTCCGGACCTGTAATAACAATCCAAGGACAAGCTTCAGAAATGAAAGAAAGAAAACAATCCTACTAAATCTCTTCTTTTAACTCTTTTTAAACTCTAACTCCCCTTTCTCTGAGAGAGGACTTAATGTCCTTAATAAAGACAGCCTCTTTAGAAACATTTTGGCCCATCGCTGAAAATAATGAGACGAAGACTAATCACTTACCGGAGATGACTTTCCCTTGTGAGCGGCAAGGGCGATCTCCTCTACGAGTTCCACTGGAGATGGCTTTCCCTTGTGAACCTCAAGGGCGGTCTCCTCTACGAATTGCACTGGAGACAGCTTTCCCGTATGAGTGGTAAGGGCGGTCTCCTCTACGAGTTGTACTGGAGATGACTTTCCCTCGTGCGTGACGAGGGCGATCTCCTCTACGAGCCTTTGATCTGCGGGGCTGGGTCTTCGTCCGACTCGGGGTCCGTGCCTCGAGCCCCACGTTTGGGCGCCACTTGTCCTGTCCAGCAGGACCAGTTATTTGTGGGTCCGAGGAGGATCGAGCCTGCAGGGAACGATGGGCGAGAAAGAAAGAGGGAGACCAAGCAAAGAGTTGTCAAGGTCCCGTTCATTTAGGGTTAGGGTACAGCTTATATACTCAAGCTGGAAGAGGGAGTGGGGCAGGGGGTTAAAGATAAGCATCAATAGAAGCGTCTGATCGTCCCGACATCTGGACCTGGGACATTTTTATGGTCTTTCTGGAAGTCCTGGTACACTGGGCCCTGGGGGGCATATGTTAAACAAGTTTTATGAGCCCCTTTTGACCTTTTGGTGACTCGGGTCTCTTTGCATTTTATGAGTTCCTTTTGACTTTTTGGTGACCCTGGTCCCTTACATTAAACTGTATCACATGTCTAAACTGAATAAACACAAGGGGTTTCCATCAAAATAAGGAGTAAATGATTTCTTATAATCAAATTGAAACAAAAGCATAACTTTCTCTGTTAATTAGGAGACATTGAAGACAGTCTCCAGATGGGGATAAAAATCCCATTGTGGGGACAGCAGTGTGTGCTTAACTCAAATCAGGATGAGATTTTTCTCAGTCATCTTCATCTCCAGTGGGGATTTGTGGACAGATTTAAACATGAGACTACAATGTAAGAATGGATAAATCAACAAATGTGACTGGATGCAAATCTATTGGGTAGCAATTTAGCTACATGTTTCCAATAAAATCATGACCAAAAGGCTTGTGGGAACAAAAACCATTTATTCCTTCTTTGTATATTCAATTTGTTTATTTTTTGACATGTATAGGTCTGTATTGTGTGTGTGTAAGATGGCACTTTTGAGTGCGTATCCTTGTAGAGGCCCATAGGTAACTCTGGGACACATCCTGAATTGCACTATCTCCTCATTATTTTGCTCTGGGGTTCCCAGGCTCTGCCACCAGGATTTGGATTAGAGGCTGGTTCAATTTTTGCCCAGCATATTTACATGGGCACCTGGGATTTAAACTCAGAGCCTTTTGTTTGCTAGCCAGAGGCTAACCCTTCAGTCATCTCTCTTTCTCAGTTACAGTTGTTAATCCAATTTTATAGGTGTTTATACTGAAGTACCCTCACCACCCTAGAGGAAGGTTCCACAAGGCAGGCTGGTACATGCCTGCAGTACAGCCACAGCTATCGCTTAAGACTAAGTATAGCCATGAGCTAGTTGCAGATGCTCCCTACCCCCGTGACCACAAACTGTCCAGGAACCAAGAATGGACAGCCAGTGGTTAGGCAGGTGGTCTGAACCAATCACAATGAGCCAATTCCACCTTAGCTCCAAACTAACCAATGGCTGTAGAGGTCAGGCCAAAATTTAACTGTCACCCTAAATCTCTATATAAACCCTCAGCTTCTGCTGCTCAGGGCCGTTTCAGCCTCTCCTGCCTGGGAAGTTGCTGGAGCTGCCCGGAGTGCCACAAATAAAGCCTCTTGCTTTTGCATTGAGAATGGTCTTGGTCTCTCTCTTGGCGGCCTCATTCCTGAGTGAAAGGCTGGGGACTTTCAATACCAAGAACTGGAGCCTATGGATTTGACATGGATTTCTGAGAGAGGGGCAAAATTCCTCCCTTGTCATAATGTCTGCTTGCCCACATGTATAAGTAACTAAAGTACTGAAACAGCTCCTTCCACCTCATCCACCTGCTCAGGAATGGATGTGCTCCCCACCCCACACTAGGCCTTGAATAGGTGCAGGCTTGCTCAGGACTTGCTGAAAGTACTAATTCCAATCTTCCAGTGCTCAGCCTTCAGTGGTCAAATTCACACCCATGTTTCTAACCAGCACACTCATTTTCCCAGGAATAGGGAATTTGTATACAGATTTCTGTATGAGATTGTCTTAAACAAGAAGCAAAGATTGAAATTTGTGACAAATCTGAAATTTTGGTCCATGAAGGACACAATATATTGCAAAAGATCCACCCTAGGAATCAGGAAAAATATTTTCAAATGTTTTTCATCCTGTAACCAACATTTCAGAATATAAAAGAATACAAGTAGTTAAGCTTTGAGGGAACAATTCAGTGTAGAAATCATGAAATGCAAATTACAAGTGAAACATGAAAGTTTCAATAAACACCCACTACAGAATCGGAATATAAGTTACTTTGGAATGCAATGCCATCCAAAGCAGGATAACTTTGTTCAGAAAAAGGAATACAATTTGTTTCAAGGGTTATAGGAAAAGGAAGTCTCATAAACTGCTTAGAGGTTAGGTAGAATTGTTGATTGACTACAGAAATCAGAGTCGTTTCTTCTTTTTTTTTTTCAGAACTGAAAGGTCCACTGATATATGATATAGTTTTCCTTTAGTATAGATATGATGTAATTCATGCAACCATACAGTACATGTGCCTGATAAATCATAATTAGTGAGACACTATTCATTCTTATACAGAATTATAATCAATGTTCATAATACCATTTTAAGTATTGCCAAACATCAAAATGGAATGTTATTAACATTAGCAAGTTTCACGTTGAAAACAATTCTAGTTCAGTTCAGTTAACATCCTTCATTTACATAACATAGATGCTTTTGTTTTAAATGCAAAATACAAAATAGTAAATTCATTGTATGCTAAAACGTTGTAAATTCATGACCACCCACCAATAATAATATACACGCAAAAATATATGTAGCAATTATTGTTGGAACTGGAGTTCCGATGGGCTGTGGGACCGTATCTGAAAGAACCAGGAGACTCAGGGATCGATGCAAAAGCAAGAGGTTTATTTGACCAATGCGCGCTGGGGTCACTCTGTACAGGAAAACAGAGCGGCCCCCAGCTTGACTTTCCTAGGGCTTTTATAGGAGGAGCAGGGGCAGGTGTGCATGCAGGCTTCATCTTGATAAAGACTTAGTGCGTCATTGCAGCTATATATTTGCAAAATCGATAAGTTGGGTTAGGGGTAACTGAAAGGTCAATCAGTAAGCAGGTGTGGGCCATCTGCTTCTGCTTCTGGCGTCATACAGGGTTCAGGCAGAGTTCACATTACAGTGGGTCTGGCACGTCCCCACATTCCCATTACAGAGGGTTCAGCACGTCTCCACATTATCAGCAGTCTGGCATGAAATCCAAAACTGATCCTAGAAATAAGTACCAGGAGCATAACAATCCTAACAAATTCTTCTTTTTCAAGGCAGAAGTGGAGGTTCAAAGAACGATCTACAAAAAAGCAAAATGCTATCACTCTGAAGCACAGAGTAACCTGTCTGACAGAAAATCATATGGCAGAAAGTGTGAAACATTTCCCACCCAGGAGACACTCTCTGGATCAAGAAAGGTATACTCGAACAAGTCGATTCTTTCATTATGCCAGAAATCTCATACACATGCGAATTCTGATGAAAGTAAACAATGTATGAAAATGTTCCCCAGAAAATCAAAACATTCAATACACGAGAGAGCGCATAGAGGTGAGAAGCCCTATGTATATGAAGAATGTGGAAAATCCTTCTCTATGAAGTCAGTACTCATCATACATCAGAAAACTCATCATGGCAAAAAGCCCCATGGATGTGCAGAATGTGGACAGTCTTTCTGTACCAAGAAACACCACAGTGTACATTAGAGAACTCATACAGGCAAGAAGCCTTATGAATGTAAGGATTGTGGAAAATCTTTTCTAAAGAAGGCATACCTCATTGTATATCAGAGAACTCACACAGGTAAGAAGCCCTATGAATGTAAAGAATGTGGGAAATCTTTCTGTGTCAAGTCACAGCTCACTGTACATCAGAGAACTCATAGAGATGAGAAGCCTTATGAATGTAAGGAATGCGGGAAATCTTTCTGTACCATGTCACAGTTCACTGTGCATCAGAGAATCCATACAGGTGAGAAACCCTTTGTATGTGAGGAATGTGGGAAGTCTTTCTCCCGTTCATCACACCTCAGGGCACATTGGGGAACTCATAGAGTTGAAAAGCCCTTCAAGTGTTTGGAGTGTGAAAAATCTTTCTGTTCCAACCAACAGCTCACTGTGTATCAGCGAACTCACACGGAAGAGGAGCCTTATGAATGTAAGGATTGTGGAAAATCTTTTCGTAGCAATTCATACCTTCTTGTGCATCAGAAAACTCATTCAGATGAGAAGCCACATATCAAGGTAAGGAATGTGGAAAGTCTTTCTCACACAAGTCAAATTTCAACGCACATCATAGAACTCACACAAGTGAGAACCACTATGAATGTAAGGAATGTGGGAAATCTTTCACCTATAAATCAAGCCTGAGTTCACATATTATAACTCATAAAGAGAAGCCATTTGGATGAAAGGAATGTGGGAAATCTTTGTCCACTAAGTCAACACTGACTTTGCACTTGAGAATTCATCCAGGTGATAATCCCTATGAATGTAAGGGATGTGGGAAATCTTTCCACTTCAGATCTAACTTCATTATTCATCAGAGATATCACAGAGATGAGAAACTATTTCAATGTGAGGAATGTGGGAAATCTTTCTATTATAAGTCACTACTCACACGACATCAGAGAATCCATACAGGTGAGAAGCCATATGAATGTAAGGAGTGTGGGAACTCTTACACTACCAAGTATCAGCTCACACAACATCAAAGAAGCCATACAGATCAGAAACCATATGACTGCAAGAAATGTGGGAAAGCCTTCTCTACTAGGACCCATCTCAATGAACATCAAAGAACTCATATAGGTGAGAAGCCCTACGAATGCAAGGAATGTGGGAAAGCTTTCAACACCAAATATCAAGCCAGCACACATGAGAGAACTCAATACAGGTGAGAAGCCCTACGAATGCAAAGAATGGAGTAAAGCATTCCGCACCAAGACACAACTCAGTTCACATCAGAGAACTTACAACCATGAAAATTCTTGTTAATTTAAATAATTCAGGAAAGCTTTCTACTCTACATCAGTCCTCACTATGCGTCTCAGAATTCTTGCAGGTGACAAAAACCTTATGACCGAAATGTGACATCATTCTTCGCCAAGTAACAAGTCAATCTCATAGATGTGAGAAGCCTTATGAATGTAAAGATTGTGGGAAATCTTTTGATAGTTGTTTTTGAATACTATTGATGCAGTTAATAATGCTAAGAATGCAAAACTGGGAAGTTTCTATCCCAAGCCACTCTGTACTAACGATGCTGGGGTTTATGAACATGAAGAATGTTATTAATGTGAACAATATGGAAATTTTTCTATTCCAGGTTATGCCTCATTAACTATTGCACAATTCATGTATGTGAACAATGTTGTTAATAAGTGCCCCAAGTTTACAGAATATGTGAAATATATTCTGTTGTGTGTATTTAATGACTGTTGGAAGTCATACTCTTTCAAAGCATGAATCACTTCATGAGAGAATCTACATATTTTCCTATATTTGTGTGTGTGTTCATGTCTGTGAGTATAATGTAGTGTGTGCCTCACATATACTGTGTGTTTCTGTGGAAACCCAAGGGTGACTTTAGGAATCATCTGGGATTGTGTCTGTCTCCTTATTGATATGCTGTAGAATTTCTAAGTTTCTGCCTTTCAGAGCTAGAAATGCAAGTTCTGCTATTTCTGCCTAGTGGTTGTTTGTAAAAATCTTTTTTTATTCTTGGGGCTGGAGAGGTGGCTCAGGAGTTAAGCCTCTGCCTTGCAGGTGGAAGGTCCTGATTTCGGATCCTAGACCCCACATTTAGACGCCGGGCAGAAGCGGGGGTGGCCTGTGTTTCTGGACAGAGCCTATGAATCCCAGGCAGAGTAAACAAGGAGGTGGAGGTGATCCATGGTGATTCCCGAATTCGCCTGTGGTTCTACATACACACACACGTATGCACACACACTCACACATGCACCATTGAATAAATAAATTAATTTAAAATTTTTTTTATTTATTCAATTGTGTATGTATATGTGTGTGTGTGAGAGAGAGAGAGAGAGAGAGAGAGAAAGCACATGTGTTTCTAGTGTGTGTGTGAGAGAGTACATATGTGGCCCTGTGGAGAACTAAGGGTGACTTTAGGAGTCATCCTGGATTGCATCTACCTCCTTCTTTCTTTACATTGGGATTCCATAGGCTGCCGCCATTTCTATCTGGCATTTTTACGTGGGACCTGGCCTTTTCCCTGGGAGACAGCCTTAACCCTTGACCCATTTCTCCAGCTCTCTGTCTGGTGATTTTATGTGGGATTTGACATCTGGAATCCAGTCCTGTTTTTAAGGAAGAGTCTTACCCACTGAGTTATTTGTCCTGCTGAATATCAAGCGTTAAAAATCAGTTCTCTTTGAACCATGTAGACTCTGGATCATGACCTGGTGGCCAGGTGACTAGCAGTGGAGTCACATCACCAAGAGAATTGGTTAGAGGAGAGAAAGGGTGCAACTCATGGATTTGGAGTCTGTGAGGAGTGATCAAGCTGAAAGTAACTCATAGACATGCAGTCTGTGAGGGACAAAAAAGCCCAAGATAGCTTGCAGGTCAGGGGTATTTATTGGGTTAGGCAGGCCCTGGAAAAGGGGCTTATTGGTTATCTCCAGTTTCGGTAAAGGTGATTGGAACTTTTGTTTCCACTGGTTATCGTCTCACTGGTCTGCTCATATGGGGGCCCAGCCCAGTAGACTTTGTGGCCTAACTCCTCGTCCAACTGTTGCTTTTGAGCAACTGATTTATCTGCAATCTCCATAGTTTTTCATGAACAGTGGGTTGGGGGAACTTGGTGATCTGTGTCTGGATGATTAGAAACAGTTCCTCTGTAATAGTAGGACGTGTTCCTTGTGGATAATTCCAACCATGAGTGATGGCCTTCAAAGAGGTTTCCAGGATCCCTGATCTGAAACTACCTGAGTGTGCCCCATCTCTGCCCAGGGCAAAGAGGAAGCAACTGTTCCCTAATTGATCATCAAAGGATGAATGGCCCCTTAATTTCACGTGGTTTCTTAGGACTTATAAGACAATTGTGATGTTGCCTTTCTGTGCTTATCGGAGGGGCCAAAGGTTACTTTGAGGAAGAAGCCCATCCTTAATGGCTCCAAACCTGAAGACGATTGTCTGGGTACTAAACACCAGGGACCCGAGGGACTCAAGGAAATGCATTGTGGGAAGAAATGTGAGGCACCTAGACACTGAGGAGAAATGTGCCAATCACAGTAGAGCCAGAGTGGGCGACCCTGAAGTCAGATTCAAACAGTCACGGACACAATCTACCAGACACTAGGCCCACTTCCCCCAAATCCTCAAGAGTGAGAAACTTCTGGTGACCCCCCATTTCCCAGATTTGGAAAGAATATGACAGATTGGCCCTTACTCAAAAGTTGGTTCAATTTTGTACAGGGCATCCTCTGTACTAGTTTATTGTGGTTATAAAATAATTAGTAAAACAACTTAATGTTTGTATTTATTTTCTATTCCACACTTCTGTGCCCCATTTTTCCCCCTTAAATCCATTCCTTTAAAATAAATCTGTTGATGATGTAAAAAAAAAAAAGTTGGTTTAATTCTTGTCGCTCATTGTGGAGGAATGCTCGCTCAGCCCCCATCTTCTCTCTTGTCCTCTGCCTATGAGTGCCACTGGGATATGCTGGCCAGATTCTCCTGAGAAAAGACAATGCTGGAACTTGCAACAGACACCCAATTGTGGGGCCAACAGTGAACTAGGAAGCAAAGGCCACAAGAAATCTGTGAAAGGGCTCTTCACTGTCTGGGTGGCCGAGTGAATTTTGATATGATGGTGAAGTCTTTGAATAGTTCGTCAGATCCCATCTTTAGGCACTCAGTGACCTCCTCAATTGTCCGCTACATCTCATTAGTCTCTTAATATTGGGGCAGCTGACCTTGTGGCAGATCTCTCTATGGTGTTTATCTGCAATAGAGAGCTGGTCTCCATATCCTTTCCTGGTGACTTTATTTCTTTATTTCTTGTAGATGATGCCAGCAGTGAGCCGTGACCTTCAAAGATTTTCCAGCATGGCTGCTCCAAAACTACCTAACAAAGATAGTCTTGCTATAGGTTTGGGGATATGCTCAAACACTTAAGACCACAGTTGCAATTTATTAAAACAGGAGGTTTTATCAGAGCTGGAAATTCCCAGGGCCCGATACCCAGATGCAGTTCTTTAACTCCTCCCGGATATCCTCTTTCATAGTATTAATCATGGTAATCTTGAGTTTGGCTTTCTTGGTTATTATCTGTGAATTTGTTCTGGTTGGAACCCATCATTATGGGGTTAATTCTTGACGGGAGATTTGTCTCCCTGGATTTTGTTTCTCATGGATCTGCACTTTGACTTGGGCATTTTCTCTTCAGACCTTTCAGTTTCTGTGTGTTTTTGACTGAACTGATTTAATTGGTATTATTACTCTCGGGCAGTTGGGAAATCTTTCACTCAGAAATCAAACTTTAGGACACATAATAGAACTCATGATGATGAGAAGCCATTTGCCTGTAAGGAATGTCGGAAATTTTTGTCCACAAAGTCAGCACTCAGTTTACACCAGAGAATTCAAATAGATGAAAAGCCATTTGAATGTAAGTAATGTGGGCAATCCATCCATTTCACTAGTTTCACTGTATGTCTGAGATGTCATATAGATGAGAAGACATATGAATGTGAGGTATGTGGGAAATCCTCTATCAAGTCATGACTCATATGACATCAAAGAACCCATATATGTGAGAAACCATATGAATTTAGGAGTTGTGGGAAAGCTTTCTCTAACAAGACCCAACTCAGTGCATTATCAGACAACTTATACTGTGAGAAGTCCTACGAATGCAAGGAAAGTGGGCTTTCTGCACCAAGACACAACTCAGTGCACATCAGAGAACCTGTGAGGAGTCTAGTTAAAGGAAATAATTCAGGAAAAGTTTGTATTCCATGTCACACCTTATCGTGCATACTAGTGAGAAACCCTGTATACATATGGTTTTGAGGTCATTCTTTTCCAAGTCAAGTCAATCTTCAGAAATATGAACATGAGAGGCCTTATGATAATCAAGATTGGGTTGGAGAGGTGGCTCAGGGGTTAAGCCTCTGCCTTGCAGGCAGAAGGTCCTGAATTCGGATCCCAGATCCCACGTATAGATGCCAGGTGGAAGCAGGGGCGGCCTGTGCTTCTGGTCCTGGTAAGGCAGAGCCTGTGAATCCTGGGGCAAAGGAAACAAGGAGGAGGTGGAGGCGGTCCATGATGGTTCTCGAATTTGTCCGTGGTTCTACACACACACAGACACACATGTGCATGCACATACATACGCACACATACACAATTGAATAAATAATAATAAAAAAATTTAAAAAAAGAAAATCAAGATTGTGAGAAATCTTTTGCTAATTGTTCTTTCCTGAACACTACAAGAATGAATACAGTTGAGAATGCTAAGAATGCCAAAACTGGGAAATCTCTATTGCAAGCCACTCCTACCCACCATGCCAGAATTCATGCATGTGAGAAATCTCATGAATGTAAAAAACATGGGAAAGTTTCTATTCCAAGTCATACCTTGGTAACCATTCTGCAATTCATGTACATCAATATGCTTACTAATAAAAATAATACAGATGACACGGTTTGATTATAAGAAATGTAGAGAATGTTTGCCCAGAAAGTGGTACATGGCTGGAGAGATGATGGTTCAGGGGTTAAGACTCTGCCTCCTAAGCAGAAGGTCCTGAGTTCAGATCCCAAGTCCCATGTAAAAATGCCAGCTAGAACTGTCTGCAGCTTAAACTTCCTGCCCTGGAGCACAGAGCCTGGGAAATCCCAAAGCAAAGGAAAAAGGAGGTAGAAGTAATCCAGCATGATTCTCGAAGTCACCTTTGGGTATCTGAAAGGACATACAGTGCCCTCTGATACAGACATACACACAAATGCTCTAAATAAATAAAAAATACTTAAAGACCTACATCTTTTTCCTTGAAACCAGTGGTCATTCATCATGCAGGTGAGAACCTCTATGAGTGTAGGTAATGTCCTAGAATCATTTTGGAAATCATCCCATATACATCAGAGACCTTAGGGAATGGGAAGCCCTGTGAATGTGAGGAATGCACTTTAAAATCCTCATAAGGGTTGGGAGAAATATCTCAGGCATTAAGACTCTGACTCTCGGGCTGGAGAGGTGGCTCAGGGGTTAAGCCTCTGCCTTGCAGGCGAAAGGTCTTGAGTTCGGTTCCTATATCCCACATGTAGATGCCAGGCGGAAGCGAGGGCAGCCTGTGTTTCTGGTCCTGTGAATCCCGGGGCAGAGTAAACAAGGAGGAGGTTGAGGAGTCCATGGTATTTCCTGACTTCATCCATGGTTCTTCACACACACACATACATACACATGCACCCAAACACGCACAATTGAATTAAAAAAAAAAAAAAAAAGACTCCGACTCTCAAGCAAAAGTTCCTTAGTTCAGATCCCAGGTCCCACATAAAAACCAGGCTGAAACACTGGCACCCCATACTTTCAGCCTTGGTGGCTAGAGCCTGCGATCCCAGACCAAAGCAAGAAGGATGTAGAAGCAATTCAGGATAATTCCAAAAGTAACCCTTGATCTTCCACAAGGGCACATGGTGTCTTCTGATACACTCACACACAAAAAAATTTTTTATATATTTTTTTTAAAGTATTTTTATGCCACTGGGTCCTTGTAAGTCATTGGAGAGGAGGGCCCAGAGGAGAGTCTGGCAAGCACATTAAAAGATTCTCCAGGGATTGGGGGGGAGGCACTGGGGGATGGGGAGGAAGGGGTGAGTGGAGGGGGAGCAGGGGTGTCGGGGGGAGGAGGAGGGAGGGAGGGAACCAGTGTACCTACTAAGTTTGTATGAGCGTAAATAATAATAAAAAATGTTAAAAAATTATTTTTAAAAAACTATAAATGTGGGACGTTTTATACAAAAGAGAACCATTATGAAAGTGAGCAATATAGTACTTTTGCACTGCATATACTTCATGCATTGTATTCATACATATTTGAATAAGTAGTGGATGAAAACTTTCTTTTGGAAATCATCACTTCCAAAACTTTGTAGAGCTCATAAATGTCTGAATATTGGGAATAGAGCTAAAGTTTCTCCTTGAAACCATCTCTTACTATACAAGAAAAGACTCGTACAGTCAGAAGCCTCATAGGTACATCTTCTGAACATCTTTGTCTATGCCCATACAATACTACTGCTACTACCATTGCTGACAGCTTCATGTGGTCATGGAGGAATACTACTTGTTGAAATGAGAGTTGTACTGAAGAAATACAATATCCACCACCAAAAGTCCTGAAAACAAACTACTGTTGCTGTCGTATAGTGTCCCAGGTGCCTAGTCCATAGTCATAGATGAATATCTGCACGACCTCTTCCAAGACTCACAAACTTCAGGGGAGAGGGGAATATAAGAATCAGAGTGAGGCTGGGATGCTGTTGTACCAACATCCTCCCAACAAACACCTCCTGGGTGAATATAGTGTGTCTATGTCGAGAAGGATGGGAAAATGTGCTTGTGATACTGCATGAGGGACTGTTTCCATTATATGGCAGAAGGAACTAAAATAGAGGACCTGAGACTCAGTATTTACCACTGACAGGTGAATGGATTTCCCCAAAGCAGAGTAGTCTCTATTCTTAGTAGCTATATTAGTAGTCTTAGCTTTGTATGGCATTCTTTCATTGGTAGGACTTTTGTGCCGGTTCATACATTCCAAATGTATTACCTAATAGTTATGGGATATTGGGCCACAGTAGTGTAAATAAATGCCCACTCAAGGGAATAAATGGCTCAGGAAAATCTGGCTCATTTCAGTTCCTCCCAATTTCTGCTGTTCTTGCCAGTCAATCTGGTGAATGTAATGATGGGTGCAGAAGCGGCTCAACCAGCACTTAAAAGAAATTTCTGATTAATAATCTGTGAAATGGTTAATGCTAACGAAGGACCTAAATGAACCAGTCAACTCGCCAAATACTGATTCAACTCTCAACGTCATTTATTTGTACGCGGCATGATACTGTTCACTATGGTTTGGCCTTTATCCTCCTTTGCAGAACCTCCTATTCAGAGACTTGAATTAACCAAATCTTCATGAGTGTGCATAAGACATGAATTCTAAATTTTCCAGTTGACATCTTTTGTTTTTTTATAATACTTTTTTATTATTATTTCAGCTCATACAAACTTAATAGGTACACCAATTCCCTCCCTCCCTCCTCCTCCTCCTGAACCCCTGTTCCTCCTCCCCTCACCCCTCCCTCCCCATCCCCCGTGCCTCCCGCCCCAATTCCCAGAGTCCTTTCTTGTGCATGCCTGACTCTCCTCTGGGCCCTCCTCTCCAATAACGCACAAGGACCCAGTGGCCTTTCCCTGGACCCTTTCCTGTGTTCCCCTTAAGTATAGGAATACTACTGTGGCTGTCAATCCCTTGCCTCCAAGGATCTTGGTGCCTTTAGCAGATGCTAGACTTTGTGAGGTCAATAGTGTGTTGGACATTGCACCGGGCATGCAATGTCCAATTATGATTGCTTCGGCCCTAACTTGTGTGGAGTATCTTGCAAATCATTGCTCCTCCCATCCTTTTGCTCTTACACTCTTACTGCCCCCTCTTCCGCAAATGTCCCTGAGCTTCAGGATGGGGAGAATAGTCTGGCCTAGTTCTAGGTGGTTGATATAGAGTCTCTGAAGTTCTGGATAGTGGTTTGTTGATTTTATTTTGCAGTTTTGTTGTTCCTGTAATGCCCTTCAGTCCATCGTGGTGGGCACTGTATGTCACTCCCTGGCCAGAGACAAAAAGCTGTTAAACTGGAGTCTTATTATAAGAGCACATTCAAGGGTAGATGTAATACTTATACCCAAAAGTGGAATCGCAGGGTCATATGGCATTTGCCAATGGGAGGGGTCAATCACCCATTTGCAAAATGGTTATTTTTTAATCTGCCGGACTATATGCCCTCCCCTTCTGGTGAGTTCATGCCCCCTTAGTTGTAAATGATCAGGAATGAATGTCTGTGAACTTAACTAGGTGTCATATTACTTTCTTGCAGTCCTTGATGGAGGCCTATTTTCTCTACTTTAACATGGTCACGTCTCTCCTTGTTCCTGGTGTGGCCCTCCAACCCCATCCCTCCTGTTCATAATCCTTGCAATTACTGTAGGTAATACATAGATTTACCTATGAGTGTCTCAAGATGGGCTGGGTGGGTTTGGTATTACGAGCCACCTATTAGGGAGTACATATGGCGCTTAATTTTCTGGGACTGGGATACTTCACTTAATATAATTGTTTCTAATGACATCCATTTCCTGGCAAATTCCAGTAATTCATCATTCTTGATGATTGAGTAGTACTCCACTGTATAGATGTACCATAGTTTCCTTATCCACTCGTCAACTGTTGGACATTTGGTTTGCTTTCATGACTTTGCTATTGTAAACAGTGCTGCTATGAACATGATCGTGCTTGTGCTATCGAGGTGAACCTCTACTGCATGGGAGGTTATTCCCAAAAGTGGGATAGCAGGGTCATATGGCATTTCAATCTTTAATTTCTTTAAGAATCTCCAGAGGCTCACCAGAGTGCCTGTATGAGCCCGCACTCCCACCAGCAATGTAGCAGAGTTCCCCTCTCTCCACATCCTCTCCAGCATTTGTTGTGGTTTGTATTGTGGATTTTTGCCATCCTGACCGGTGTGAGATGATATCTCAGGGAAGTTTTGATTTGCATTTCCCTGATGGCTAAAGAAGTGGAGCAGTTTTTAAGATATTTGTTAGACATTTTAATTTCATCCCTGGTAAAATTTCTTTTAGGTTCCAGGGCCCATTTTTTAATTGGGCCATTGGTTTCCTTGGTGTTTAGTTTTCTTTTTTTTTTTTTAAACAAGAAGTATGGTTTTATTTTCTCTATCCATTTGCAAAACACTTAGGACCACCATTAAAAATGAAGAAAAACCTCCTTTGGAAAAGTTTACACAAGGGAGTGCTAAAGGACTTGGTGCATTAGCCCCAAGGAGCTACAGCAATCCTGACTGGTCCCAGAAATGAAGATGTTGGGAGGATACAAGAAGGGGGGAAAGGATGACAATTTACTGAGGAAGAGGGCCCCGAAGTGGGCCTCGAGGAGGAACTGGTGGTCGAGGAGTGGGTCTGGGTGGAGGGAGGGGTCCGCACTGGTAGCCATAGGGAGGAGGTCGTGGAGGTCCAGTGTATCCATGAGGAGGCATCAATGGAGGAGGCCCACGCATACCATGCGGAGGCATGGGACCTGGGTGACCCATAGGAGATCCAAATGGAGGTCCTCGAGGGGGCATGCCCATTGGAGGAGGTCCAGGATGACGCATTCCAGGAGGTGGTCGTGGTGGTGGCTGTCCTCCAGAGCCTCGAGGCCCAGCATGTGGGTGCCCTAAGCCATGAGGGCCATGGTGGGCCAGCTGCATCTGAGACATCCCTGGGTGGGGCATCCCACCTGGTGGGAATGGGTGTGGATGTGAATGTCCATGACCAGCATGTCCTGCCCCTGGGGTTCCCGCTTCTGGTGGGCCATGCCCTCCAGCCCCAGGGGGCATAGGTGGTGGGGGCATAGCAGGAGGTATCCCAGGTGGGAGGGCTCCAGGAGGCGGCACTGGAGGTGGGAAGGAGCCAGGAGGAGGCATGCCTGGTGGAGGAAGCCCAGATCCCAATGATGATACCACAGGATTGGGGACAGAGGGAGGAGAAGGTGCATCTGCAAACAACTGATGAGGGCGGTCATCAGCCTGAGACAGTGGGTTCTGGGCTGCCAGAAGCCGCTCAGCAGCTGAACCATGGCGTTCACCCTTAGAATCCTTCTTGAAGGCATATGACACAGTGATAGGGCGGTTACAGAGGTACTGCCCATTCATGGCTTCAATTGCTGCATCCGAAGCATCAAATGAAGCAAAATTAATAAAGGCATAACCTTTGGAGTTGCCCGTGTCAGGGTCCCGCATAATCTTAGAGGTCTGTAAGATGACGCCAAAGGCGCTGAAAGTATCATAAAGCAGCTTCTCATCAATCTCTGGGTCCAGGTTCCCGATGAAAATATTGGCCCCCACGTCCAGATTTTTGTTGTGGGCTGATGCCTTATTCACACGGATTGACTTCCTATAGAGTTTGATCATGTTCATAATCTTAATGGCATAGTCGGCATCTTCCTCACTCAAGACTTCAACAAAGCCATAGCCCTGGTGCTGGCCAGTGACTCTGTCCTTCGGCATGTTCAGTATTGACAACGGGCCCTGCCTGAAGGAAGAGCTCCCACAGCAGTGGTTCGCTCACCTTCTCATCCAGCCCACCCACGTACACAGTGGCATCCTGATTCCGTTCGGAGATCTGCCCGGCAGCCATGGCAAAAAGGCTCCCGCCGTCTCCAAGCAGCAGCCCCGCCCTCTGACCTCAGTGAGTACTCGGTGTTTAGTTTTCTAAGTTCTTTGTGCACTCTGGACAGTAGAGCTCTATCAGATGTGTGGTTAGTGAAGATTTTCTCCCATTCTGTGGGTTGCCTTTGAGCTCGTGTGACAATCTCTTTATCTGAACAGCAGCTCTTTAATTTCACCAGATCCCAACTGTTGAGAGTTGGTAGCAGTGACTTTGCCATTGGATGTCTGTTTAGGAACTGTTGGCCTAGCCCAATCAGCTCGAGGGAGTTCCCTATCCTTTCAACTATGGTTTTGATAGTCTCTGGCCTGATATCAAGGTCCTTGATCCATTTGGAATTAAGTCTTGTACATGGTGACAAGTACGGGTCCAGCTTTAATCTTCTGCATGTGGAGATCCAGTTTTGCCAGCACCATTTGTTGAAGATGCTGTTCTTTTTCCATTGGATTCTTTGGGCCCCTTTGTCAAAGACCAAATGGCTGTAATTTTGTGGGCTTATATCTGGGTCTTCAACCCTTATCCACTGATCTGTGTGTCTATTTTGGAGCCAGTACCAGGCTCTTTTTATAACTATAGATTTGTAGTATAGACTAAGGTTTGGTATGGTAATACCTCCAGCAGTGTTTTTGTTACTCAGGATTGTCTTTGCTATCCTGGGTCTTTTGTGCCTCCATATGAATTTTGAGATTGTTTGGTCAACTTCTTTAAAGAATTGCTTTGGGATTTTAATTGGTATAGCATTGAATTTGTATATTGCCTTTGGTAGGATGGTCATTTTTACGATGTTGATTCTGCCAGTCCAGGAACACGGGAGGTCTTTCCACCTTCTGGTGTCTCCTGCAATTTCTTCCTTTAGGGTTTTAAAGTTTTCATTGTAAAGGTCTTTTACCTCCTTGGTTAGATTTATACCAAGGTATTTCATTTTTTTAGGGGCTATAGTAAATGGGATTGTTTCTTTCAAGGCTTTTTCACTTCTTTCATTCTGGGCATATAGGAAGGCCTCTGATTTTTGCACATTTATTTTGTATCCTGCCTCCCTCCTGAACTTCTCAATTAGTTCCAGGAGCTTCCTGGTGGAGTTTTTGGGATCACTCAGGTGTAAGATCATGCCATTTGCAAATAGGGATAGCTTGACTTCTTTCTTGCTGATTTGAATCCCTCTTATGTCCCTTTCTTGTCTTATGGCTTCAGCTAAGACTTCAAGTACAATATGGAATAGGAGTGGTGAGAGTGGACAGCCTTGTCTAGTTCCTGATCGAAGTGGGAATGCTTCCAATTGTTCCCCGTTGAGCATAATCCTTGCTATGGGCTTGTTGTATACAGCTTTTATTATATTGATAAAGGTTCCTTCCACTCATACTGTCTCTAGCGTTTTGATCATAAAAGGCTGTTGGATCTTGTCAAAGGCTTTTTCTGCATCTATCGAGAGTATCATGTGGTCTTGGACTTTGGACTTGTTTACATGATGAATTACATTTATTGATTTGCATATGTTGAACCAACCTTGTGTGCCAGGCATGAAGCCTACTTGGTCCCCGTGAATAATCTTTTTAATATGTTTTTGAATCCAATTTGCTAAAACCTTGTTGAGAATTTTTGCGTCTGTGTTCATCAGAGAGATCGGCCTATAGTTTTCTTTTTTAAGTGAGTCTTTATTAGGTTTTGGGATTAAAATGATATTAGCTTCATAGAAGGAATTTGGTAGTTCCTTCCTTTGCTATTTGATGGAACAGTTTAAGGAGTATTGGTGTTATTAACTCCTTAAATGTCTGGTAGAACTCTGTGCTGAATCCATCTGGTCCAGGACATTTTTTGGTGGGAAGATTCAAGATTACTTCCTTAATTTCCTTATATGTTATAGGACTATTTAAATAATTCACAACTTCCTGATTCAATTTAGGTAGGTTGTGTTTACTTAGAAATTCATCCATCTCTTTTGTGTTGTCAAACTTCACAGAGTATAAGTTTTTGAAATATGATGTTATAATTCTCTGGATGTTTTGGGTATCAGTAGTGATATCTCCATGCTCATTTCTAATTTTCTTAATTTGGGTTTTCTCTCTCCTGCTTTTGGTTAATTTAGCTAGGGGTGTATCAATCTTATTGATTTTTTCAAATAACTAGCTTTTTGACTGGTTGATTTTTTCTATCGTTTTCTTAATCTCGATTTCAGATATTTCTCCCCTTATTTTGCTAATCTCTCTTCTACTACGTTTGGGATCAGATTGCTCTAGTTTCTCTAAAGCTTTAAGCTGCATTGTTAAGTTGTTTATTTCTGATGTTTCCATTTTTTTGATGTAGGCATTAAGAGCTATGAACTTACCTCTTAGAACAGCTTTCATTGTGTCCCAGAGATTTTGGTAAGTTGTATTTTCATTATCATTCGCTTTCAGGAAATCTTGAATTTCCTTTCTAATTTCTTCCTGAATCCAGTTCTCATTCAGCATCATAGTGTTAAGTTTCCAGGAGTTAGTGTTTTTTCTCTTCTTTGATGTGTTGTGGATGTTCAGCTTTAGGCCATGGTGGTCTGATAGGGCACAGGTTAGAATTTCAACTTTTTTGTATATGTGTAGATTCGTTTTGGAGAAAGTTCCATGTAATGCTGAGAAAAATGTGTATTCTTTGGTACGTGGGTGAAAAGTTCGATAGAGATCTGTGAGGTCCATTTCTTTCAGGGTTTGATTAAGTTCCAGAGTGTCTCTGTTAAGCTTTTGACCTGTTGATCTATCCCATGTTGAAAGGGCGGTGTGGAAGTCTCCAAGAATTATCGTTTGGGGGTTGATTTCTTGCTTTAGATGCTGTAGGGTTTTCTTAATGAATGTGGAGGGGCCTGTATTGGGTGCATATATGTTCAGTATTGTGAAGTCTTCCTGGTGAATTGTACCTGTGACTAAAATGTAGTGTCCATCCGTGTCTCTTATAATTTTCTTTGGTTTGAAGTCCACTTTGTCTGATAGCATAATGGCTACCCCTGCCTGTTTTCTGCTTCCATTTGCTTGTAGAATTGTTGACCAGCCTTTTATTTTAGAGCGTGCCTATCTTTTGTGGTGAGATGGGTTTCCTGCAGGCAGCAGATTGATGGATTGTGATTTTTAATCCAAGTTTGTAATCTGTGTCTCTTGATCGGTGAGTTAATTCCATTAACATTTAGTGTTATAATGGAGAAACTATTGTTAATTCCAGACATTTATTATGTTTAGTAGCTTTTATAAGTATATTGCTTCGCTTTTAATGGTGTTATACTTGCCTTCTGTTCTCCCGGATATGCCTGTTTTTTTCTTCACGCTTGAGTATCATTTCTAGCAGTTTTTGAAGGCCTGGTTTGGTGGCCATGTATCCCTTCAAGTTGTCTTTGTTCTGGAAGATTTTTCTTTCTCTCTCGATCATGACGGATAGTTTTGCAGGGTAAATCAGCCTGGGTTGACATTTTTGCTCATTCAATACTTGAAGTATGTCTCTCCAAGCTCTTCTTGCTTTTACTGTTTCGACTGAGAAGTCATTTGTTATTTTAATAGGTTTACCTTTAAAAGTGACTTGTTTTTTCTCCCTTGAAGCTCTCAGCACCAGATTCTTTATCTTGAATTTGGAGTGTTTTAGCTATTATTTGCTGTGACGTGCTTCTGTTTTGGTCGTATCTGTTTGAGGTGCGGAATGCCTCTTGTATATGGATGGGCCTCTCTTTTTTTAGATAAAGAAAGTTTTCCTTGATGATCATTTGAAAAATTTCCTCAGGGGTGGTATTTTGAGATTCTTGCTCTGGTATTCCAGGAATATGCATGTTAGGCTTCTTCAGGGTGTCCCATATCTCTTGGATATTTCTCTCAAGTATCTTTTTGGCTTTAACAACCTCTTCCATTGAGCTGGTTAGTACTCCCACTTTATCTTCAAGGTCTGAAATTCTGTTTTCTGCTTCATTAGTTCTGCTGATAAGACTCTCTGTGGAGTTCTGGGTTGAAGATAACTTGTCTTTTAGCTCAGTTTTAAACTCTGCTTGAGTCTGCTTTAACTGCTCTATGCCAGTTTTTGTTTCTTGCACTGTTTTTCTCAACTCCTCCAGATGTCTGTTGTGTTCCTCTTCAAAGCGATTGATTCGATTATGTAATTCCTCCTGGATTTCCTCTTTCATAGTATTGAACATGGTAATGGTCATATTTTGAAAGTTGTTATCCTGGGTCAGGCTTTCTTGGCCATTTTCCATGGGTTTGTTCTGATTGGAGTCTAACATTATGGGATTAATTCCTTCAGTGGGAAATTTGTTTACTTGAGTCTTGTTTCTCATGGATTTGCAGTTTGACTTTGGCATTGTCGTTTTAACTCTTAAGATCTTTCAATTTCACTAAACTGAATTATTTGGCATGGGGTTCTGGGGGTGGGCAGGGACAGAGCTTACCTAGGTCGCAGATGAGGCCAGGCTGGACCGCCCTCACGTCCCGGCTGGGGGAGCAGAGTGGGGAAGGGAGGATGGGGGCGTCGGCGTGGAGCTATTTAACCCGAGGGGAGCTGGGGCGGGGCCCGGGTGCAGGTGGAGGTTCTCCTCGTCCCTCGGCCCTGCGCGCAGCTCCGGCTGGATGGTGGGGTAGGAGCTGGGTCCCTTGGGTGATCTGGGGTTCTGGTGGGCAGGCGCGGGCAGAGCTTACCTAGGTCGCGGATGAGGCCCGGCTGGACCGCGCGCGTCCGGGCCTGAGGAGCGGGGTGGGGGAGTCCAGTTGACATCTTAAACTAGTTTCTCCAAAATCCAATGTGCTCCTTTAAAGTGGATAGTTCTATGTCGTCCCAGCCGGAGGAGCCGGGTGGGGGAGTCCAGTTGACATCTTAAACTAGTTTCTCCAAAATCCAATGTGCTCCTTTAAAGTGGATAGTTCTATGTATTTGATGTAATCACTGGTTACCACCTATAAGTTTAGAACATCATCATCCATGACAATAAAATGATGCACTGTGATTATAAACTATCACTTTGCTACGTTCTTTTTTGTTTTCTCTCTAACTCTCCATGGGTTTGTACTTTTTCTGTGGATATAGTTTCCTCTTAAAACAATAATGTATTATTGAGGGAGAAAAACAAGAGAAGTGTTCAGATAATAGTTTTCTTTTATTCAGAGAGTAAGGCAGAAAAGGGCAGAAAGGATTTAAGAACAGGAGGAAGGGGTAAAGTGTTTTATAGCATTTTCCTCCGAACAAACAGCCACCATTTTGCCCAAGACCATTAAGATCACACCTGTTATCTGTTGATGTTCCTTCTGAGACAGAGGCACTGAGAAGCGGTAAAATGCACATGACCTCCCTCACACATGACCTTCCTCATGTCCTCATACATGCCTGCACACCTAAGAGCTGGAAGGGGCTCTCTGTGCACGTGCCCATGTGTGCCTATATAGGTCCTGCCCACTTGCTCTCAGACACAGGAGATTGGGAGAGGCCCCAGCATATGAAATCCAAGGTAGATTATCTTAGGGGATTCAACTAAGAGTCACGGGGTTACTGTTATCCATGCTGTGCTGAGCTGCCTAAGAATTGTCCCTGATCCTGTGAGTAGCCCTCCCCCATACTCTTGTAAGTAACCCCTATAAATTCATTGGTTCATCAATGTGCATCCTGGCATAATCCTTGCTTTAGTCTATCATGGACCTCCTATCTGAGGTGAGAGAAAGGGTGCTGGATGGCATCTCTCCAGGGAAAATATTCACACAACAAATCCACAGTCATTTCCCCTGAGTTTTCTGACTTCCTTATCTTGGGGTTCTCTGTGTATCTCTCAAGCACCACTCATTTTAGTGGGTCAGGCTCAAGCTGTTCAGTCTTGCCTGGGCCCAGGCAGAATGCTCTCCGCTGGGGCACTTGGTGCTCCAGCTACCAAGCCCTGGGATGGCATTGTGATTATAGATTTAGGTGTTGTTTAATCTATCGATTATAGATTACCCTACCCATCGGCCAGATCTGGCTGCAGGGGTGGTTCCAGCCTAGGCAGAATCTCCACTATGACAAACATGCTGTCTCCCAAGGGAGAAATGTACATAGTTACTGTGGAGGTTGATAATTGCCCACCCTGGGCAATTTAGTGAGCATTAACTATAGTGTCTTATCACATATACCTTCTGTGAATCTTCTTTAAAGCATTCCACAAGCTTTATCAGCATAAAATGTGGCTGTATATCACATCTTTCCTTAGGAACCACAGCCTGACACAAATCTTGGCACAATTTTCTTTGACTAGCCAAGCTAAACCCCTTCCTCTACTCTTTTTTTTTTTTTTTAACTTCATGGACCTGATTTACATGTACATAATGAGTAAACATGCTGATCTGGATTACAGAGAAACACCAGAAGTTTCTCTTCCAACACAGGACTCAATGTAGTCACTGAAGCCCACATGAATGCCAAGGTCCCTGCAGAATCATCTTAATACCCTTGTGATACTGTCCTATCTGACTTTTCAACCTGAACACCATATACAACTGTAATTCCCACTTCCATCAGCAATGCATGTCCTTCCACTGTCTTCCCTTCTCTGCCATCCACAGGCCCTTCGTCCTGTGCTGAAGCAGCTATTCCTTCTGGACCATATAAGTCAGTCTATCAGGGACCAGTTCACATCATGTTACCTCAAGTTATGCAGCTTTGGTTTTTCCTGGTACTTATGTGACTTAGATTTTCTACAGCACACAGACTTTTCCCACCTGTCCTTATCTCTCATGAGGCAGACTCTGATAGTCTCATTGCATGGACTACCAGACCCCGTAATACCAGACAGATGGTTGGCAGATCAAGCTAAATTAACTTTTGTGTGTATGTATTGCAAAGAAATTTTAAAAAAGAAAAAATTGATTATGGATGGAAAAGAGGATAAAGGATGAGGAGGGAGAGGAAGAAGAGATGAAGACGAGGGATAGGAGATGCACTTAAATGCAATGTTACACAGGCAGAAATCAGAGGACAACTTTCAGAGTCAATTATCTCTTCCACTAAGTGAGCTTCTCAAAGATGGGGTGAGGGTTGACAGCTTTGGAATCAAGAGCTTAACTTGCTGAGCATGGAGGGGGTACACCCCAAGAGTAAAGAAAGAGTGAATAACTTGTGCCTCTCTGCACAGTTCCTCTTTGATCCTCTATGAATGGGTTCCAAGCTGAGAATGTCTGAACATCTGAAACCCAGGAACTCAAGAGAATGCCTAGTAGAAAGGGATGGTTAGAGACCTGGAGACACGTGGGAAAGTGACTGTCAGTGGCCCTCAAATGTCTATATTTGGACATTCACAGAGACACAGATTCACATGGAAAGATTATAGAAATTAGAGTGTGGCAGGGACTAATTCCAGAGGCACAAAACAGCCCAAGCGGTGGGCTGGGCCACCAACAGCCAGCCTTGACTGTTTGACCAACGCTGGACACAGGTGAATGAATTGAATGAACAGAGGAAGTGGGATGTTCTGTCTCATCTCATAGGATAGGTTTATACAGTTCATCGCTTTAACCACCCAGCCACCTGGTCATCTAACATGATAGATTTTAATACCTTGACGTAATTATTAATGTTCTAGCACTTGGTGCATTTTAAACCTGAGTTTGGTGAATGGCACCACATTTTTTTTATTTTTCTATTTATAAAAAAACAAAAATTTTCATTTTTAAATGTTTTATTTAGAGAAAAAGAGAAAGGGAGAAAGAGAAATAAGCAAGTTGTCCTATACATCTCATTAGTCTAATATTGGGGCCCAACCCAGCTGACCTTGTGGCAGATCTCTCTATGGTGTTTATCTGCAATAGAGAGCTGGTCTCCATATCTTTTCCTGGTGACTTTATTTCTTTATTTCTTGTAGATAATGCCAGCAGTGAGCCATGACCTTCAAAGATCTTCCCAGTATGGCTGCTCCAAAACTGCCTAACAAAGATAGTCTTGCTATAGGTTTGGGGATATGCTCAAACACTTAAGACCACAGTTGAAATTTATTAAAACAGCAGGTTTTATCAGAGCTGGAAATTCCCAGGGCCCGATACCCAGAGGTGCTAGGTGCAGCTAGATTTGCTGAGTGAAGAGCCCCAAACAAAAAAACCTTTCTGGGTTTTTATTACACACCCAGGAGGAAGCAGTTGAGGCAGATTACAAAAGTTAAAGGGAATCAACCTTTAAGAATTATCTATCAATACATCCATTTCAAAAGCTTCTCGTGAGCTCAGTTCACTGAAAGGTCTTAGGTCATTCTTGATTGTCAATTATTTTCAGATTTTGAGAATACCAGATGTTTCCCAGAATTACTTAAGGCGAGCATCCTGTCAAGATTATCTCTCTAGATCAGCTGCTATCTGCTGCCTGCTAATAGAGACCAGGGAGGCTGCTTTTGTGGGCTGTGCCCATGTTCCAGCAGTAGAAGCTGAATCATAGCCTCTCAGCCAATTATTTCCTTCACAAGCTAGAAAGAACTTCAAAGCTATTTCCCTAAAATACTGATTATCTCCAAGAACTTACTTTCTTTTAAAGTCTTATATCATTTTTCATAAGGAACTGTTCCTTTTTACTTTACACTCTTCCCACGCCCTAATTTCAAAATATTTGTCTTGGTTCTTGAGGGAAGTCAAATTATAACCATGTAATTTAAAAGCCTAATGTCGGGGCTGGAGAGGTGGCTCAGAGGTTAAGCCTCCGCCTTGCAGGTGGAAGGTCCTGAGTTCGGATCCTAGACCCCATGTATAGACGCCAGGCGGAAGCGGGGGCGGCCTGCGCTTCTGGTCCTGGTAGGGCCGAGCCTATGAATCCCCGGGCAGGAGGTGGAGGCGTCCATGGTGGTTCGTGAATTCGTCCGTGGTTCTACACACACACACACGCACGCACGTGCGCACATACACACGCATATGCACACAGTTGAATAAATAATAATATAATAAAAAAATTAAAAGAAAAAAAAAAAGCCTAATGTCTGGAAAGATCCTCAAACCACCAAACACAGAACTATATATTTGCTTCCTTCCCTCCCCTTGGGGGTAGAGGGTCACTAGGCACCAGGTTTACAGCTGAATGTCAGTAACTGCTTGAAAGCCTGGCATGTCTGTCACTGAATATTTTCATAGTTAGGCACAGGTTTCAACTTGACAGGAGATTGTCTGGCAGATGGGGAAGACTCAGTCCATGGTGGGTGGGATTAGGCCCTGGAATAAATATAAGAGGTGGTGGAGAGAGTTGGCATTCTTGTGTAACTTGGTCAGACATGCTGGTCTGGCAAGTAAGGATTGTCCATATCAAGTGTGCATAGCATTTGTAAGTTATGCCGGCCTGTTATGTTCCTCTGTGTTAATGAGCAAAAAGAAAAGATTTCCACTTTAGTTAGCTTCTATAAACTTCCTCACCTTTACCTCACAAAGGCAGTTTAGTCTCTCATTCTGGGAAAGATGGTGCCAAGTCAATATTGGAGTGACCCTGTACCCCAACACTGGTGATGGAGATTGCCAAGATGTGATTTTATATTTTATTCCCACATCCTCTCGTTACCAGAACACATTTTCTTGCCTAGTGTCAGGAGATCAGAAACTTAATATTGTCTCATTAGCTCAGGATTTGCTGACTTGAACTGTCCCTCAAGGTCTGAGCCCGGGATATGAGGGGCTGTTCACCTGAGGGCACAACAGGAAGAATGTTCAGTGGTCCCTTTGTTATGGGGTGCCTGCCAGAAACAGAAGCCTTGGTAGGGACTATAAAAGGCCGGTTTATTACTATTACTCTAGCTTGAGGGATCCAGCTCTCTGGTCAGAAGTCAGGAAAGATGGAAACACTTTATATGCTCACCTCGTTGAAACAGAAGAGAGGAAAAAACACAAAGGAAAAAGGGAGACAATGGGGATTCCTGTCTGTCAGTGATCCAACGAAGGAATGTGATGACCTACTTATGGAATGTGAGAGTCTCCCAGATGGCTCCTACTGTGTGCTAAGGAAGGGGGACAGCGGATGCTGACATAAGCAATGCCCTAAGGCCTGATGTTTGCTGAGGCAGAAACCATTGTTTTAGCGCCTGTGAGCTTCCTTAAGAAGCTCTTCCCTCAGGCTGGAGGAAGGAAAGGGGACACTCAGGATAGTTTCTTACCAGCATTTCATCACGTTGCACCTTCATGCAGTGGAGTTGCTCCTGAGGCTGGAGGATGCAGACCCCATGACCAGGAGAGCATGGGGAGCAAAGCCCCAGGTGCCACGTGGCTCTGTGCACTTCAGCAGGCACAGCCCACCAACTAGAGCCCCCGTTCTGCCCTGGAGCATGGAGAGTGTGGCCGCAGTGCTGCTGTCAGTTCCCACCACCGGAGACAGAAGAGCATGTCTTGTCTAGAAGGCTAGTATTGTGATTCAAAGGTTCACAGGCAGATAAGATGTTTGATGAGTGTTAGACATGTTAAGCACAAAATGGTTCAAGCTTCCCTGCCTCTGTCCCTTGGATGTGAAGTGTTCAAACAAAGCACTGTCCAGTTCCCCGCCTGCCTAGATAAGGCAGCTCCGTACTGCTTGCCGTTTATCCTCACACTGTTATGGATTTGGGGGTCATCCAAAGATCCACCATAGACCAAAAGTTAAACTTAATAACTGAGAGACTTTATTAGAGAGCGAAAGAGAAACTAGTACCAGGCTTACATACATGGGCAGGGTGATGTGTATGTAGCAGTGAATTATGTTTTCACATAGTTTTTGTACACAAGAGACAAAGGAGGTTGTAATCCCACCCCCCACCCATCCTTGAGTGTAGATCCATGAGTTAACTCCTTGACACCAACAGAGTAGTTTAGCAGGCAGTGTTTACATTCTTATCGGCATATAGACTTCTTGCAGACCCTCTGGCCAAATGGTATTCCAGAGGCGAGTTCTGGAGAATGATAGGGGAATGGGCATTTTCATTGCCTTTTAGCAATTTCTTGGGCTTAAGAATTCTTTTTTAAGATTTTTCTCTTTTATGCTTCTCTCTCACAGCACTTACTTAATAAATTTCCTTTGTATGGTGTGCTGGTTTTGGTGTGACTTTGCATCCCCAGTCAATCCTACAATGATTTTTCTGCAATTTGCAAGACATTTTCCAGGCAACAACATACACCCATGCTATGCCGCTAGCCTCAAGTCTGTGCTTTCTGTCTTAACAGATTTCAGTTTATTTACTGTGATTTGATGAGAAATTCCTTATCCTCAACATTCATAAAATAGATTTCTTTTGAAAAGTACTGGTGCTGTGGAGTTTGTTTCTACTCAAATATAAAGAGTTTTTTGTGTGAGGGGAGGTGTACACAGGTTTTCATTGGTTCCGTCAGTAAAAAAGAGAGAGAACATTCATGCATTTGCTCCTGGAGCCACATCCTTACATCTCAAACACTACACTCAGAAAACCCTTGGAATCCTTTTAATCTTGTTTTCTTAAATCATAATGTTAATAGGCTTATAAGGTAATTGCAATGATTTCTTTCTCTCTAGAGACTTAAAAATGTAAGAATATAAAGCTGAACTTTCCAAGTGACACTTGTAAGTCATGTACATATAGGATGACCTCCCAGGAGGGTGAGGAATGTGTCATTACAGGGGATGGTGTCATTCGAGGATGTAACTGTAGGCTTCACCTGGGAGGACTGGCAGCCCCTGGATGCTGTTTCTAGTATCCTCTGTAGGACATTGATGCTGAAGAACTGCAGCAGCCTGGTTGTCCTGAGTGAGCCTGACTCCACTGTGGCTCATTCTTCATTCTTGACTGACACATGGAAATTTCATTGCTATGTATTGCCAATTACCTGATTTTCTTCATTTGAATTGACACATTACAATGGCATAATTTAGGCAAAAGTTGGGGCTTTGCCACTGAGTCCTGAACCCTCACTAGGGTGGAGGATTCAGAGGGAGCTTTGGCATTCACACTAAAAGGATGCTTCAGGGGATGGGAGGGAGGAAGCAGAAGGGACCCTGAGAGGGGGAGGGAGGGAAGGGGAAGGAGGAGAGTACAATGGGAGACTGCTGGGGAGAGGAGGGAGGAAGGAGAGGTGGGGGTACCTATTGAGTTTGGATGATTGGGGAAAAAATAAAATGTGGGAGAAAAAAAAAAGTTTGGCTTTGCATTATAGGTATAGTGTTTAATCACCAGATGAAGGTAATGGATTGGTCAGCTCAGGTAGATATTATTGGTTGTATTGGAAAAAGTCATTTTCTCTGAAGTATCTATTTTGAAATATATAGTTAATTGTTGTTAATAGTATATTTACTGGTATACTATGGAATAATAAATTATTCCCTTCCAAGCGCACCACATCATACATGATATTCCCTGTATTCGTCTCTTGCTTTAACTTTTACACATGCCCATCTCCCACTATTGTTTTTGCTCTTTCTTTGAGTTCAACTTTTCTTGCACTTATGAGAACCTGCACTGTTTTTATTATTGGTTGTGATTTCACTTAGGTTTCATGACTTTGTAAGGGGACCTAGAAGAAACATCTATTTACCAAAAAGAAAGAGTAAGTCATGACTCTATGAAAGATCCCAATTCCAGTTTGCTAAATGAATGAAATTACTGTGAGCCCTAGGAGCATAGAAAAAACTGCCAGGCTGCTGTACCAGGGAAAGACCACCCCTGGTCAGTTCTTATTCTTCTGTGCCACATGCTGTTGGTTTGAAAGGAACATTCCATTAATTTCACTTGAGGGTCTCATGATAGCAGTATGAGAAACATTTATGATCCCATTGCTTTCATCCTAGATATGTGCTGTGTGCTGTCCTGTCACTGCTATACTCTAGTCTAAGGCCAACGGGTCACTACAGCTGCTCTGCCCTAAAATGGCAGTGGTCATTTCCGTCCAAAGAGGTAGGTATTTCAGAATTGACTTTTACTTCATTCAAAGTGATGAATTTTATAGATGGTTAATATTCACCCTTTACCTTTTCTCTAGTTTTATTTTGTTTGTATTTCACGTTTTTGTAGTTTTCATATGCCTATATGTGTTCATGTTTACGTGTATATTCATGCTTGCAGTGTATGGATGTGTGTAAAGTAGCCCACACATGATACTGGGAATCATCCTCCATCACTCTTCCACTTTACTCTTTTTCCCAAAATTTTTATTTTTTTGCTCATGTGTGCTTGTGGCCATGCGAATATATGTATGTGTGCATGGGGGGACCGTGTATATGTAAAAGAGGCATGAGTGTGTGCTTGTGAAGGCCCAGGGGCTCTTTGAGAATCCCACTGGATTGCTGAACCTTCTTATTGCTTTATTCTGCAGATTTCCAGAAATTGTTTTCCAAACTCAAGTATTTTTTTGTTTTGTTTTTGTATGGGAAGCAAAGATAACAACTGAGCCATCTCTCCAGAACCTGCCTTTAAGCTAGATGAAGAACACTTGCTTAAGACTTCGCATTACTTCTAATCTCTGTCTTAAAAAATATACTTTTTGTGTTGACTCTTGTGTGTTCTTATTTATTATTTATTCAATTGTGCGTGTATGCATGTGTGTATGTGTGTGTGTGTAGAACCACAGACGAATTTGGGAACCACCATGGACGCCTCCATTTCCTTTTTGTTTACTCTGCCCCGGGATTCACAGGCTCCGCCCACCAGGAACAGAAACGCAGGCCTCCCCTGCTTCCGCCTGGCGTCTATACCTGAGGTCCAGCATCAGAACTCAGGACCTCCCGCCTGCAAGACAGAGGCTTAACCCCTGAGCCACCTCTCCAGCCCCTTCCGTGTGTTATGTCCCACTCTTCCACAGTGTTCCATGAGCTGTGGAATTGAATGGTGACATAGATATTGTGATAGGGCCAAACATTCCATGGTTACTTTGGCCAGTACGATTCTATATACCACTCATCTATTACAAAAAGTCTGCAGCAAATGGTCTTATTAATGTGGGAAGATTCGGTCCCTAGTGGGTGGGACTGTTTCTCTGGAGAAGGTGATAAGGTGGAGGGAGTTGATTCGGAGGTTAACATACTCTGGCATACTTTGACAGACCTGCAGTCTAGCAAGTGAGATTTGTCCCTTGCAGCAACTCCTGCAGATATGGTGTGGCCATTTCACTCGGTTCCTAAGATTGGAGTGATCTCTCCTGCCAAACTGGACTTTAAGTGGTTTCATGGAAAATTTATCAGTAGGCAACTCATAGGAAGTAAGGGCTGATTTCATATGCTTATTTCAAAATAACTCCTCACCTCCCAGGTCCTATAGCTCCCTACCTCCATGTTTTTATCCTGATGTGGGTCCTTAAGAACAGGCCTTAAGTAAGAAAGTAGTTGGTTACCCCTATTTCATATGGCATTTTCCTCCATGCAAATAGAGGAACTGTAACAACATGTAAATCAGGCTTGTGAAATGGAAAGTAATCTAGAGAAGATAAGAAAAGGATAAAACAGACAGGGTATGTCTGTGCTTGTGGAAGGCAGATGTGTCAAGATTTGTGTCAAACTGAAGTTACTAAGGGAGAGATGGATAAAAATGTAGATGCTGTTTGAGTGATCTTATGCAGAAGTCATGAATGTTAAAGATGGAACAGTCTAAACTTATCCCAGGAGTGGGTAATAATGCCCCCCCAAAATACATTGTATAAATTTCTGTCCTATAAAAGGATATGACAGGTATGCCCCCCCCCCCCCCCCCCCCGCTCCGCCGGTCGGGACGCGTACGCGAGATCCAGCCGAGCTCTCACCGCGCGCTCTAGGACCCCAGGTCAGCCCACAGGGACCCGGCTCCGACCCCCACCATCCAGCCGGAGCTGCGCGCAGGGCCGAGGGACGAGGAGAACCTCCCCCTGCGCCCGGGCCGCCCCAGCTGCCCTCGGGTTAAATAGCTCCACGCCGATGCGCCCATCGTCCCCTTTCACCCCACCCCGCTCCGCCGGTCGGACACGCGCGCGGTCCACCCAGGCCTCACCCCACGCCCTAGGTGAGTCCCCGTTCGGCCCCGCCCACCAGTACCCCAGGCCAAATAATTCAGTTTAGTGAAATTGAGAGATCTTAAGAGTTAAAATGACAATGCCAAAGTCAAAGTGCAAATCCATGAGAAGCAACACTCAAGTAAACAAATTTCCCACTGAAGAAATTAATCCCATAATGTTAGACTCCAATCAGAACAAACCCGGGGAAAAAGGCCAAGAAAGCCTGACCCAGGATAACAACTTTCAAAATATGACCATTACCATGTTCAATACTATGAAAGAGGAAATCCGGGAGGAATTACATAATCGAATCAATCGCTTTGAAGAGGAACACAACAGACATCTGGAGGAGTTGAGAAAAACAGTGCAAGAAACAAAAAGTGGCATAGAGCAGTTAAAACAAACTCAAGCAGAGTTTAAAATTTTTTTTTATTATTATTTATTCAACTGTGTGTATGTGCGCGCGCGTGTCTGTGTGTGTGTGTATGTGTGTGTAGAACCACGGACGAATTCTCGAACCACCATGGACGCCTCCACCTCCTTCTGCCCCGGGATTCACAGGCTCCGCCCTACCAGGACCAGAAGCGCAGGCCGCCCCCGCCTCCGTCTGGCGTCTATACGTGGGATCTGGGATCCGAACTCGGGACCTTCCGCCTGCAAGGCGGAGGCTTAACCCCTGAGCCACCTCTCCAGCTAAAAGACAAGTTATCTTCAACCCAGAACGCCACAGAGAGTCTTATCAACAGAACTAATGAAGCAGAAAACAGAATTTCAGACCTTGAAGATAAAGTGGGAGTACTAACCAGCTCATTGGAAGAGGTTGTTAAAGCCAAAAAGATACTTGAGAGAAATATCCAAGAGATATGGGACACCCTGAAGAAGCCTAACATGCGTATTCATGGAATACCGGAGCAAGAATCTCAAAATAACACCCCTGAGGAAATTTTTCAAATGATCATCAAGGAAAACTTTCCTCATCTAAAAAAAGAGAGGCCCATTCATATACAAGAGGCATTCCGCACCCCAAACAGATACGACCAAAATAGAAGCACACCGCGGCAAATAATAGTTAAAACACTCCACATTCAAGATAAAGAACTGGTGCTGAGAGCTTCAAGGGAGAAAAAACAAGTCACTTTTAAAGGCAAACCTATTAAAATAACAAATGACTTCTCAGTCGAAACAGTAAAAGCAAGAAGAGCTTGGAGAGACATACTTCAAGTATTGAATGAGCAAAAATGTCAACCCAGGCTCATTTACCCTGCAAAACTATCAGTCATGATCGAGGGAGAAAGAAAAATTTTCCAGCACAAAGACAACTTTAAGGGATACATGGCCACCAAACCAGGCCTTCAAAAACTGCTAGAAATGATACTCAAGCGTGAAGAAAAAAACAGGCATATCCAGGAGAACAGAAGGCAAATATAACACCATTAAAAGCGAAGCAATATACTTATAAAAGCTACTAAACATAATAAATGTCTGGAATTAACAATAGTTTCTCCATTATAACACTAAATGTTAATGGACTTAATTCACCGATCAAGAGACACAGATTACAAACTTGGATTAAAAATCACAATCCATCAATCTGTTGCCTGCAGGAAACCCATCTCACCACAAAAGATAGGCACGCTCTAAAAATAAAAGGCTGGTCAACAATTCTACAAGCAAATGGAAGCAGAAAACAGGCAGGGGTAGCCATTATGCTATTAGACAAAGTGGATTTCAAACCAAAAAAAATTATAAGAGACACGGATGGATACTACATTTTAGTCACAGGTACAATTCACCAGGAAGATTTCACAATACTGAACATATATGCACCCAATACGGGCCCCTCCACATTCATTAAGAAAACCCTACAGCGTCTAAAGCATGAAATCAACCCCCAAACGATAATTCTTGGGGACTTCAACACCGCCCTCTCTACATGGGATAGATCAACAGGTCAAAAGCTTAACAGAGACACTTTGGAACTTAATCAAACCCTGAAAGAAATGGACCTCACAGATCTCTATCGAACTTTTCACCCACGCACCAAAGAATACACATTTTTCTCAGCAGCACACGGAACTTTCTCCAAAATAGATCACATACTGGGCCACAAAATGAATCTACACATGTACAAAAAAGTTGAAATTCTAACCTGTGCCCTATCAGACCACCACGGCCTAAAGCTGGACATCCACAACACATCAAACAAGAGAAAATACACTAACTCCTGGAAACTTAACACTATGATGCTGAATGAGAACTGGATTCAGGAAGAAATTAGAAAGGAAATTCAAGATTTCCTGAAAGTGAATGATAACGAAAATACAACTTACCAAAATCTCTGGGACACAATGAAAGCTGTTCTAAGAGGTAAGTTCATAGCTCTTAATGCCCACGTCAAAAAAATGGAAACATCAGAAATAAACAACTTAACAATGCAGCTTAAAGCTTTAGAGAAACTAGAGCAATCTGATCCCAAAAGCAGTAGAAGAGAAGAGATTAGCAAAATAAGGGGAGAAATATCTGAAATCGAGACTAAGAAAACGATAGAAAAAATCAACCAATCAAAAAGCTGGTTCTTTGAAAAAATCAACAAGATTGATACACCCCTAGCTAAACTAACCAAAAGCAAGAGAGAGAAAACCCAAATTAACAAAATTAGAAATGAACATGGAGTTATCACTACTGATACCCAAAACATCCAGAGAATTATAACATCATATTTCAAAAACTTATACTCTGTGAAGTTTGACAACACAAAAGAGATGGATGAATTTCTAAGTAAACACAACTTACCTAAATTGAATCAGGAAGTTGTGAATTATTTAAATAGTCCTATAACATATAAGGAAATTGAGGAAGTAATCTCGAATCTTCCCACCAAAAAATGTCCTGGACCAGATGGATTCAGCACAGAGTTCTACCAGACATTTAAGGAGTTAATAACACCAATACTCCTTAAACTGTTCCATCAAATAGCAAAGGAAGGAACACTACCAAATTCCTTCTATGAAGCTAATATCGTTTTAATCCCAAAACCTAATAAAGATTCACTTAAAAAAGAAAACTACAGGCCGATCTCCCTGATGAACACAGACGCAAAGATTCTCAACAAAGTCTTAGCAAATCGGATTCAAAAACATATTAAAAAGATCATTCATGGGGACCAAGTAGGCTTCATCCCCGGCACACAAGGTTGGTTCAACATACGCAAATCAATAAATGTAATTCATCATGTAAACCAGTCCAAAGTCCAAGACCACATGATACTCTCGATAGATGCAGAAAAAGCTTTTGACAAGATCCAACAGCCTTTTATGATCAAAACGCTAGAGACAGTAGGAATGGAAGGAACCTTTATCAATATAATAAAAGCTGTATACAACAAGCCCACAGCAAGGATTATGCTCAATGGGGAACAATTGGAAGCATTCCCACTTCGATCAGGAACTAGACAAGGGTGTCCACTCTCACCACTTCTATTCAATATTGTACTTGAAGTCTTAGCTGAAGCCATAAGACAAGAAAGGGACATAAGAGGGATTCAAATCGGCAAGGAAGAAGTCAAGCTATCCCTATTTGCAGATGACATGATCTTATACCTGAGGGATCCCAAAAACTCCACCAGGAAGCTCCTGGAACTAATTGAGAAGTTCAGCAGGGTGGCAGGATACAAAATAAATGTGCAAAAATCAGAGGCCTTCCTATATGCCCAGAATGAAAGAAGTGAAAAAGCCTTGAGAGAAACAATACCATTTACTATAGCCCCTAAAAAAATGAAATACCTTGGTATAAACCTAACTAAGGAGGTAAAAGACCTTTACAATGAAAACTTTAAAACCCTAAAGAAAGAAATTGCAGAAGACACCAGAAGGTGGAAAGACCTCCCTTGTTCCTGGATTGGCAGAATCAACATTGTAAAAATGACCATCCTACCAAAGGCAATATACAGATTCAATGCTATACCAATCAAAATCCCAAAGCAATTCTTCAAAGAAGTTGACCAAATAATCTCAAAGTTCATATGGAGACACAAAAGACCCAGGATAGCAAAAACAATCCTGAGTAACAAAAACACAGCTGGAGGTATTACCATACCAAACCTAAGTCTATACTACAAATCCATAGTTATAAAGACAGCCTGGTACTGGCTCCAAAATAGACTCACAGATCAATGGATAAGGATTGAAGACCCAGATATAACCCACAAAGTTACAGCCATTTGGTCTTTGACAAAGGGGCCCAAAGAATCCAATGGAAAAAGAACAGCATCTTCAACAAATGGTGCTGGCAAAACTGGATCTCCACATGCAGAAGATTAAAGCTGGACCCGTACTTGTCACCATGTACAAGACTTAATTCCAAATGGATCAAGGACCTTGATATCAGGCCAGAGACTTTAAAAACCATAGTCGAAAGGATAGGGAACTCCCTCGAGCTGATTGGACTAGGCCAACAGTTCCTAAACAGACATCCAATGGCACAGTCACTGCTACCAACTCTCAACAGTTGGGATCTTGTGAAATTAAAGAGCTTCTGTTCAGATAAAGAGATTGTCACACGAGCTCAAAGGCAACCCACAGAATGGGAGAAAATCTTCACTAACCACATATCTGACAGAGCTCTACTGTCCACAGTGCACAAAGAACTTAGAAAATTAAACTCCCAGGAAAACACTGGCCCAATTAAAAAATGGGCCCTGGAACTTCAAAGAAACTTTACCAGGGATGAAATTAAAATGTCTAACAATTATCTTAAAAAATGCTCCACTTCCTTCGCCATCAGGGAAATGCAAATCAAAACTTCCCTGAGATATCATCTCACCCCGGTCAGGATGGCAAAAATCCACAATACAAACAACGACAAATGCTGGAGAGGATGTGGAGAGAGGGGAACTCTCCTACATTGTTGGTGGGAATGCAGGCTCATACAGCCACTCTGGCGAGCCGTCTGGAGATTCTTAAAGAAATTAAAGATTGAAATGCCATATGACCCTGCTATCCCACTTTTGGGAATAACCCCCCATGCAGCAGAGGTTCTCCTCGATAGCACAAGCTCGACCATGTTCATAGCAGCACTGTTTACAATAGCAAAGTCATGGAATCAACCTAAATGTCCAACAGTTGACGAGTGGATAAGGAAACTGTGGCACATCTATACAATGGAGTACTACTCAGCCATCAAAAATGATGAATTACTGGAATTTGCTGGGAAATGGATGTCATTAGAAAGAATTATATTAAGTGAAGTATCCCAAACCCAGAAAATTAGGCGCCGTATGTACTCCCTAATAGGTGGCTCCTAGTACCAAACTCACCCAGCCCACATTGAGACACTCAAAAGTAAACCTATGAAACACAGTAATTGCAAGGATTATGAACAAGAGAGATGGGTTAGGAGGGCCACACCAGAAACAAGGAGAGAGGAGACCATGTTACAGCAGAGAAAATAGGCCTCCATCAAGGTCTGCAAGGAGTGACATACAGTGCCCAGCAGAATGGAGTGAAGGGAATTGCAGGAGCAGCAAAACTGCAAAAGAAAATCAACAAACCACAATCCAGAACTTCAGAGACTATATCAATCACATAGAACTAGGACAGCCTAATCTCTCCCCATCCTGGAGCTCAGGGACATTTGCGGAAGAGGGGGCGGTAAGATTGTAAGAGCAAAAGGAGGGGAGGAGCAACGATTTGCAAGATTCTCAACAATAGTTGGGGCCAAAGCAATCGTAATGGGACTTTGCATGCCCTGCGCAATGTCCAGCGCACTGTTGCCCTCATAAAGTCTAGCATCTGTTAAGGGCACCGAGACCCCTGGAGGCAAGGGATTGACAGCCATAGTAGTGATCCTATGCTTAAGGGGAACAAGAGAAAGGGCTTATGGAAATGCCACTGGGTCCTTTTATGTCATCGGAGAGGAGGACCCAGTGGAGAGTTAGGCGTACACAATAAAGGACTCTCTGGGAATTGGGGGGGAGGCACTGGGGGATGGGGAGGGAGAGGAGGGAGAGGAGGGGGTTCGGGGGGAGGAGGGGGGAGGGAGGGAACTGGTAAAAAATTTTTAAAATGTATAATTAAATTTTTAATAAAAAAAATTAGCAAGGTTTACATAGCAGGTAAAATTTCTGGATAATAAAGTTAGACCATTATTAAAAAAAAAAAAAAAAAAAAAGGATATGACAGGTATGAAAATTGACTGCCTAGCTCAGAACTTCCACAGTAACAAATATAGCTAATAAAGAGACAATTAGTGAACTCAGCCCCACTGTCACATCAGAGTCTGTGAGACTTGGAAATAGTCTGAGCAACATGTGTAACAAAGAAGAACAAGGACTTGTTTCTGCTTGGCGTTGCAGAGATGCATGGCTTTTTTTCCTCTCACATTTTATTTTTTCTCAACTCATATAAGCTCAATAAGTACCCCCATCCTACCCTTAACCTCCCTCCCCTGCCTACTCCCTCCTTACATTGTATCCTCCTTTTCCCCTTCCTTTCATTCCCCTCCCTCTCTCCCCCTCTCTAAGTGACCTCCCCCCATCCCATCTCCTGGAGCATCCTTTTGTGTGAATGCCAAACCTCCTTTAAGTCCTCCAACCTAGTGAGAGGTAAGGACTCAGTGGCGTAGCCTGGAGCCCTTTCTTGGGCTCCCTGTTAGTATGGAAACTCTATTCTGACTGTTAATCTCTTGACTCTAAGAATCCTACTGCCTGGAGCTTTCTCCCGTGTGATACATACTAGAATTTGGGAGATCGTTGACATGTCTGCCATTGTGCAGGTCAGGCAAAGTCTAATTATGGCTACTACAGCCCTAACTTGTGTGTAGTATCTTGCATATCATTGGTCCTCCCCATCTTTAGGTTCTTAAAATCTTGCTGCCCCCCCTGCAAGGTTCCCTGAGTTTAGGATGGGGACAGATTTGGCTGCTCTGGTTCCAGGTGATTAATGTAGAGTCTTTGGTGTTCTGAATTATATTTGTTGTTGTTTTCAGTTTTGCTGTTCCTGCACCACCCTTGGTTCCATCCTGATTAGTATTGAAAGTCACCTCCTAACCAAAGATAAAAGACTCTTTAAATGAAGATCTTAACATAAGAGGAGACTCAAAGGTAGACAGAATAGGAGTAGGACACAGCGTGACGGGGGTTCAATGTCCTATTTGCAGAATGGTTACCATCACTCTGCTAGTCTCTATACTCTCCCTGATTCACCAATCAAACCTCTTCTGTCACAGGTGACCAGGAAGGGAAGTGAGAGTGAGCTTCACCAGATGTCTCGCTAATTACATGTAATACTTGATGGTGATGTCTTATTTTCTCTACTGAAGAATGATCCCCTCTCTTCTTTTTCTGAGGTGGACCCTCCTTCTCCTTCCCTCCTGTTTATAATCTTTGGATTTGGTACTGGGATCCACCTATTATTGTGTCTAATTTTCTATGTCTGGGATACTTCACTTAATATAATTTTTTCTAATCCCATCCATATCCTGGCAAATCTCATTAATTTATCTTCTTTTTTTTAAATTTTATTATTATTATTATTATTTATTCAACTGTGTGCATGTGCATGTGCATGTGTCTGTGTGTGTGTGTGTGTCTGTGTGTGTGTGTGTGTGTGTGTGTGTGTGTATGTGTAGAACACAGACGAATTCGCGAACCACCATGGACGCCTCCACCTCCTTCTGCCCCGGGATTCACATGCTCCGCCCTACCAGGACCAGAAACGCAGGCCCCCCCACTTCTGCCAGCGTCTATACATGGGGTCTAGGATCCGAACTCAGGACCTTCTGCCTGCAAGGCGGAGGCTTAACCCCTGAGCCACCTCTCCAGCCCCTAATTTATCTTTTTTGATGGCTGAGTAGTAGTCAATTGTATAAATGTACCACATTTTCCTTATCCACTTGTCAACTGTTGGGCATTTGGGTTGATTCCATGACTTTGCTATTGTAAACAGTGCTGGAATGAACATGGTTGTGCTTGTGTTACTGTGTTGAATTTTTGTATTACGGGGGATTATTATCTTCTTGATGTTTAGTTTTTGAAGTTCTATGTGCAGTCTGGATAATAGACTGCTATTAGATATGTGGTTAATGGAGATTTTCTTCCATTTCGTGGGTTGTCTTTTTGCTCCGTTTACAAGCTCCTTAGCTGAACAGAAGCTCTATAATTTAATAAAATCCCATTTGTTGAGGGTTGGTTCTAGTGCCTGTGATATTGGATTTCCGTTTAGGAACTGTTGGCCTAGGCCAATCAGCTCCAGAGAGTTTCATACCCTTTCAATTAGGGTTTTTATAGTCTCTGGCATAATATTAAGGTCTTTGATCCATTTGGAATTAAGTTTTGTGCATGGGGACAAATACAGGTCCAGTTTTAATTTTCTACATGTGGACATTCAGTTTTGTCAGCACCATTTGTTGAAGATGTTGTTCTCTTTTTATTGGATTTTGTGGGCCCCTTTGTCAAAGATCAATGGCTGTATTTTGGGGGGCTTATATATATGGGTCTTCAACTCTTATCCATTGATCTACATGTCTATTTTGGAGCCAATACCAGGCTGTTTTTATTACTATGGATTTGTAGTATAGATTAAGGTTTGGTATGGTGATACCTCCAGCAGTGTTTTTGTTACTCAGGATTGTTTTTGCTATCCTTGATCTTTTGTGCCTCCATATGAATTTTGAGATTGTTTGGTCAATCTCTTTAAAGAATTGCTTGGGAATTTTGATTGATATAGCGTTGAATCTGTATATTGCCTTTGGTAGGATGGTCATTTTTATGATGTTAATTCTGCCAATCTAGGGACCAGGGAAGTCTTCCCACCTTCTGGTGTCTTCTGTAATTTCTTTCTTGAGGGTTTTAAAGTTATCATTACAAAGGTCTCTCCCTTCTTTGTTAGATTATACTAAGTGGTATTTCATTTTTTTAGAGGTTATAGTAAATGGGATTGTTTCTCTTAGGACTTTTTCACCTTTTTCAACGTTGGTGTATAGGAAGGCCACTGATTTTTGCATATTTATTTTGTAACCTGCCACCCTGTTGAATTTATGTATTTGTTCCAGGAGCTTCCTAGTGGAGGTTTTAGGATCACTCAGGTATGCGATCATGTCATCTACAAATAGGGATATCTTGACTTCCTGCTTTCCAATTTGAATCCCTTTTATCTCCCTCTCTTGTTTTATGGGTCTAGCTGGGACTTCAAGTACAATATTGAGAGGCTGGAGAGGTGGCTCAGGGGTTAAGCCTCTGCCTTGCAGGCAGATGGTCCTGACTTTGGATCCTAGACCCCACGTATAGACACCGGGTGGAAGCCGGGGCATCCTGCATTTCTGGTCCTGGTAGGGCAGAGCCTGTGAATCCCAGGGCAGAGTAAACAAGGAGAAGGCAGAGGAAGCCATGGTGGTTCCCAAATTCGCTCCTAGTTCTACACACACACACATACACATACACGCGTACACGTGCACAATTGAATAAATAATAAAAAATTAGAAATTAAAGTACAATATTGAATAGAAATGGTGAAAGTGAAGTGGGAATGATTCAAGTTTTTCCCCATTGAATATAATCCTTGTTGTTGGCTTGTTGTATACAGCTTTCATTGTGTTTATATAAGTTCCTTCCATTCCAACTGTCTCTAGGGTTTTAATCATAAAAAGATGTTGGATCTTGTCAGAAGCTTTTTCTGCATCTCTCAAGAGTATCATGTGGTCTTGGACTTTGGATTGGTTTATATGATGGATTCCATTTATTGATTAGCATATGTTGAACCAACTTTGTGTGCCTAGGATAAAACCTACTTGATCACAGTGAATGATCGTTTTGATATGTTTTTAAATCAGATTTGTTAAGATTTTGTTGAGAATCTTTGCATCTGTGTTCATCAAAGGGATTGGCCTATAGTTTTCTTTTGTTTTATGATTCAATTGTGCGGGTGTATGTATGTGTGAGTGTGTGTGTGTGTGTGTGTGTAGAACCATGGACAAATTCAGGAACCACCATGGGCCGCCTCCATCTCCTCCTTGTTTACTCTGCCCCGGGATTCACAGGCTCCGCCCTACCAGGACCAGAAACACAGGCCGCCCTCATTTCCACCCGGCGTCTATACGTGGGGTCTAGGATCCAAACTCAGGACCTTCCTTCTGCAAGGCAGAGTCTTAACTCCTGAGCCACCTCTCCAGCCCTATAGTTTTCTTTTTTTAAATGTATCTTTATTAGACACATAGAATTTGGAAGCGTTCCTTCCTTCTCAATTTTATGGAACAGTTTAAGGAGTACTGGTAGTAGTTATTCTTTAAATGTCTAGTAGAATTCTGTGCTGAGTTCACCTGGTCCAGGACATTTTTTGGTGGGAAGATTCGAGATACTTCATCAATTTTTTCATATGTTACAGGACTATTTAAATAATTCAAAATGTCCCGATTCAATTTAGGTGAGTTGTGCTTACTCAGGAATTCATCCATTTCTTTTGTGTTATCAAATTTCATGGAGTATAAGTCTTTGCAATATGACCTTATAATTCTCTGAATTTCTTGGGCATCGGTTATGATAACTCCATTTTCATTTCTAATTTTGTTAATTTGGGTTTCCTCTCTCTTGATTTTAATTAATTATGGTAGGGATATATCAATGTTATTGACTTTTTCAAAAAACAGCTTTTCAACTGGTTGATTCTTTGTATCATTTTCCTTATCTCAATTTGGGATATTTCCCTTTGATTTTTCTAATCTTTCTTCTACTGTTTTTGGGATTGGATTGCTCTTGTGTCTCTAAAGCTTTAAGCTGCATTGCTATTTAGTTGTAATGTTTCTATTTTTTTTTATATAGGTACTAAGAGCTATGAACTTAACCTCTTAGGACAGCTTTCATTGTGTCTAAGAGATTTTGATATGTTGTATTTTCATTATCATTCACTTCTAAGAAATCTTGAATTTCCTTTTTGATTTCTTCCTGAACCCAATTCTCATTCAACATTATACTGTTTAGTTTCCAAGAGTTGGTCTATTTTCTGCTGTTTGTTGTGTTGCAGAATCAAGCTTTAGACCATGGTGGTCTGATAAGGTACAGGCTAGAATTTCAACTTTCCTGTATATGTGAAGATTCTTTTTATGGCCCAATATGTGATCTATTTTGGAGAAAGTTCAGTGTCCTGCTGAGAAAAGCATGTATTCCTTGGTGCTTGGATGGAAACTTCAACATAGATCTGTAAGGTCCATTTCAGTAAAGATATGATTTAGTTCCAATGTGTCTCTGTTAAGTTTTTGGCCTGTTGATATATCCCATGTTGAGAGTACAGTATTTAAATCCCTGAGTATTATCATTTAGGAGTTGATTTCTTGTTTTAGATGTTGTAGTGTTTGCTTAATGAATGTGGAGGAGCCCATATTAGGTACGTATATGTTAAGTATTGTGAAGGCAGCAGATGGATGGGTTGTAATGTCTAATCCATGTTTGTAATCTGTGTCTTTTGATTGGTGAGTTAATTCCATTGACATTTAATGTTATAATGGAGAAATTACTTTTAATTCCTGACTTTTTTTGTATTAAGTGGCTTTCATAAGTGTATTATTTAGCTTGTACATTTTGGGGTATTATACTTCCATTCTGTTCTGGATGTGTTTGTTCTTTCCTTCAAGCTCGAGTATCTTTTCTAGCATTTTTTGAAGGCCTGCTTTGGTGGTCATGTAAGCCTTCAAGTTGTCTTTATGGTAGAAAATTTTTCTTTCACCCTTGATCATGACTGATAGTTTTGCTGGGTATACTAGCCTGGCTTGACATTTTTATTCATTCCAAACTCTTCTGGATTTTACTGTTTCCATTGAAAAATCATTTGTTATTTTAATAGGTTTACCTTTAAAAGTGACTTGTCTTTTTTCTCTTGAAACTTTGTTTTGTATTTGTAGTGTTTTGACTATTATTTGCCTTGGTGAGTTTCTATTTTGGTCATATCTGTTTGGGGTATGGAATGCCTCTTATATTTGGATAGGCCTCCCTTTCTTTAGATATGAAAAGTTTTCTTCAACGATAATTTGAAAATTTTCCTCAGATGTAGTATTTTTGGGATTCTTGTTCTGGTATTTTTGTTCTGGTATTCCATTAATGTGCATGTTAGGCTTCTTCAGGGTGTCCCATAACTCTTGAATATTCTCCTCAAGTATCTTTTTGGCTTTAATGACCTCTTCCATTGAACTGGTTAATTCTTCCACTTTTTCTTCAAGATCTGATATTCTATTTTCTGCTTCATTGGGTTCTGCTGATAAGACTCTCTACTGAGTCCTGGGTTGAAGATAGCTTGTCTTTTAGTTGAGTTTAAACTCTGCTTAAGATTGTTTTAACTGGTCTATGCCTATTTTTTATTTCTTTAACTACTTTTCTCATCTTCTCCAAGTGCCTGTTGTATTTCTATTCAAAGTGGTTGATGCGGTTATTTAACTTCCTCTTACATTGTTTTGATCATAGTAAAGATCAAGCTTTGAAAATCATTGTCTTGGATACAGCTTTCTTGGTTATTTTCTGTGAGTTTGTTCTGGTTGGATTCCATCATTATATGGTTAATTCTTTCAGTAGGAGATTTGGTGTCTTGGTTTTTGTTTCTCACGGATTTGTGTTGTGAACCGGGCATTTTTGTTTTATCTCTTATGACTTTTTTTTGTTTCTGTGTGTTTTTGACTGAACTGAATTAGACAATATTACTACACTTGAGCAATTATTGCTAGTGTTTGCTTTGGAATTGAATATGCTTGTCTTGTTTGGTGTTGGTGTTATTTTCTAGATGGGGCTATTGGACTGTTCGTACATCATTTAAGTCAGGTTTAGTAGACAGGGATTGGAGATTAGTATGGTAGTGTACTTTTTTGGTTGACTTCGTTGGTAATATGTGAGGTGAATGTTATAGTCGCTGAAGTGTTATGGGTTTTTGTGTGGCTATATAGAAATGTTAAACTACAGTGACTAATAATTGAGTGGAATGAGATGGTAAAAAGTGTTCACTTATCTTTGAGCTGGATGTGAAGATTCTCTCCCATTTGATGGGATGATTTTAGAATATGTCAGATGAATGATGTTTGTTCCCTAGATCTTAGCTTGGGTTTTCTCTGGATTCTGTTGAATTCTGAGGAAGAGGGAGTCCACCTTTGTTCTGGTCCAGTGAAGAAAGGTAGAGTGGCTAGTGGGGCGGCAAATAACCTGGGATCTGGGGAGTGGCTAAGAGCTTTTCCCAGGGACAGAAAGGCAGACTAGCTACTAGTGGGGCCCACAGATGACCTGGGGCTTGGAGTGTGATCCTAGGGTATTATCTGAGGGGCAGAGAGCCAGCCCTTATCCTGTTCCCAGTGGGGGCAGAGAGTAAGAGAGGCTAGTGGGGCACACAGATGACCAGGGGCCTCAGGTGTGGTCTAGGGACTTTACCTGAGGAACAGGGCGTCCACTTGGGTCAGAGTCAGGGGCAGAAAGGACTTTCTTTTAACTTTATTTAGGTTTTGGATGTTTGTGTGTGCATCAGAAGGTACCGGGTTTCCCTGTGGAGGGCCAAGGGTGACTTCAGGAATCTTCCTGGATTGCTTCTATTTTTTTTTTTTTTTTTTTTTTGCTTCCCTTTGGGATGTCCCAAGCTCTGCCCATCAAGATTGGAAAAGCAGGCCACCACTGTTTCAGCCTGATGTTTTTAGTGTGAGACCTGAGATTTGAACTCAGGACCTTCTGCTTGTGAGGCAGGGTCTTAACCCCTGAGACATCTCTCCAGTCCTGGCCAGATAAGATTGTACCTGACAATGCTGTTATTTTACTGCAATTCATACAGCTATAGAAACTTTTCATGTTACATTGGATCTTCCAAATGTCTTCCTTCAGTTTTCCTTTAGTTGGTGATTCTTTTTTTTTTTATTTCCACTCATACAGACTTAACAGGTACACCCATCCCCTCCCCCCCTCTGACCTCCCATGGCTCTGTGCCCCCCTCCCCTCCCTTTCTTCCCCATCCCCCAGTGCATCCTTAATTTGCATCCCCAACTCTCCTCTGGGTCCTACTCTCCGATGAGGTGCAAGTACCCAGTGGCATTTCCCAGAACCTTTTCCTGTGTTCCCTTTAAGCATAGGAACACTATTGTGACTGTCAATCTCTTGCCTCCAAGGATCCTAGTGCCTTTAGTCCATGCTAGACTTTGTGGGGTCAATAATGTCCTATTATGATTGCTTCGGCCCTAACTTGTGTGGAGTATCTTGTATATCATTACTCCTTCCATCCTTGTGCTCTTACAATCTTACTGCCCCCTCTTCCACAAATTTCCCTGAGCTTCAGGATGGGGAGAGATTAGGCTGGCTTAATTCCAGGTAGTTGACATAGAGTCTCTGAAGTTCTAGATTATGGTTTGTTGACTTTCTTTTGCAGTTTTGCTGCTCCTGCAATGCCCTTCACTCCATCCTGATGGGTATTGGATGTCACCCCTTGGCCAGAGATAAAAAGCTGTTAAACTAGAGTCTTGTTATAAGAATAGATTCAAAGGTAAATGTAATAAAGGTAGGAAACTGCAGTAAGGGAGGGGTCAGTCACCCATTTGCAAAATGGTTACTTTTTAATCTGCCAGATTATATGCCCTCCCCTTCTGGTGAGATCATACCCCATCAGTTACAAATGATTAGGTAGGAAAGTCTGTGAACTTAACCAGCTGTCTCATTACTTACTTGCAGTCCTTGATGGAGGCCTATTTTCTCTACTGTAACATGGTTCCCTCTCTCCTTGTTTCTGGTGTGGCCCTCCTACCTCATCCTTCCTGTTTATAATCCTTGCAATCACTGTAGGTATTACAGAGATTTATCATTGAGAGTCTCTAGGAGCCGCCTATTAGGGAGTATATACAACACTTAGTTTTCTGGGTCTGGGATACTTCACTCAATAAAATTGTTTCTAATGACATCCATTTCCCGGCAAATTCCATTAAGTCATCATTCATGATGGCTGAGTAGTACTCCATTGTATAGATGTACCACATTTTCCTTATCCACTCGTCAACTGTTGGACATTTGGGCTGATTCCATGACTTTGCTATTGTAAACAGTGCTGCTATGAACATGGTCGTGCTTGTGCTATCGAGGTGAATTTTTGCTGTATGGAGGGTTATTCCCAAAAGTGGAATAGCAGGGTCATGTGGCATTTCAACCTAATTTCTTTAAGAATCTCCAGACGGCTCGCCAGAGTGGCTGTATGAGTCTGCATTCCCACCAGCAATGTAGGAGAGTTCCCCTCTCTCCACATCCTCTCCAGCAGTTGGTGTTGTTTGTATTATGGATTTTTGCCATCCTGACCATGGTGATATGATATCTCAGGGAAATTTTGATTTGTATTTCCCTGATGTCTAAGGATGTCAATCATTTTTTAAGATATTTGTTAGACATTTTAATGTCATCCCTGGTAAAATTCCTTTTTTAATTATTTTTTATTATTATTATTATTTATTCAACTGTGCACATGTGCGTGTGTATGAGTGTGCGCGTGTGTGTGTCTGTGTGTGTGTAGAACCAGGGACGAACTCGCGAACCACCATAGATGCCTCCACCTCTTTCTGCTCTGGGATTCACAGGCTCCGCCCTACCAGGACCAGAAGCGCAGGCCGCCCCCACTTCCGCCTGGCGTCTATACGTGGGATCTGGGATCCGAACTCAGGACCTTCTGCCTGCAGGGCAGAGGCTTAACCCCTGAGCCACGAGTCCAGCCCCAGAATTTCTAAGTTCCAGGACCCATTTTTTAATTGGGCCATTGTTTTCTTGGAGTTTAATTTTCTAAGTTCTTTGTGCACTCTGGACAGTAGAGCTCTATCAGATATGTGGTTAGTGAAGATTTTCTCCCATTCTGTGGGTTGCCTTTGAGCTCGTGTGACAATCTCTTTATCTGAACAGCAGCTCTTTAATTTCACAAGGTCCCAACTGTTAAGAGTTGGTAGCAGTGACTGTGCCATTGGATGTCTGTTTAGGAACTGTTGGGCTAGCCCAGTCAGCTCCAGGGAGTTCCCTATCCTTTCAACTATGGTTTTTATAGTCTCTGGCCTGATATCAAGGTCCTTGATCCATTTGGAATTAAGTCTTGTACATGGTGACAAGTACGGGTCCAGCTTTAATCTTCTGCATGTGGAGATCCAGTTTTGCCAGCACCATTTGTTGAAGATGCTGTTCTTTTTCCATTGGATTCTTTGGGCCCCTTTGTCAAAGATCAAATGGCTGTATGTTTGTGGGTTTATATCTGGGTCTTCAACCCTTATCCATTGATCTATGTGTCTATTTTGGAGCCAGTACCAGGCTGTTTTTATAACTATGGATTTGTAGTATAGACTAAGGTTTGGTATGGTAATACCTCCAGCAATGTTTTTGTTACTCAGGATTGTCTTTGCTATCCTGGGTCTTTTGTGCCTCCATATGAATTTTGAGATTGTTTGGTCAACTTCTTTAAAGAATTGCTTTGGGATTTTAATTGGTATAGCATTGAATTTGTATATTGCCTTTGGTAGGATGGTCATTTTTACGATGCTGATTCTGCCAGTCCAGGAACATGGGAGGTCTTTCCACCTTCTGGTGTCTCCTGCAATTTCTTTCTTGAAGGTTTTAAAGTTTTCATTGTAAAGGTCTTTTACCTCCTTGGTTAGGTTTATACCAAGATATTTCATTTTTTTAGGGGCTATAGTAAATGGGATTGTTTCTCTCAAGGCTTTTTCACTTCTTTCATTCTGGGCATATAGGAAGGCCTCTGATTTTTGCACATTTATTTTGTATCCTGCCTCCCTGCTGAACTTCTCAAATAGTTCCAGGAGCTTCCTGGTGGAGTTTTTGGGATCACTCAGGTGTAAGATCATGATATCTGCAAATAGGGATAGCTTGACTTCTTCCTTGCCGATTTGAATCCCTCTTATGTCCCTTTCTTGTCTTATGGCTTCAGCTAAGACTTCAAGTACAATATTGAATAGAAGTGGTGAGAATGGACAGCCTTGTCTAGTTCCTGATTGAAGTGGGAATGCTTCCAATTGTTCCCCGTTGAGCATAATCCTTGCTGTGGGCTTGTTGTATACAGCTTTTATTATATTGATAAAGGTTCCTTCCATTCCTACTGTCTCTAGCGTTTTGATCATAAAAGGCTGTTGGATCTTGTCAAAGGCTTTTTTTGCATCTATGGAGAGTATCATGTGGTCTTGGACTTTGGACTGGTTTACATGATGAATTACATTTATTGATTTCCATATGTTGAACCAAACTTGTGTGCCGGGGATGAAGCCTACTTGGTCCCCATGAATGATCTTTTTAATATGTTTTTGAATCCGATTTGCTAAGACTTTGTTGAGAATCTTTGCGTCTGTGTTCATCAGAGAGATCGGCCTATAGTTTTCTTTTTTAAATGAATCTTTATTAGGTTTTGGGATTAAAACGATATTAGCTTCATAGAAGGAATTTGGTAGTGTTCCTTCCTTTTCTATTTGATGGAACAGTTTAAGGTTTATTGGTGTTATTAACTCCTTAAATGTCTGGTAGATTCTGTGCTGAATCCATCTGGTCCAGGACATTTTTTGGTGGGAAGATTCGAGATTACTTCCTCAATTTCCTTATATGTTATAGGACTATTTAAATAATTCACAACTTCCTGATTCAATTTAGGTAAGTTGTGTTTACTTAGAAATTCATCCATCTCTTTTGTGTTGTCAAACTTCACAGAGTACAAGTTTTTGAAATATGATGTTATAATTCTCTGGATTTTTTGGATATCAGTAGTGATAACTCCATGTTCATTTCTAATTTTGTTAATTTGGGTTTTCCCTCTCTTGCTTTTGGTTAATTTAGCTAGGGGTATATCAATCTTGTTGATTTTTTCAAAGAACCAGCTTTTTGACTGGTTGATTTTTTTCTATCATTTTCTTAATCTCGATTTCAGATATTTCTCCCCTTATTTTGCTAATCTCCTCTCTTCTACTACTTTTGGGATCAGATTGCTCAAGTTTCTCTAACACCTTAAGCTGCATCGTTGTTATTTATTTCTGATGTTTCCATTTTTTTGATGTAGGCATTAAGAGCTATGAACTTACCTCTTAGAACAGCTTTCATTGTGTCCCAGAGATTTTGGTAAGTTGTATTTTCGTTATCATTCACTTTCAGGAAATCTTGAATTTCCTTTTTAATTTCTTCCTGAATCCAGTTCTCATTCAGCATCATATTGTTAAGTTTCCAGGAGTTAGTATATTTTCTCTTGTTTGTTGTGTTGTGGATGTCCAGCTTTAGGCCATGGTGGTCTGATAGGGCACAGGTTAGAATTTCAACTTTTTTGTATATGTGTAGATTCATTTTGTGGCCCAATATGTGATCTATTTTGGAGAAAGTTCCGTGTGCTGCTGAGAAAAATGTGTATTCTTTGGTGCGTGGGTGAAAAGTTCGATAGAGACCTGTAAGGTCCATTTCTTTAAGGGTTTGATTAATTTCCAAAGTGTCTCTGTTAAGCTTTTGACCTGTTGATCTATCCCATGTTGAGAGGGCAGTGTTGCTTAATGAATGTGGAGGGACCCCTATTAGGCGAATATATGTTCAGTATTGTGAAGTCTTCCTGGTGAATTGTACCTGTGACTAAAATGTAGTATTGTGTCTCTAATGATTTTTTTTTGGTTTGAAGTCCAGTTTGTCTGATAGTAGAATGGCTACCCCTGCCTTTTTCCTGGTTCCATTAGTTTGCTAACTTTTGGACCAGCATTTTATTTTTAGGTTTGTGCAGGGGTAGGATGTCCCTGCAGCTAGTGAGATTGAGGGATTCTGGTCCAGCCAAATATCCCTTGGGGCTGGGTGGGTGATAAGTGTTGCAGCTGGACCTCCTTCACCACTGGGGAGAAACACACCAGGCCAGGAGACTTGTCAAAGCAGGATCTCAACTTTATTGAATAGCACCTGAGTTTATATAGGGTCCTGCTGCGGGGAGGAGAGCCAGGTGGTGTGAGGGGTGGTGAAGGAGAAAGGCAGCCAAAGGGATGTGTCCAGGTCAGTGAGGGGAGGTTACAGCAGCACTACATCAGAGAGGGGAGGAGGGGGTCAGAGATAAGTTTCAGAACTCAAGGACAGGTCCTGAAACTCCAGCCAGGCTTAGGAATTTCCAGCAGGCCTCAGCCTTGGAGGCTCAACACTTCCCCCTTTTGTTTTTGTATGAGACGGTCCAGGAAGCCACCTGTGACCGGGCAGACCATATGTCCTTGAGCGACTGTGCCTGTCTTAGGTGGGCAAGTGTTACAAGTCCTGTCTTAGGTTGATCTCTGGCTGGGCTCCCACTTACCCGTCTCTGGCCACCAGCCCTCAGGTCATGCCTAGTCAGATCAGGCTCAGGGGTTCAGTGTGAAGGCTGGATTCCTCTGTGATGAGTCTTTGGTAATGGACCTGGACCTGATGAAGCTGCACAGATTCAATTTGTCTCTTAATAAAGCGAACAAGAGCATTAACCACATAAGGTCCAATGGCTGCAAAAAGAAGTATGGTGGCTAGGGGGCCAAAGAGTGGAGTGAGGTAGGGTAGGAGGCCATGGAAGCCGGTCCAGAAAGGACTGTCCTGGAATTCATGCCATAGGCATTCTAGAGCCTCCTGGAGCTTCTTGATCTTATCTTGAATGATTCCTGATCTGTTGACATAATAACTGCACTTTTCCTTTAGAAATAAATAGCCCCTTCCTTCTTTGGCCTGCAAAACATCTAATCCTCTCCAATTGTGGAGAACAACATTGGCCAGAGAATTAAGTTGAGACTATAGTTCAATTACAGTCTCAGACACAACCTGAACATCATCAATGAGTCTCTGGGATAGCTTATTATAAAGGCCCAAGGAGGAGCCCAGGCCTGCTGTGCCTGTGGCTACCCCTGCTGTAATACCAAGCTCCATAAGGAGGGGGATTACCTGGATGGCTCTTTTAGATCTCCCCCCATAAGGTCAAAGAAGGGAATGGGTAAGGGTCACTCCCTCTTATAATATCAATATCTGGAGGAGGGAAGCTGGTAAGCAAAGGCCTGTCCAATTAGAAGGCAGGAAGGAGTAAGCCATTCCCCTACCGCAGACAAAAATAAAGCCATCGTCCAGCACCTTGGGGAATTATTCACGGTGAGGTTGTCTGCGCAAAAGGAAGGATGTATGCCTCCAAGATCCAAGCTGTTGTAATCTGGGGATGGTAGAGCACAGAGGCAGGTGGTCTTGAGAGAGGTTAGTGTTAATTGAACAGGCAAGGGAAGACCTTTAGTGCAGTTTGTAGTAGGGGTGGTAAGGTCTTGGGATGCCTTAGGCGGAAGGGCCAGAGGCCGGGGAGGTCCAAGCCTGAGGCAGAGCCAACAATCTTGGGCAAGAGATGATGCTGTTGCATTTAGAAGGGTAAAAGTCATTTGTAATAAGGATTCAGTAAGAGGGTCGAGATAAAGTTCTCCCCATGTCCCCTGGAAAGCTATAGGGTGGTAATGAAGTTGAGGATACATATCCTGAAGGAATCTCTCGATCCTATGTTCAACTTGAAATTCTTTAAGTTCATCTTGAACCCCTCCCCTGTCTGAGAACCCTATGGGGCCATTTAAGTCCCAGCAAACTATTTGTCCCACCTTGCCAAAACAGGGGGAGACAGCAGACCAGGAGTCTCCAGTTATATTGTGTTGTGTCAAGGTTTCTCTCCTCTCTTGGCACGTGGCAGTCCAATATATCTTGTTGATAGTCTGGTCAAAGAATTGCTGGGTGGTAGAATAACAAGAGGAGTGTATGGTTGGGTAGAATGTGGAGCAGGGCAATGTCCCAGGCGGTTACCTACAACCGGGATTATTTTGGGCTTGGTAACACACCTCCAGATGGCATTCCCCCCCCAATACAAGATGACATTGCCTGCAAGAAGTAGGCTTTCTTGCCAGTGCACTCAAGTGTCCAGCTGGTATGTCCCCCCAAAGGAAGGGAGGTGTATATTCCCCCAGAACAGTCACAGGACTTCCCTGCCTGGTTACTAAGGATGGCCTGGGCATTTCGAGGGTCCCCAAATCCTCCATCACATGGCAGGGAGAAGATCATCATCAGGGTGGTCGTCAGGATCGACAGTATCATCGTTGGGGCAGAAGTGCCACCCTCAGGGGCGTTGCACTCCCTGGGACTGCATTGATTATTTTTCTCCTGAGGGAGGTATTGCACATCCCGAACGGGGACCCAAATAGGGAGCTGTTCATCCTGGGGGAAGACACAGCCAAACCCTCGTCCAGCTGTAATGAGGGGATCGGGGCCCCTCCATGTCCCTGTCAGGGAGTCTCTCCAATGGACCAGAATGGACTTGTATAAGATCTTAGAAGTCCAATGTCTCTGGAATGGTGTTTCTGGGTCCATTTTTGCCAAATTTAAAATATTGAGTGTTAGCAGGGCTTTCTTTAACTGATCATGTTTAATTTTCAGTTTTTTCATAAACCTAACATACCACAAACCTTTACAACATACTTTAACATTTGTTTACTTAACTAACTCATAAACCTCCTGTACATATTTTAATTTTCTAAGTAACATATCTCATCTCATAAACTTTCTTTTAAACCTTCTGCATATCTAAGTACCATACATATTTTCTTTTTATATTTGATGGTTTCCTATTGTTTATCCTTTAAGAAATGTCCTATAAAAGAGGCAATAACAGTAGACCTCATCTTAAAAAAAAAAAAAAAACATTATATCCAAATTAAGTTAGCAAGATTGTAGCAGAACACAGGAGTACACCTGGAATTAGAAAGCAGACTTGTCCCCAAGAAAGGGAGCTCATACATACCAGGAGAATGAAGAAGTTCCAGTGAATTTCCCAGAGATCAGTTTTCCTTTCTGGTTGCTAGATATGTTGGTATTACACATGGGAAAACAAACTTTTAAAGGAATTACAAAAATGATGTTATCGGATCCTAGGCAAAAACACAATAGCACCTTTTGTGAAGCTTCATAAAAATCAAGATAAAATATTTTAGTCAGTACGTACTCAGGCCTTTTAATGTTACCAAAATAATTCATTCTTAAGTGTGCATATGCATTTAAATTGAGCATGCCAAATCATAAAAAGAGTCAAAAACCAAAATGTGATTATAAGTGCGCAATAATTTGAAGTGGCCAGAGTTTTGTTATTTTAAAACATAAAACACACATAGTAGGGGAAATCCAGATAACTAAGCAAGTCAAAACACTTAAAGTAACTCTTAAAATGAGATCATGATAGACACAGCACAAAAAACGACAGACAGTTTTTCTGGCCCCTCCAGTACAGGGGGGCAGAGGCTTTCTTTCCTTAGTTGCTTTAGAAATTACAATAGAGGTGTTATTAGGTAAATTAAAAAGAAGACAGTTTAAAACACACATCTGCTGGCCTTGAAAGTGAGCCATTCATCAGAACAGGGAGTGATGAATTTTCTTTTCTTAATTTCAACACTTAGATTTTGAGTTCTTTCCCTAAACTCCCCAAAGTAGTCTGTCATAAGAGATAAAAGAGTCATCTAAGTCTGTCCCACGTTAAGACCAGTCAAGGAGGAAGAAAGGCATCAGTTCAGTAACAAGGACAATGAGAACAACAATCACAATAAAACAGATGAGACAAGGATGCCCGGGTTAATATTAACAGGAAAGAGCTCTGCTGTTTGACACACAGAGGGAGGTGAGGGCAGAGGCACAAAGGGGTGATAAACAGGATTAGTTGAGGAGGGAGGGGGAAGGTCTGAAGGAGGCATTCCTTTTGAGGACCAGGGGGTGCTTTCGAAAGGATCTAGGGAGGGGTAAAGAGAGTCAGATCTGTGGGGGGAGCTCAGGCTAGAATTGAGCTTCAGCTTTGTTTCTGTCTTGTCTTTGTTCTCACTAGGGGTCCGAGCTTCCTTCTTCTCTCTTGGGGGTCTGGGTGGGAAACAGCCGTTTAAGGCAGAAACAGTTGGATGAATCCCCCAAAGGAGGAGTTTTCCCTTTCTCTATTTGAGCTCTCCTAATCAAATTCTCTATTCTATCCCACATGTCTCAGTCAGATTACTCTCAGGCAGCCAAGGAGCCACTTTAAGCAAGCAGGACCAAGATTGCTGTGCCTGATTGTCAGTGAGGTTTAAACCTCGGCTCTTTAAGAGTACCCGTAAGGAGTCCAGGGCTGGATCAGCCTGGGACGAGGAGTGCCCCATAATTTATGGGGGTACACTGACCCGAAAGACCGACTGTCCGCCAGCGAGTTGAGGTTGGCCTCACACAGGGCAAAGGTCTGCAGGGGGTAGGATGGGCCTGCAGCCAGTGCGATTGAGGGATTCTGGTCCAGCCAAGTATCCCTCGGGGCTGGGTGGGTGATGAGTGTCGCAGCCAGGACCCCCCTCACCACTGGGGAAAAACACACCAGGCCGGGAGACTTGTCAAAGCAGGATCTCAACTCTATGGAATAGCACCTGAGTTTATATAGGGTCCTGCTGGGGGAGGAGAGCCAGGTGGTGTGAGGGGTGGTGAAGGGGAAAGGCAGCCAAAGGGATGTGTCCAGGTCAGTGAGGGGAGGTTACAGCAGCACTACATCAGAGAGGGGAGGAGGGGGTCAGAGATAAGTTTCAGAACTCAAGGACAGGTCCTGAAACTCCAACCAGGCTCAGGAATTTCCAGCAGGCCTCAGGCTTGGAGGACCAACAAGTTTGCCTATCTTTTGTGGTGAGATGAATTTCCTGAAGGCAGCAGATTGATGGATCTCTCCAGCCACAACACTTTTTAAAGTTTTCTTGTTTTTTTTTTTGTTTTTTGTTTTTTTTAATGTGGGACCTGGGATCCGAACTCAGAACCTTCTACTTGTAAGACAGAGTCACAACCCCTGAGCCATCTCTCCAGCCCCCCAACACTTTTTAAAAAACAAAATTGCTCCATTGTAAAACCCCTTAGATTAAAATATAAGCCAAGATCCATATTTGTTTTTTATGCTGTCATGTGACACACACAAACTTAGTTCTAACAACCTAACATTATTTGATATGATATAAAGGAAAAAACAAACTTACATTCTATTGCTGTACACAAGAGTATTTTGATATTCTTATCGTGTGTCCTGTCCAGCAGGACCAGTTATTTGTGGGTCCGAGGAGGATCGAGCCTGCAGGGAATGATGGGCGAGAAAGAAAGAGGGAGACCAAGCAAAGAGTTGTCAAGGTCTCGTTTATTTTGGGTTAGGGTACAGCTTGTATGCTCAGGCGGGAGGGGCAAGAGGGGCAGGGTAAAAGATAAGCATGGTGGAGGCGCCTGGTGGTCGAGGCGCCTGGTGGTCACGCAGTTGCGCTATCTGTTATCTGGGTCTGGGGCGTTTTTTACGGCTCCTCTGGAATGTCCTGGTAGCTGGATCCCGGGGAGGGGGGGGTTGCATATCAAACAAGCTTTTTGAGTTCCTTTTGGCCTTTTAGTGACTTTGGCCTCTAACATAAACAAGTTTTACGAGTTCCTTTTGGCCCTTTAGTGACTCTGGCCTCTAACATATCCCCCTTTTCTATATAGTAAAGGTGGGGGGCAGCTAGACAGCTATTGGGCCGAGACAGGCTTGGGAAGAATATTGTCTGTATGTCCCGGAGCCGTTTTCGTGGCCGTTCCTGTCTTAGGTCCGACCTCACTGCTCCTAGCCTCACCCGTCATGGGGTGGCTCTGTCACCCTCAGAGTCCCTGTCTTAGGTTGGTCTAGGAGCAGAGGAAGTTGCCCGTCTTTGGAGCGGCCACCTGGGCTCAAAACCTCCTCTTAAAGGCCCAAGGGTGATATAGCTGTAGCTGGACAAGGTCTCAGAGGTCACCTGTGGGGTTGAAGCTGCTGCTGACTGTCGACGGGACCAGTGTGTTGAGGAGGCAGCGGGCAGGACCTATGTCATGAAGTAATCTCAAGAGAAGGATGATTAATAACATTCCACCATGAGGTTTTATCAGTAGTAAGGGCAGAGAAATTAAGCCTCTCAGTAGTTATATCTAGGGATGTTTCATTGTCGTCAGTATTTTCTGTACAGACCCGGTGATATTGGACCGTAATGGAGGGTGGAGAGAAGGCAGAGTCAATTTGAGATTTTATAAAACGAGTTAATTTTTGAAAAGCCCATGGGCTGAAAGAAAGAAGCAAAAGTAATCCAATAAGAGGTCCTAAAATACTAGGGAGGAGGGTAGATAGTCAAGGGGAGGTGGAAAACCAATTTTGATACCAAGATTCTTGTTTTTCTCTTTCTCTTTTTCTTTTTTCTAGGCTCTCAGTGATTTTTTGTAAACTATCTTCTACAAGACCAGTTCTGTCTATATAGACACAGCATTGTTCTTTTAAGGCTGCACAGAGGCCTCCTTGTTGAAGGAATACTAGATCTAATCCTCTTCGATTTTGTAAAACTACTTCAGAGAGGGATGCCAGTGAGTCTTTGAGATTTCGGAGGCTGTCTCTTATCTCTCTAATGTCATTATCAATGGCCATGCTAAGCTGGTTATATTGATGTTGGGAGGTAGCGAGGGATGCTATACCAGTGCCTGCTCCAGTAAGGCCAAGACCGATAAGGACAGCTAGAGTTACAGCAGATATAGGCTCTCTCTTATGGCGAGAATGGGGGTCTGTGCCTCTTTGCCAGAATGTAAGGAACTCGTTAGGGTCATAAATGGTGAGTTTGGGAAACAGTCGCACCAACACACAATAGTCACGTACCTGTAGAAATTTGGAAGTCTCAATATAAGTGGTTAAGCCTGTAGAGCAGGCCAAGTAACTATGAGCAGGGGCTTGTAAGTACATGAACTGAGAATTGACAACCAAGGTGTCATTACATATATTTGTCAACTGAACGGGGGGAATCATATTTTTGCCCAGGAGACAGGTTCCTATTCCAGAGACATCAGTGACAGTGAGCTCGACAATGTCCCAGGATAATTGGTTGCTGTCATTTGTATAAGTGAGATCGCCAAAAAAGGCTATTCCTTCATAAAAAGGAGGGTTTGCTGAGAGGCACATCCAACATTCTTTATAGGTGGAATCATTGTGGTGCATTAAGGTAACGGCCGAAGCATTGAGAACAGACAGGATGAGGTTTGTGGAGGACATAGGACCATTAGGAATGGTAGGCTGGAAATAGGAATGCGTAAGGGAAGGGGTGTTGGGAGTAGGGGTGTATCTATTGGGTGGAGTTCATAGGGGGTGTTGGTGTAGTTGGGCATTTGGTCCCATGGATGCCTTGTGTTGATTAGGGAGCTCTTGTAATAGTTTGATTCTAAAGGTTAGGCCAGGGTTTCTGCCAGAAATATATAGACGGAGGCCCCACTCGAATCCTCAATCAGTCCATAATTGTTTTCTGCCAGAGGGGGTGAAGGTAATGAGGAGGGTGTTACACCATTGTTGACAAGCAAAGTTAATGGGAACTGGTCCGGAATTTAAATTGTGTGGAGAAGGGTTTTTTCTTTTAACAGGTATATAGTCCCAAGAGGAACTAGGCTTCCAATAAGTATCTCTAGTGGTTTCACAGGACCAGGAAGCACAGTAATAATCAGTGGAATAACTGCACCGAGTATTCCAGGAGCGATCTCGGTGGGTGCCTGGGCAGACATAGACAGGGGCCATGGTTAGAAAAGACGGAGCCCAGAGGTTATAACACCCAGGAACCGAACTGTAGCGGGCTTGAGTATTAATTGAGTTCCCCAGGAGGAGTCAGCTCCTAAAGCTAACTTGCAAAGATCTACTTCAAGATTGGGCCAAGGTGGGGAGGATGCAATCTGAGAATAGGAGCTAGCTACGTCACCTGCTTGGTTGGTTATTACCCATGTATAGTTCCATAGTTGATAGGGGCCAGATTCTCCGACAGGTAGGATAAGCAGAACGGTGAACAGGGTCCAAGGTGGCTGAAGATAGGTGTTCATTTTTTCTGTGGAGACAAAAGAAGAGAGTCTTCTCAGGCGCCACCCTGGGATTGATTAATAGGCGTTGTGATGATTTTGGAAGATTGAGGGGGCTTGTTAGGGGTATAGGGTTTGATAAAGCGTTCTGAAAGCCATCAAGCGCTATTGGCCTGTTTGTTATATATACAGGCGTGGCCCTTTCCCCATATAAGCACAGGATCAGGCCCGTGCCATTTGTTATCAATGGGGTCTTTCCATATTGCCTGAGCATAGTCATCAGCCGTAGAGGGATGCTAGAGCCTGTCAGCTGCAGATTGTTGTTGTTCATCAAGAGTAAGGAAGTTTAAAACAAATAATGCATGGTTTAGCAGGGTTCTGTGGTTTAGGGGGAGTAAAGAATTCCCCCATTAGACAGTAATTTCTGGAGCATATTTTTTAAAGTTTGATTGGCTCTTTCAACTATGCCTTGGCCTTGGGGGTTGTTGCAGTCCGCCTGCATGGTTGCTGATAAATGACCATCACACAGCTTAAGGGAACAAGGAGTTTACTTTCTTACGATAGTCTGGTTATAGTTCATAGTCCAGCTTGATGGGAGAACACACACCAACACCAGGGCCGAGGGAACTGGCCACCATAACAGCTGAGAGATGGACAATCCTTACTTGCCAGACCAGCATGTCTGGCCAAGTGAACAGAAGGATGCCAACTCTCTCAGCCAGCTCTCTGTGATTTATCCAGGGCCTAATCCCACCCACCATGGGCTGGGTCTTCCCCAGCAGCCAGACAATCTCCTTCAGGTTTGCTCTGGGCTTAACTCAACCATCAACTCTCTACAACTGTGCCCAGAGCTCAAACCCTCAAAAGTCAAGTTGACACCTGTGCTTAACTATGACAGGGGTTGTATGGGATGCCCGTGATGTGTTTAATGTTGAATTGAGCACAGAAGGCTCTAAATTGAGTACTAGAGTATCCTGGGCCATTGTCAGTTTTGATGACTCTAGGACAATTCATGACTGAAAAACAGGCTATAAGGTGGTTAATAACATGTTTTGTGGCCTCTCCCGTTTGTGGAGTTGCATAAATAAAACCGCTAAAGGTATCAATGGTGACATGAATATATTTTTTCTGAATGTTTTAAAATGGGTGACATCCATTTGCCAAAGTTCGCCTGGCACAAGTCCCCTAGGATTAACTCCCATATGGGGTTCAGGGAGAAAAGACAGGCAGGCTTTGCAATTACGGACAATTTCTCTGGCCTGTTCTTTAGATATTTTGTATCTTAAGCAAAGGGTGCGGGAATTGAGATGATGGAGGTTATGAGCCTGTTGTGCCTGTTGAAGAGGGGTGAGCGCTGTAGTAAATGTTTGTTGTTTAAAGGCAAGCGCAGTTAGAGAGGAAGTCAGGGAAGGTTGCTGTGTGGCCTGGTTGACAAGGTTGTTTCCCTGACATAGGGGTCCAGGAAGACCAGAATGAGCCCTAATGTGGCCAATAAAAAGGGTTGTATGCGTTTATGAATGAGTTGTTGTAATAACAAAAAAAGGGGGGAAGCGTTAGTGGAGGGGCGAATATAGGGAACAGTCTCTAATAAAGGTATAGACTGAGCAACATATGAACTATCAGTATACAAATTAAAAGGTTGTTGTGATAGAGAAGTGAAAACCTGAACAATAGCAGTAAGTTCAACAAGTTGAGCGGAGGAGTGGGTGGTGGGAGATTGATACATAACTGCATTTATGGAATAGGCAGCCATTCCATTTGAAGACCCATCAGTGAAAACAAGGGCAGCATTAGGTATGGGGGAGGCATGTGCAGGTTTAGGAAAAATGAAAGGAGTTTTTTGAAGGAACTGTAACAGGCGATGAGCTGGATAATGATTATCAATGTTTCCCTGAAAGGAAACACAGCTTATGGCCCACTCTGAATCATTTTGAGTGAGCCACTGGATCTGATGTGGGCTATAGGGAACAATTAAATGGTCAGGCTCTTTGCCAAACAGTTTTATGGAATGTTCTCGCCCGAGTTTAATTATTTGGGACACTAAGGTGAGATAGGTTGTTAGAACCCGAGAGGGTGAAGCTGAAAGGTGGACCCAGTATAGGGGACGAGTTTGCCAGAATAATCCTGTAGGTGAGAAGGGTGTAGATAATATAAGAAAGTATAAAGGAAGGGTGGGGTTATAGTAGGAAGAAAATTGGTCATTAATAGCTTGTTCCACCAAGGAGAGAGCCTGTAGGGCTTCAGGGGTGAGATGTCTGGGGGATAGAGGGTCAGAGTCTCCTTTTAATATATCAAAAAGTGGCTTCAATTCCCCTGTAGTAATTTTTAAATAAGGTCTTAGCCAGTTAATATCACCCAATAGTCGTTGAAAATCATTAAGGGTTAGCAATTTGTCTTTTCTTAATTGAAGCTTTTGAGAAATAACTTTATGGGGGAATAATTTAAACCCTAGGAATAAAAAGGGATGTTGAGTTTGTATTTTTTCTGGGGAGATTTGAAGGCCAAGATCTTTAAGAGCTCTGACTAATTTTTGTGAGAGGTCGGCCAGGGTAAATGGCCAAGGGTCCTTGTGTAGCCGTAGCTATGATTTTTATCTCACCTGTATAATCATTGTCTACGAGAGACGGGAAAACATTGAGTCCTTGTAAGCTGGAGGAGGCTCTCCCAATTATTAAGAAGAAGGTATTTTTGGGAGGAGGTCCAAATATCCCAGTGGAGAGAACTTGTGCGCCATTTAGAGGATCTAGAATTGTGTAGGCAGAGGCACACAAGTCCAGTCCTGCGCTTCCTGAAGAAGCCCTGAGGAGGAAAGCTGAGGTTTGTGCTGGCTGTTCCCCGTGGCTGGCTGAAACTGAATGGGTTTTGGGGCCCGGGGCTGGCCCCTCATCCCGGAAACGAGGGCAATGGGTTTCCTCTGGCGTCAGTTTTTGAGCGACAATCAGAGGCCCAGTGTTTTCCTCTTTTGCATCGAGGGTAGGGTGTTGTAGGCGGTGGGTGGGAGGCCTTAGGTGCCATACAGTTTTTGAAAAAATGGCCAGGTTGTTTACAATTAAAGCAATTTTTGTCTTTGGTAAAATCTTTTAAGGCAACTCTTATAGCGATGCCCATAGCATGAGCCGAGCCAATGCCTGAACACAGTTTTATATAGTCAGAGATGTCACAGGACCGGTGAGGGTGGATAGCATCCTGACAAGCAGGATTGGCGTTTTCAAATGCTAAGTGTTTTACAAAAGCACTCTCGTTTTCACCCCCACCGAATAGCTGCTCAGCTGTGTCTGTGAGGCAGCTGATGAAATTACTATAAGACTTATCGGGTCCCTGATGAAGTTTAGCCAAGGAGGTGGTAGCGGATTCTTTAGGGGGAACCCTTTCTATGCCTTGAGACCTGCATTTTGAATCTGAGACAGGAGGCCAGGAGGGAAACATGTTTGAATTTCGTTAGTTTCATATGGAGGGCGCCCCATAAGTCTATCTCTGGTCCAGTTTTTAGTCTTAGGTGTTTAAGAATTATGCTGGGCAATCTCTCTGTAATTTTCTGCAAACTCAGTTTTCCAAAGAACAAAATCACCGCCAGCTAGACAGGCATGAGCCAGATGATGCCAGTCATTTGGGACAAGCCAGCGCTCACTCAGGTTTTCTAGTAAAGCTACCGTAAATAGCGCTGTAGGGCCGTAATTAGAAATTGCCACTTTCAAGTCTTTTAAATGTTTTAAACTTAGGCGGCGGTATTGTTGATTCTGGACCACCTGTGGGGTGTCCTTGGAGTCCGATTCCTCCGAGGGACTTTCTCCCTCTCTCTGATTATCAGATTCATCCCCAGTCTCAGTGATTTCTTCCCCTTGGAAAGAGGAAGATTCTTGGGAATTTGTGGAAGCTTTGCTCCAGGTGACTGGGAAAAGTTGAAGGCTTTTAGAGGCTGTCTGGTGTTTTTTAGGGTTTGAACTTATAGAGGGAGACTGAGAAGTTTGAATTAATTCTAAATCTAGGGCACAAAGCTCTTTTATCAGAGTGAGATGTTCCCTCTTTTGTTGGAGGAGTTGTTTTAAGGAAGCTGATTGTTGAGAGAGCTCAGCTTTGGCTCGAGTGATAAGATCTAAGGAGTTGTCTGAAGGAAGAACAGGGGCGCAAAAGAGAGGAGCTGAAGCATAGGGGGTGGGTAAGAATGGAAGGTTTTTTGAGGATGGCAGTTGGGTGTTTTACAGTTAGTAGCCTCAGTGTCGAGGAAGTTTTCTCATCAGGGGATAGGACACTATCATCAGAGACTGGGTTAAGGATCTCTGGAATGTCTAACGAGGGGTAGAGACGGATGGGAGGGGACTCTAAGTGAGGGGGATTGTCCGAGGGAGGGGGATCTGAAGGAGCGGGCATATCAATAGCAACTGACTTGCAAGCCCAAGGGGGCCTGGAGCAACACTATAAAACTTTTTCTCCCTCTAAAATAACCTTTTGAATATCAGGAGATCTAGTATAAACCTGTATAATATCATTAATAAGATTTTGATACGCGAAGGTTTGGACCGGAACCTTTTCAGGGCCAAAGGTCCTAAAGTAATCCTGTAAACAATTTTTAACTCTAAGCCAACGTTCTCAGACCTCTCTAGTTTTTACTCATGACCCCAGAATAAGCTTCCTGCTGCCCTTGAGAAGTTGGGATTTTATGAGTAACCAAATTCCTGCTTAATCAAAACAGACAATTAAAATACATTTAAATATGTGAAGCTTAATCTTAATTTTTAACCTCTGAGGCTCAATGTCCTCTATAACAGACAAGAAGCACAATATATAACTTTTTTTTAACCATCTCTAGTTCTTAATCTGTTTATAAACCCAAAATTTCATAAACCTTTATAGCACACTTTAACATCTTTTTAATCAGTCAACTCAAAACTCCTGTACACATTTAATTTTTAAACGAGATTTTTTATCTTATAAACCTTATTTAAAAACCTTTTATACATTTAAGTACCATACCTTGTTTATTTATACCTTTTTTATCTTTTTTGATTTTTTTATTTTAATATTAGATATCCTGTAAGAAAAAAGTTCTTTAATAAAGGCATTAACAGCAGACCCCGTCTTAAAAATCACTGTACTTGAATTAAATTTGTAAGATTATAACAGAACATAGGAGTATACTTGGAATTAGGAACCAGATTTTTTCCCAAGGAAGGGAGCTCATAATTTCTCAGAAACCAGTTTTATTTTTTGGCTGTTAAATACGTTAACATTACACATGTGAAAACAAACTTTCCTAGGTAAAAACACATTATTTCTTTGTGAAGCTTCATAAAAAGATATTTTAATCAGTACGTACTCAGGCCTTTTGATGGTAATTTTTAAGTGTGCACGTGCATTTAAATTGGGCATGCCAAATAATGAACAAAGTCAAAACCAATAATGTGATTATAAGCGCGCAATAACCTAAAGTGGCCACCTTTTTTTTTTATTATGAGACATAAAATACACATATTCATAGGGAATTCAAATAGCCAAACAAGTGAGAACCTTTTAAAAGTAACTTTGTATGTCAGCCCCCCCTGAGCTCCCCACTCTAGCCTGCCCCGGGACAGGTTTCTGTGAAGATGCATAGGAAGCGTTTTTTTGTTTTTGTTTTTGTTTTTGTTTTTTTTTTTTAACCGTTTCCATCCTCCTTCTCCTCTGTGAAGGGAACCATGAGGCATTTTCTCTCCCAGCAGCCATTTTTCCACACACTGGGACCTCTCTCCAGGCTTCAAAGCCAGCAACTCTGCCCACAAACTTTTTTCCACGCTGGGACGAGTGGACCGCTTCGCCCCCAAACATTTTGTTTTGCGCATGAGCACTACAGCCGGTGCCCGCTGTGCGCCGCCATTATATTTCTGAATTACATCATTGATTAAGTTCCAGTAACTAAAAGTTTGAATGGGAACCACCTCAGGCCCTTGTTCCAAAAGGAGCCGATTTAAATCATGACCTACTTTAGTCCAAGTCTGGGGGTGAATCTCCGGACCCATAATAACAATCCAAGGACAAGCTTCAGAAATGAAAGAAAGAAAAAAATCCTACTAAATCTTTTCTTTTAACTCTTTTTAAACTCTAACTCCCCTTTCTCTGAGAGAGGACTTAATGTCCTTAATAAAGACAGCCTCTTTAGAAACATTTTGGCCCATTGCTGAAAATAATGAGACGAAGATGAATCACTTACCAAAGATGACTTTCCCTTGTGGAGACAGCTTTCCCTTGTGAACGGCAAGGGCGGTCTCCTCTACGAGTTGTACTGGAGAGGACTTTCCCTCCTGCGTGACAAGGGCGATCTCCTCTACGAGCGTCTGATCCGCGCGGCTGGGTCTTCCTCCGAATTTGGGATCTGTGCCTGGAGCCCCACGTTTGGGCGCCACTTGTCCTGTCCAGCAGGACCAGTTATTTGTGGGTCCGAGGAGGATCGAGCCTGCAGGGAACGATGGGCAAGAAAGAAAGAGGGAGACCAAGCAAAGAGTTGTCAAGGTCTCGTTTATTTTGGGTTAGGGTACAGCTTATATGCTCAGGCAAGAGGGGCAAGGGAAAAGATAAGCATCAGTGGAGGCGCCTGGTGGTGGAGGCGCCTGGTGGTGGAGGCGCCTGGTGGTCCCGCAGTCTATCTGTTATCTGGGTCAGGGGCATTTTTATGGCTCCTCTGGAATGTCCTGGTAGCTGGATCCCTGGGGGCGCATATCAAACAAGTTTTTTGAGTTCCTTTTGGCCTTTTAGTGACTCTGGCCTCTAACATAAACAAGTTTTAGGAGTTCCTTTTGGCCCTTTAGTGACTCTGGCCTCTAACAATCGTGTAAGATCTTTATTTTAATAATAGAAAAATGAAATATGCAACACTCCACAAATTTGCATGCCATCCTTGTGCATAGTTTATGGTACTCTTCCCTGTGCAGTCCCACTTTGCTACCATGTGTACAGATAGGGGACTCTGTGAAGACTCAAGAACACGCTTTTCTAATGGTTTTTCCCAATGTTTTACCCTAAAGGTGAAGAGTATCACCATGCTGCATCCCACCACACTTTAGTCAACAACAATGCACATATATATCGATGACTGCCCAAGATTATTGGGCACCAGAAAAATCCCTACTGTTCAGTCATATTGTATGACATTGCAGTGTCATAGTTCAAAGTAGTGTGTGTTCATTAAGTCAAAACCATGCTGCTCATTTCACAAAATCAACACGTGGAGCTGGGTGTAGTATGCATTAGCTGCTCCACAGTAATACATGACTGTGAGTCAGGCCTGATTAGCACATGTCTATAATCCTAGAACTCATGAGTTCAAGGCAGGCCTCAGTTGCTTAATAAGATCTTGTCTCAGTACAAAAAAAAAAGATTACATTATTATTTAATATCCTGCTCTTTTGACGGGTTGTTACAATTTCTGCAATGTGTATACATACCTGTAGTCCTAGCACTTAGAAAGCAGAAATAGGAGTTCAGATTCCAACAAGATACATAGAATTTGGACAGAGTAATACGAGGCACAGTCCCAGTGTTTGTACAGAGAGAAGGTAGAATCCTTGGAAACTCAGGAACCAGCAAGACTGGCATATGTGGCAGGGAACACACACAGATGCACCCCATGCACACACAAAAGAAAGATGAAGGGAGGGAGAGAGAGGAGAGAGAGGAAGAAAGAAAGAAAAGAAAGAAAGAAAGAAAGAAAGAAAGAAAGAAAGAAAGAAAGAAAGAAAGAAAGAGAAAGAGAGAAAAAAAGAAAGAGAAAGAGAAAAAAAGAAAGAGAAAGAAAAAAGAGAGAGAAAGAAAGAGCAAGGGAGGGGGAGGAAGGGAGGGAGGAGGGGAGGGAAGGAAGAAGGGAGGGAGAGAGGGAAAAGGAAAAGGAAGGAAGGAAGGAAGGAAGGAAAGAAGGAAGGAAGGAAGGAAGGAAGGAAGGAAGGAAGGAAGGAAGGAAGGAAGGAAGGAAGGAAGGAGAAAGAATCCCTCTCCATCTCCCAAGGAGATTCTCCCTACCCTTTTAAGTACATTACCCACTGAGTGAACAGGAGTTGCTGAGTGGGGGGAGGAGAGGGGGATATGGTTCATCGGATGGGGCACTTGCTCAGAATCCTGGTGACTAAAGTTAAACCTTGAAGAGAACTGACTTATGACCTTTGCTTGTGTGTGCGTCATGACATGTATTCTGTCTCGAGAGAGAGAGAAATTATTAATTTTTGTGGTTAATTTTTCTAATAATTTTAAAATGTTTTTCTGACCTTTGCTTGTGTGTGCCTCATGACATGCATTCTGTCTCGAGAGAGAGAGAGAAATTATTAATTTTGTGCTTAATTTTTCTAATAATTTTTAAATGTTTTTCCTAGTTTTACATGAGTACTTACTTATCCCTGTTTCCCTCTCTCCCCCACCTTCCCATCCCTCTCCCCTCCAGAGAGAGATGATTAGCATGTACTGGGCATTGCATATTGCCTATGCAATATGGCAGTGGCAACACCATTGAAGAAAACAAACAAAAATGAAAATGAATGAGTGAATGAATGGAGTGGGACATCTTACAGATGGATTTTAAGTTTTTGACATAATTATTGATGCTCATACGCTTGGTCAGAGAGCTATCCGTTTTAGGTTGGGTTTGTTGACTGGCATGGTTTTATCTTTTAAATATAAATTACTTTTATCTTTAAAATAAATTACTTACAGAGGGAGAGGAGGAGGGAAAGAGGAGGGAGGGAAGGGGGAGGAACTCAGGACCCCAGCTTTGCAGGATAATGCCTGTATCCGCGAGTGAATGTTGCACCCCCGATAATACTTCTCACTCGGTTTATTTTTCCTTCCTAAATCACAACAATGCAGAAACTGTCCTCGGGGCCCACATGTCACTCAAGGTCCGAGGGGTGGAACTTGAAGCGCATTCCCCTTGAGGAGGACGGACGTGAGGAGTATCCAATCAGATTCGCGGACAGAGAGGAGGGGGCGGGCCAGGAGGCTGCCAGCCCGGTTGACAAGTGTCTCTTCACGTGTGGGGAGGTCTCCGCCGCAGGTTCGCGCGCGGAGCAGCTCCGCGGGGCCGCGAGGGGCGCGGCGGAGTCCCGAGGGTGGCGCGGCTGCTGTGCGCTCCGGGCTGTCCGTGCCCGGGGACTCGAGCCCTGGCTCTGTCCTGAGCGCGTGGGCGCGGAGCCAGGGAGGGACTGGGACCGGAGTCTGGGGGCCGGCGGGGTGCGGGGGGGAGGGTGCGCTTGCGGAGCAGGGAGCTGCGGGGTGCGGGGAGAAGGGGCGCTTGCGGAGCGGGGGGCCGGCCGCGGGGGTCGGCTGCCACGGGCTCTCGGAATTCCGCTTGTCTACGCCTTGATTCCCCAGGCGCAGACACCTTCTCAGAATGTGTTTACGTTGAACTGCTGCCATCTGGATTTTATAGGGTGATGTGCCCTCATTGCAAACTCATGTTTCTGGCCACATTGCCTCCTGCCAGGTGCCACCCCTGTGCCCTCTTTGGAGTCGGTCTACCAATGTCACCGTCTGCGTCCTCTTCTATCAGCCTGAGACAGGCCGTGGCACCTTATAGGTCCCCAGCAGGTGACCTCCCGCTGGCAGGAAGGGGCTTTTGTGTCTTGAATCTAAAAGGCACTTGAATGGTTTCCCTCTCCCCGCTGCCACTGAACATGAACGGGGAACAAAATTTTAAGCAACTATTTTTATTTATTCTTTAGAAAGCGGGAAAGAGAATGTATACATAAATGGAAGGATTCGTGGTGTGGAATTGGAGGACAACTTCTGGGAGTCGGTTCTCTTCTTGTACCATGTGGGCTCCAGGGATGGAACTTGGGGCACCCCAGATCACTCATAGGCCCCTTTACCCACTGAGATACCGTGTCACTCCCGGGAAGCTAGCTTCTGACATTCCTGTTTCTTTTCTTTTGAATACCTTACCGATAGTGTTGATCAATCTGTAGGTTGTATTTTATCTTTTGAAGAACCTGTGTCATGGTTTGAATGTGAGTTTCCCCCACGGGATCATGTGTTTGAATCTTTAGTTGTTTGGGAAAATCATGATGGCACCTTTAGGAAGTAGAGCCTTGCAGGAGGGAGAAAGGCCCTCACAGGGGGTGGACCTCGAGGTGGATTAGCTCCACCCTACTTCCAGGAAGAGGTTTGCTCTTGCGGCTGGGAGTCTTGCAGCTCTCAGTTTAGGAGTGTATGTAACTTAGCTTGCCTCCAGCTTCTGCCATCAGCTACATAGTAACCTACATAGTGCTTTATAAAATGATTGTGCTAATTTTAAATTATTTATAATAAGGTACTAGGATTCCTTTTCTGTTCTCAAACATTTATAATCTGTCTTTTTTTGGGGGGAGTGAAGGGGAGTGTCCTTACCATTGTGGACAGCTGTAATGAGTCAGGTAGATGATTGAATCACTGTCCCAAACTTGTTAGAATCCAAGCTATCATATAGCAACTAGAGAGTGGATGTGAGTGTTCTAGGAATACTGCTGTGTATGTGTGTGTGTGTGTGTGCATGCGTGTGCACGTTTTACCTTTTTTTTAAAATTTTTTTTATTATTATTTATTCAACTGTGCGCATGTGCGCGTGTGTGTGTGTGTGTGTGTGTGTGTGTGTAGAACCACGGACGAATTCGCGAACCACCATGGACGCCTCCACCTCCTTCTGCCCCGGGATTCACAGGCTCCGCTCTACCAGGACCAGAAGCGCAGGCCGCCCCCGCTTCCGCCTGGCGTCTATACGTGGGATCTGGGATCCGAACTCAGGACCTTCCACCTGCAAGGCGGAGGCTTAACCCCTGAGCCACCTCTCCAGCCCACATTTTACCTTTTTCAGTATAGTTAGTTGTTCAGAATTTTATACCACAGAAGTCATACATGCCTTCTTAAAAACCATTCGTTTTTCTGGGACCGGTGGAGACATTTACATATGTCCCAATCTTTTTGCTCCCAGAGTTTGGGAGTTTGGCCTGTGCTCCCTTAAAACGAGTGTTAAAGTTCCTTCCAGAAGGAACTGGTGCACCTGGAGAGTTCATGGGTTGTGCTAGAAGGGTGCTAGGTAAGTACCCAGCCCAGTTCCTAGAGGTTGGCTTTGCTCCGTTAATGCCTGTGGCAAGTTAGATTACAATTCAGCTATTAGTAGCAACTGTTAGCAAACTAAATGGCAGTTTCCATCTAGGGAAAAATTAGATATTTTGAATTTTAGGCTCTTTTGTCCCCTTATCTCAAGAGAAGAAACCTATGGAAACATATTCAACCCAGTTTAAAAGTGCTATGTTTTTGTGTCAAGTTAGGCATAGTTAGGCACAGGTGTCAACTTGACAGTTAAGGGTTTGAACTCTGGGCATATTTGTAGAGAATTAGTGGTTGAATTAAGCCCAGAGCAAACCTGGAGATTGTTAGCTGATGGGGAAGGCCCAGCTCGTGGGGGGATGGGACTAGACCCTGGAATAAAATAGAGAACTGGTTGAGGAAGTTGGCATCCTTGTGTACACTTGGCCAGACATGCTGGTTTGGCAAGTAAGGATCGTCCTTCTCTCAGCCATTATGTAGAAATAGTGTAGCCAGTTGCCTCAGGCTTGGTGTTGGTGCGTACTCTCTCATCAAGCTGGACTGTAGACTATAACTGGACTATCAAGAAAATAAACCTCTTGTTCTCTTAAGCTGTTTGATAATCATTTATCAGCAACCATGCAGGCAGACAGCAACAGAGTGGTGAGGTGTTTATTTTGTTTGTTTATTGAGGGCTTTAGATAGAATTCTGGGGATCTGCCTCATGGAAAGATAAGATTAAGGTCACCAGCTGGGGAAATGGCTAAGTGGTCGTGGTTAAAGCTTGTGCCTCACAACCCAAAGAACCCAGTTCAGATCCCCAGATCTCATATAAAAATGTCAGGTGAGTATGGCGGCCCATATGTGATTCTAGCCTTGGGAAGTGCACCTTGGGATCCATGAGAGTGAACTGGCTAGGCAGACCGGCCCTGGTGGCCTGCTCTGGGTTTACTTTGAGACCCAATATCACAACCATTAAGTGAAAGAATAGCAGAGGATGATTTCCAATAAACATTCTTGGGACTCCACAGGCACACACACTGAAGAGAACTCATATATATTCACCCACCCATGTGCACCCACCCACTATAAACACACACATGCCTGCACCCCCTACACATGAAAAGAAAAAAAGAGGATCACATATATTTTCCTTCTCTTATTTCAATGTGATGTTAGTGGATTTTAGTTCATTTTCTAAATATATAGCATATTGCTTGAAGTGGAGTTCATGCCCAAGGATTTCCAGTTGATTTGTTTTGGTTTTTTTTAACTTTTTTATTATTATTTATTCAATTGTATGCGTGTGCACATGTGTGTGTGTGTGTGTGTGTGTGTGTGTGTGTGTGTGTGTGTGTGGAGAACCACGGGCGAATTCGGGAACCTCCATGGATGCCTCCACCACCTCCTTGTTTACTCTGCCCAGCGATTCACAGGCCCCAGGTCTCCTTGCAGGTGGAAGGTCTTGAGTTTAGATCCTAGACCTCACATATAGATGCCAGGCAGAAGCATTTCTGGTTCTAGTAGGGCGGAGCCTGTGAATCCCCGGGCAGAGTAAACAAGGAGGAGGTGGCGGCGTCCATGGTGGTTCCCAAATTCGTCCGTGGTTTTACACACGCGCATACATACACACACATACATACGCTCACACATGCATACATGCACAATTGAATAAATAATAAATAAATAAAATTTTTTTAAAAAAGCAATGTTGAATACTAATAAGATTTGGTTAACACAATACAATCCAAACATATATCCTAATTGGATACTTGGAGGCTGAAAAACTATGCCAGGAAATAAAACCATTGGGTTTCTGTAAGAGCAGAAAGCTATATACAGTAAAAACACCCATTACAACATACACCATAACTCTCATAGCAATTACTTTCTTCTTGGTTGATAGGTATGTGGATCATACTCACTTTCATTACTAATTCTGTGTTACACAGATGTTTTGAGGAGTGGCATGGTGTGAAGGCATGCAGAATGTAAATGCATGTTGTGTGTTGACAGCAAAGCCTGCATTTGTGTCTCCTGATGCTGCATGAGTGAGAGCTGCCCGGAAACCCCTTGCATTTGAAACATATTTGATTCTGATTTTATGTGTGGTTGTTATATGCTCAGCAACCTTTTAGTGTTGCACAATTTTGGATGACCCCCACATTCATTTCTGTGACCCCCCCATAATAGAGTCAGGATCCACATCTGTCTACTACAGATGTTCGGAATTGAACCCACAACCTTACATGCCCTGTTGCACTGTATCACAAACATCTGTCGCTCCACTATCTTGTTAGTTCTTTTCAGGTTTCATGGCATTTTTATGTGCCTTCTTCTTGCTCTTAATAGCTCACCTTACGTGCACACATCTACTATGGATTTTCATGTTTGTTTGTTTAATGTGTGTGTATGGATCAGAGGGCACTCTGTGTGCCTGTAGAGGCCCAAGGGTGACCTCGGAATCATCCTGGATGGCCTCTACCTCTTTATTGCTTTGCTCTGGGGTTTCCCAGGCTCCACCTTCCAGGGCTAGAAGACCTGGCTACTGCCATTTCTACCTGGCATTTTTACGTGGGATCCAGGATGAGAATTCAGGTTCTGCTGTTTACAAAGCAGTGCCTTAACCCTTGAGCCATGTCTCCAGCTTTTCTTTTCTTTTTTTCTTTTTCTTTTCTTTTTTTTTTTTTTTGGTAATACTTGGAAATCTTTTCATTGTATTTCCTTGAATCACTATACTAGCATGAGATAAAATGTTTGCATTGTTTGCATCAATTTTTCTTTCTCCCATGATACAGAATGCATATCAAGCTGCACCTACCCTGAGACACTAGTGAAACACACATCCACATAGAAGATTCTTCCCAAGACTAAGGACTCTGGTTGAAGAAAAATGTGTCATTACAGGGGATGGTATCATTTGAGGATGTGGATATGGACTTCTCGTGGCAGGAGTGGCAGCATCTGAATGCTGCTCAAAGGACCCTCTACAGGACGTAATGCTGGAGAACTACAGCAGCCTGGTGTTCTTGGATGACTCCCACTCAACTGTAACTCTCATAGCAATTACTTTCTTTTTGATTGATAAGTATGTGAATCGTTGCTCACTTTTATTACTAATTCTATGTTACATTTTAGCCAACACATGGTATAGGCATACATACATAGGGAATAGTGTGGTTTTGCAACACACTTACTTAATGTGTAATGGGCCAATGAAGATAACTGTCAGTCTGTCAGCTTAGACTGCTTGTTTTCATTTGGAGGATTGAAAATCTTCCTGATATCTGTTTTGAAATATTCAATTCATTGTTGTCCACTCTATATTCACTATTGTATTCTACAATGTAAGAAGTTGCTTATGTCTTCCAAATGCACTCCAGTCAGTAGCATCAATCCTCCTTCCATTCCTTTCTTCCTAGTGCTCCATTCTCTATTTCTTGATGGTCACATAGGATGTTTTTTTTTGTATTCACATATTTCACTTTTGTCTCCTGACTTTCTTTTTAATCGTTTGTTTGTTTGTTTGTTTTGTGTGTATGTGTCTATGTGAGTGTGTGTGTGTGTGTATGTGTGTATGTGTATGTCTCTCTGTCTGTCTCTATATGTATCAGAGGGCACTGTGTGTGCCTTTGGAAGCCCAGGGGTGAATCATCCTGGTTTGCCTCTACCTCCTCTTTGCTTCGCTCTGGGATTTCCTAGGTTCCACCTTCCAGAACTGGAAGTGCAGGCCGCTGTCATTTCTTCCTGGCATTTTTATGTGGGATCCGGAATATAAACTCAGATCTTTTTGCGTTGAAGGCAGAGTCTTAACCTCTGAACCATATCTCCAGTCTCATTGTGACTTTCTTGATGATACAAAGAAGAAACATCTATTTTACCCCATGTGTGGGAGGAGTCAATTGACCAATGAAAGATCCCATCAATTCTGGTTTGGCGAATAATTAGAAGATATGAATCTCAGCAAAGTATACCACTGAAAAAATCAGGTCAGTTTTTTTAAAGTTTTATTTATTTCAGAGAGAGAGAGAGAGCGGCATCTGTACACATGCCACAGTGCGCATGTGGAGGTCAGAGGATAACTTTCAGAAACTCGTTCCTTCTTCAATCATGCGGATGCTAGGATTGAACTCAGGTCTCTGTATTCATGCTAGGTGTCTTTACCCACTGAGCCTTCTTGCTAGCCTTAAAGTCAGTTTTTCCATCTTGGTGTCAGATCAAGTTGGGCAGTATGTGTCCTGCTCGTAATCTCAGTGAGGGGTTCATGACACCCAAGCGAGAGAATATTAGCAGTCGCACTGATGTTATCGCGCACCAGCTGCCCGCTTTCTAATTCTCTGTCCACTACCACATAATGTGCCAGAGTCCTCTGCAAGTGCCACCGCATCTCTTTCAACAGTGATGGAAAGTTCCAGCCCAGAGAACATGGCCAGGTGAGTTAAACAGTCCGTGTCACTGTGCATGACAGAAAGCTTATAAATATTCACTTGTTTATATGTGCCATGTGTCCAGTATGTTGATGAACTATCCTACCCCATGCAGATTTTTCTGCAAAATACTGATTTCATTTCTTCGAATGTGTATAGTCCAGTGGTGGGAAAGTGGTATCATGTAGCAAAAAGTTTTATATTTAGTTTAATTCAGCTTATATTTTGTTACAGGGACCCAAGAACCCCAGATTAGGTGTGGACTTGATGTGTAGCAAAGTGACCTGGAACTTCTGATTCTCCTGCTTCCGTGGCTGGGGGCTAATTTAATGGACATGTGAAACAGTCTCAGTTGATGTGGCACTAGGGACAGCGCAAATCAGTTCTCTCCTTCGTGTGGCCTACTGTGACTGAATGCAGGTTACCAAGGATATGAGCAGGGGCTTTACCTGGTCCAGTAGTAGTTAGTTTCTTTTTTTTTTTTAAGATTTCATAATTTTTTTAATCCTGGCTGGTGTGTGCGTGTGTGTGTGTGTGTGTGTGTGTGTGTGTGTGTGTGTGTGTGTGTGTAAGAAAGGGCACCTGAGTGTGTGTGTGCCCATAGAGGCCAAAGGATGACATTCTGGAATCAACCTGAATTGATCTACCCCCTTACTGCTTTGCTTCAGTTTCCCACTCTGTCTTCCAGGACCAGAAATTATAATTTACTACCATGTCTGCCTGGTATTTTTACATGAGATCTGGGATCTGGACTCAGGTTCTTGTGTTTGCAACACAAAGATTTAACCCCTGAGCCATCTCTCCAACTCTGATAGTTACTTTATTTGAGGTGGGGCATATATATTTATTTCTATACATATGTAAGCATATATATGTAAATATATGTATATGTATAAAGATGTAAAATATGTATATATACATATGCCTGTATCCGGCTTTGTAGATTTTTTAAATTTATTTTTCTGCTTTTACAACCATATTGAGTATTCATACCAGCTTCCCTCCCTTCTCCCTAGTAACTTTCTTAATGTTGTTGTCTCTATAAATTAAAAGGCTTGACATTAGTTATAATTTTTAATTTTCTTAAATCTGTCTAACTTGAATTAATCTAAGCAGTCTTTGTCTGAGAACATTTTTCTCTACCTGATCAATTCAGGTATGAAATTGTTTTTGCTTTTTATCTTTTTAAATTTCATTTTAGTAATTGATATCTTCCCTCATAAAATTTCTGAATGGGTCTTTTTATGAAATCTCTTTTCTTATTCAGGTTTTTCAAAATATCCCAAGTTGTCTTTCTAATTTCACTGTCTTTTCTGTCTTATTGTCTTCTGCTTACTTCGGTTTTCCTATAATCATTATGTTGGATTATTTATCATTCAGTTTAATGCCACAGAGGATAACATTTCAGTCGATGTAACCCCTCTCTAACTGTCCTGTCCAGCAGGACCAGTTATTCATGGGTCCGAGGAGGATCGAGCCTGCAGGGAACAATGGGCGAGAAAGAAAGAGGGAGACCAAGCAAAGAGTTGTCAAGGTCCCGTTTATTTAGGGTTAGGGTACAGCTTATATGCTCAGGCTGGAAGAGGGAGTGGGACAGGGGGGTAAAAATAAGCATCGGTAGAGGCGCCTGATGGTCGTGCAGTTGTGATATCTGTCATCCGGACCCAGGACGTTTTTATGGTCCTTCTGGAATGTCCTGGTACACTGGGCCCCGGGGGCATATGTCAAACAAGTTTTATGAGTTCCTTTTGGCCTTTTTGTGACTCTGGCCTCTAACATCTAACAAAAGTTTCTCACATCCCTTTTATTCCAGTTACCTGTTGCTGTTATAAAAACTGACCTAAGCAACTCAAGGGAGAGAATGTTTCTTATTTTGGCTTATGATTTCAGAGGGGTCAGAGCCATCATGGTGGGAAGTGCGTATCAAGAAGACACAGTGACAGAAGCAGGAGACTGTGCATGTTAGAGCAGTCATCAGGAAAGTGGGGTTGGGGTTTTGTCCAGGTTACCAACCCTCAATGCCTTCTCCTGGAGATGTACTTTCTCCCACAAGGCTTCTCTTCTTGCAGGTTCTACAACTTTCCCAAATAGTGCCATCAACTGAGAACCAAGTATTCAAACACATGAGTCTGGGGGAGGATTTCACATTCAAGCCAGGACACCCCTTGTTGCAGTCAGCCTGACTATCAAACAACTTAAGGGAACAAGGGATTTATTGTCTCTTATGATTTTCTGGTTACAATTCTCAGTCCAGCTTGACTGGAGAGCATGTGCCACTATCAGGGCTGAGGGAACTGGCCACACCATCTCTACATAATGTTTCAGAGAGGGACAATCCTTACTTGCCAGACCAGCATGTCTGGCCAAATGTACACAAAGATGCCAACTTCCTCAACCAGCTCTTTATTTTATTCCAGGGTCTATTCTTACCACCACCACCACCACCACAGGCTGGTCCTTCCCCATCAGCTAAACAATCTCCAGATGAGCAGAAATAATAAAAAATGTATTTAAAAAAAAAACTCTAGGTTTGCTCTGAACTTAACTCAACCACTAATTCTCTACAAATGTGCCCAGAGCTCAAACCCTCAACTGTCAAGTTGACACCTGTGCCTAACTATGACACCCTTCATGGCATAGTTGATGAAATGGAGTTGTCATTTGTCAGTGAGCCTGACTTAGTACTTTGGCACAAACCTTATATCTGCATGACCAAATCTGAATTGATCTGCTAGTTGGAACAAGGATTTTGGCCTTGGAGCATAGCCAAAGTCTCATTCCAGAGCCTCGAGGATAAGTGAATACACACTGAACAGGGTAGTCAGCAAGAAGAAAACTCACAGAAACACTTTCCTGGGTGTTTGCATTCAAGGATGGGGGCTCCTTTGGCTAAAGTAAGTTCATACTTTCAAGTCAGCTTACACTGCAACAGACAGAAGCCTTTGTTGGAAATGTCCACAGAGCATGTTCCAGCCCAGCGCAGAGCAGGACATGTCTCTTTCACAAAACAGCTTTCTTTTCAGCACATGCCTTGGCTGCACAGTTTTAACTTCCTTGGGTTCTTTCCCTCCACAGCAAATTTCACATTTTTTTATTTTTTGCTTCTTTTCACTACACACCTGGATTGGTAAAATAAACAATAGCCACACCCAGCCTGAACATTTTCTTGCCTTGACATTTCCTTCATCAAAGTTAATCCATCTTTGAAATTCAGTTTCACTGGAACTTTCAGGACATGGACAGAATGAAGGAAGCCACTCTTGGGAAAACACCATACCAGTGACCTCTGGTAGAGTCCTTGTTCCTTCTTTAACCTCGTTGTCCAAGCCTCTGTTGTCTGCATTTCTCTATTTTTACTTCCAAATTCCCATCTGAAACCCCATTAAGCTTTGCTTCCTACTCACTTAACTTTTCTAGCCCAAATTCTTACCTATCAGGCACAAAAGAATTGTAAGGTCAGTTCCATCACTACTGCCTCCCTCTCAGTACCAGTTTTCTTTTCTTCTCTCTCTCTTTTTTTTTTTTTTTTGCATGTGTGTTTGTGTGTCTGTTATGTGTCCATGTGGATCAGCGGGCACCATATGTGCCTGTGGAGGCCCAAGGGTGATTTCAGGAATCATCCTGGATGGTTCTACCTGCTTTTTGCTTTGCTGTGGAGTTTCCAGGCTCTGTCTTCCAGGGTTAGAGGTGCAGGCCATCACCATTTCTACCTGGCATTTTCACTTGGGATCTGAGATCCAAACTCAGGTCCCTCTCCTTGGGAAGGCAGAGGATTAAACCTGAATTATCTCTCCAGTTCCCCATTTTCTATATTAAATATTTTTCCTTATGCTATTATAAAATAGCCTGATAAAAGCAACTTAAAGAAGAAAGTGCTGGGGCTGGAGAGGTGTCTCAGGGGTTAAGCCTCTGCCTTGCAGGCAGAAGGTCCTGAGTTGGGATCCTAGACCCCACGTATAGACGCAGGGCAGAAGCGGGGGCGGCCTGCATTTCTGGTCCTGGTAGGACGGAGCCTGTGAATTCCAGGGCAGAGTAAACAAGAAGGAGGTGGAGGCGGTCCATGGTGGTTCCCGAATTTGTCCGTGGTTCTACACGCGCGCACACACGTATATACACGCGCACACACGTACACGCACAATTGAATAAATAATAAATAAAAAAATTTTAAAAAAAAGAAGAAAGGTGCTGCAATAAATCAATACTTAGATCTAGATGAAAGTCATGAGTGATGACCATGACATAGACAAAATGATGTCCTGTCTTTAAAAAGTCCATTACTTTTGGACTTCACCAAACTTCTCAGGACAGGGGCAGCAGTCATGCAGAGTCTTTGCCATAGTATCAACTCAGCAGCCCCTAGTCTGGTGCCCCATAGAGACTTTGTTCCCCTCTGAAGCAGTGAGTCCGGTCTGTGCAGCTAATCTTTTCCCAGCATGATGGTCTTCTACACTACTGACCATAACAGCCCACTGAGCTCTGTTTAAGCATTCCAGGCCTTTCCTAGCCCAGAGTTCCAAACTGTACCACATTCCTCCTACAAACCAGCCCCAAAGGCCTAACAACCATATGTTGCATTAATACACAAGCAAGGGGATTCAGTCCTCACTACAGAGGGTGAAACCACTGACCCTCTTTATCTTGATTTCTACATCTAAATTTGTCACTTCCTTTTTTTTTTTTTCCTCTTTCATGTATGTGGGTATAAAGTACTTGCATGTGGATGAATGTATATGTTTGTAAAGATGTACATACGCAAGTGAGTCTGTACTCGATCTCTCTTCCAACTTACTGTTGTGAGCCTGTGTCTCTGATTAATCCCAGAGCACACTATTAGGGCTAGTCTAGCCAGATTGCTCTGGAATTTCTAGGCTGTGCCTTCCAGGGCTAGAATTAGGCAGGCTGTTGCTATATCCTCCTGACATTTTTAAGTGCAGGTAAAAAAAGTTAAGTACTTTATAGGTAGCAACCAAATTCAATAACCTTTGTGCCACAGTTGAAGATATCTGTATTAGAGAACATGAATAAACTATTTCTCTGATTGTTTTCTTTCCCACATAATTTTGGGATGTTATTAATGTTTTCCTTTTTTGAAGTATTTTTAATATTATTTATTAGTATGTTTGTTATTATTTTTATTTCTCTTATCTTTAATTTTTTATAATTTTCTTTATTTTGTCATCGAGTCTATTATCTCTTGATTTTTTTTTTCCTTTTCTAGGCATTACCTTTCTTCCTATTTTTATTTTTCTGTTACAAGCCGAAGAGATGGCTCAAGAGTTAAGACTCTGCCTCACAAGCAGAAGGACCTGAATTCATGTAAAAACACCAGGCGAAAATGGTGGCTGACATTTCTGGTTCTGGAAGGTGAAGGCTGGGAAATTCCAGAGCAAAGCCACAAGGAACTAGAACAATCTAAGATCACTAAAATCACCCTTGGTCCTCCACAGATACACGCAGTGTCCTTTGATACCCCCCACATGCAGGCAAAATAATTTACTTTTTTATTATATAATCTTCTTTTTCTCTTTCCATGAGCCCCCCAATTGTCTCATGCTGTGCACATGTATGTCAGTACGTGTACAAGAAGGCATTTGAATGTCTGTACCTGTGGAGGTCCCAGGATGACATAGGGAATCATCCTAAATTTCTCTCCTTATCATTTTTGCTTTGGAGTTCCCAGGCTCTACCTTCCAGGGCAGGATTGTAGGCTGCTGTACTTCTGCCCAGCATATTTATGTGGGATCTGAGAATCTGAACTCAGTCCTTTTATTCACAAGACAAAGGTTTTAACCGCTAGGCCATCTCTCTAGGCTTTGTCTCAGTGTTTTCATTATTCCTTTACATTCATTAAAATTTACCTTCACCGCTTATTTCAGATATTGTGCATGTTTATTCTGTGGGTGCAGTCAAGTGTGCCCCTGCCTCTGTGTTAGCTCATGTTTCCCTATAGAGCTAAGGATGCCCTTGAACTTTGATCCTCTTGCTCCACCTTTAACAATCCCAGCAGTGTAGGTGTATGCCATCATGTTCAGGTTACATATTATTTGGGATCAAACTCAAGCTTCACCCATGCTAGGAAAGCAGTGTGTCTGTCTTTTAACAGTGGTAATAATGCCACAGTGCAGGTGGGGGGTCAAAGGACAGCTTTGGAAGTCAATACTTTCCTTCCATCATGACAGGACTCCAGGTGAAGATTGAATTCAAGTCCCCAAGTTTGCACACAGACACCTTTATCCACTGACCATCATCACACTGACCCCAGTCAGCAATTTTCATGTTACTTCATTTCTAAATTATGTTCATTTTTATGTTCTTGTTGGTATTGCAGATTGTTTTCTCCTCTCTGAGGATAGTAATTGATATCAGGGCTATAAGTGAAGGTTGCTTGCTAGGGAAATCTCCTATATAAAATGGGAGAAGTGTTTTACCTACACAGTTAGACAAATGGCAGCATAGAAACTCACACATTGTGGAGGAAAGGAAAACTGGTTACTTTTCCAAAAGCCAAGAGCTCTAATAACTAAATCCCAAATAATGGAAGCAGGTGAAATATCAAGCATGCAATTTAGAAGGTTAGATTTTGTAATTATCAACAGCCTCAAAGAGTAATCTGATAAATGAGTGAACAAGTCAACTTAATGCTTCTGTGAAAAATTCAGAATCATAGGTGAGAACTTGATCATTATAGATATATTTGAATAGATATAGATATATGGGTATGTATCTTAGAAGGTCTATAAATGGAAGCCTTATTGGAAAGCCGAAATGGAATAGGTCATGTGATAGAGACACCACCAGAGATTAACAATGATACTTGGGAATTATTACTATTTTCACAAGTATAAAGGAAAACAGTGCTGTCATGACCACAACACTTTTAAGTCCCACTAGTTATGTAAGAGATCCAAACTTTCTTCTTGTATGGTGGCAGGATTTGCAGCCAGGGCCTTGCATACACCAGCCAAGCCCTGCACGCCTGAGTTTCATCTTCAGTGAATGAAGTATCCTTTCTTTATGTGAACAATGAACATGGCAAGAAGGAAATCAGGAAAGCACTGTCATTTACAGTATCCTGAAGAAAACTAAACCATGTGGAACTACTTCTAAACAAGAGGGCGCAAAGACTCAGGACAAGGAGATGGTTCAATGGTTAAAGCATTTGCTGCACAAGCAAAGGGACCAATTCCCACAAGAAATGTCAGATGAGTGTGACACTCCACTTCTACCTTGGAAGATAGAGACTGGGAATCCCTCAAGCCAACTCACTAGCCAGAAAAGTCCAAATGGTGAGCTCTGGACTTGATTAGAGACCTGTCTAGAAAGAATAAGGTGTGGGGTTGGGGATTTAGCTCAGTGGTAGAGCGCTTGCCTAGCAAGCGCGAGGCCCTGGGTTCGGTCCCCAGCACCGAAAAAAAAAAAAAAAAAAAAGATAAAAAAAGAAAGAATAAGGTGGAGTGGTCAAGGATGGTTCCCCATATTAACCTTGGGCCTGTACACACATGTATACATTCTGAATCATAAACATGCACATATGTACATGATCTCACACATGCACATGAACATGGAAAAATAAAAAATTTTAAAGACTACAACTCTTCAAGTTAGTGATAAAAGAAATTAGAAGGGCTGGAGAGATGGCTCAGGGTTTAAGACTTTGCCTTAAAAGCAGAAGGGACTAAGTTTGGATACCAGGTCCCAAGTAAAAACACAAGGTGGAAATAAATGGTGGCGGCCTGTACTCCTGACTCTGATGGGTGGAGCCTGGGAAATCCCAAAGCTAAGCAAGAAGGAGGTAGAAGCAATCCAGGATAATTCCCAAAAGTACCCTTGGTTCTCCACAGGGACATATGTGCCCAATGAATGAATGAATGAATGAACAAAGTTTTTAATTTAAAAAAAAAGAAATTAAAAGACACAGGAATGAGAAAGGACCTCACATGTTCATGTATCATTGGAATTAATAGGCAGATTTTTTTGAGGCTCATGTTAGCCTGAAACTATGTAGCCAAGCATGACTTTGAACTTCTGATCCTCTATTTATATCCCCAAATCCCTAAATATTGGTCTTGCTTAAGCCTTCATAACAATCTGGAAAATGTGTTTTTTATTTTCCCTTAATGAGACGAATCTACAGCTATAATGCAATTCCCTAAAATTTCACCATATGAAATTTATGAAATTCCTTTATGAAGCTGGATAACACACTTGTAAAGTTCATACAAAAGAAACAACCCAGGGTTAGTTAGGGGTGTGGCTCTCTCTGTAGGTACAGGGATTGTCTGTCATGCACAGTCACTCTGACTAAATACAGTGGTAGTGCACACCTTTAATTCTGTCAGTCAGGAGAGAGAGGCAAGAGGGTCAGGAGTTCAAAACTGTCTTTGTCTACATAGGGAGCTCAAAGCCAGCCTCAGCTATATGAGAACTTGTCTTTAAAAATAAAAGGAAGGAAAGGAGAAAGGAGGGAGTAAAGGGAAGGGGGAGGAACAGAAAGCACCTAAGTAGCCAAAGAATCTTTGGATGGAAAAAGCATTACTGAAGATATCACAATACATCTTTCCAACTATGCGGCAGAACAGTATCAATGCAAGTAGCAAGACACTAGCCCCAAAAGGTCAGTCCCAAAGAATACAAAGAATTAGAGGATGACCCAGAGTATTTTCATACAGTCAGAGCTATCCAATTCTCAAAAAAAAAAAAAAAAAACAGCAAAATTTACCAAGAAGTTAATATCCATATATGGAAAAATTATAGTAAATCTCTATATTTCACTCTCTACAAAAGCAATTGTTGGGCTGGATAGGTGGCTCAGGAGTTAAGCCTCTGTCTTGTAGGCAGAAGGTCCTGAGTTCGGATCCTAGACCCCACGTATAGACGCTGGGAGGAAGTGGGGCGTTTCCGGTCCTGGTAGGGCGGAGCCTGTGAATCCCAGGGCGAAGTAAACAAGGAGGAGGTGGAGGCATCCATGGTGGTTCCGGAATTGTCCGTGGTTCTACACATACACACATACATACATACATACATACATGCACACACGCACACACATGCATACATGCACAATTGAATAAATAATAATAATAAAAAATTTAAAAGCAATTGTTTCACACAATTTAACCAGGAGGTAATGAAAGAGATGTACAAAAAATAAGTTAGTAATGGCAGATTCAGGGAGAAGTTATCTTCTAGACTGGGAGGGAAATAATTTATCAATAATTATACAATCATTATGAAATCCTACAGAGCATTTTTTGGCTGCATCTCATTGAAAAGTAAACTAATTTTGTGTGTGTGTCTGTGTGTATCAGAGGGTACTGTGTGTGCCTGTGGAAGCCCAGGGGTGACTTTGGTCAAAGTACAGGCCACCACCATTTCTACCTGGAGTTTTTACTTCAAACTTCCTGCTTGGAAGTGGAGGCTTAACCCCTGAGACATCTCTCCAGCCCCAAAGTAAAGTTATTTAAACACACATAGAAAGAAATCATATTTCCTTAACTAATTTCCCATTAACAGAATGTTTTTGACTATAACTTTATCATTTTTCATTTAAAAGTTTTTTTTTAATTTTTGAATTATGTATTTACTAGAGAGAGAGCTGGTGAGTGCATGCTATCTTACATATGTGGAGATCAGAGAAAAACTCTGAGAAGTTAGTTCTTCTCTCCTTCTACTATGTGGGCTGTCGGGATCCAGTGTTGGTCTGTGGAACTCAGGTTCCCACTGTAAAGCCCAAGTTCCCACCAGCAAAAAATTCAAATCTCCCGCCGGCGGCAAACTCTCCCACAGGCGCCAACTCACAGCGGGTGGGCTGACCAGAGCCTGCCTGCATATCTCACCTTTTGGTCTTCTTTGAACTCACCCCTTGTGCTGAACAAACTCTTCTACAGCTGTGTCAACTCATCGCAGGTGGGCTGACCAGAGACGCCTGCATATCTCACCTTTTGGACTTCTTTAAACTTCTCACCCTGGGCGTGCCGGAAACCGCCTGGGGCGAGGTTATCGGCTGAAACATCTGTGAACCAACTCAACCTCCCTGTGTGTAGTATAGTGGAATTTTTACTGCATGTAATTGCTCAAACGTAGTTGCTCTCCTATAAAAACCCTGCCCCAAATTCAGTCGGGGCCGTTCTCTTTTGCTTGAGCAGGGAGACGGTCCTGGCACGCGCCAGTTTAATAAATCTTGCCTCATGTCTTTACAGCAATCTAGTGGTTCTCGTGTCTCCTTCGGGGTCTGGGTAAGGGGCCTGAAAGGAACTTCGGTTCCAACATATGGTGCATTGGCCGGGAATGCCCCTGACCCAACTCGGAGGAGCCGACGACCAGGGTTGGAGGTAAGTGGAGCTCCTGAAACGTCTTGTGTCTTGTGCATTGTGCATTGTGTCTGTGTTCTCTCGTGTCAGTTTCTTTTCCAGGCCATCTAGGTGGGACGAAATTGGGGCTGTGCCCGTCGAGAGGTGGGTAGACGTACCCGAGACCTCGCAGGGGGTAAGCAGACGACAGTCTGACCCCGGGGGCAGCAGGGGGTAGGCCGCAGTTGGATGGTACATTCCCAGCTGGGCTCAGTTGGACGGTATATTCCCAGCTGAATTCCCCCATAAGGCTGGGCTCAGTTGGACGGTATATTCCCAACTGAACCCAACCCTGTCGAGTAAGCTGCAGTTGGATGGTATATTCCCAACTGAGCTCATGGTGAAGCTTTTCGGAGAAGGAGGATGTACCCGAACTGCAGCGGGCCTCCGGACTCCTCTGTTGCCGGCTTCTTCTTCTTTTTTTCCCCGGGAGAAAAACCGCTCAAACGAGCGCGTAGGGACCCGGTGCAACAGATAATTGTTGGGTTCGTGTTTGTGTCGTTTTCTGTGTTTCTAGGGTATTTTTGTATTCAAGAAACTAAGTATATAATGGGACAGACTCAATCAACGCCCCTTGACTTGACTATTAACCATCGGACGGACGTTAGGGAAATCAGGAAAGGAAACTAGCAGGTTTTCTGCCGCTCAGAGTGGCCGGCCTTCCAGACCAGCCGGCCTCCTGGGGGATGAAGTTTACCACCCTCTGTTCTGATGAATGGCCCACTTCCTAGGGCGGCAAATGTTTGTTTTAAGGAAAGAAAGCCTCTGCCCCCCTCTGTTGGAGGGGCCAGAAGAACTGTCTGTCGTTTTGTGCTGTGTTTATGATGATTTCATTTTAAGAGTTACTTTAAGTGTTTTGATTTGCTTAGTTATCTGGATTTTCCATAATATGTATGTTTTATGTTTCAAAATAACAAAGGTATAGCCATTTCAAATTATTGCGCGCTTATAATTACATCTTGGTTTTTTTGACTTTTTATTATGTGGCATGCTCAATTTAAATGCACGTGCACACTTAAGAACAACATAAAAGGCCTGAGTACGTACTGACTAAAATATTTTGTTTTATCTTGATTTCTATGAAGCTTCACAAAAGATGATATTGCGTTTTTATCTAGGATCTAATAACATCACTTTTGTAATTCCTTTAAAAATTTGTTTTCCCATGTGTAATACCAACACATCTAACAGCCAGAAAGGAAAACTGATTTCTGGGAAATTCATTGGAATTTCTTCATTCTCCTGGTATGTATGCTAATTCCCTGTTTCCAGGTGTACTCCTGTGTTCTGTTACAATCTTGCTAACTTAATTGGGATATAATGATTTTTAAGATGAGGTCTACTGTTATTGCCTCTTTTAAAGGACATTTTTTAAAGGGTAAACAACAGAAAACCATCAAGTATGAAAGAAAATATGTATGGTAGTTAGTTGTGCAGGAGGTTTATGAGTTGGTTACTTAAAAAAAGTGTTAAAGTATGTGGTGAAGGTTTATGGAATGTTGTGAAGGTTTGTGGAATGTTAGGTTTATGAGAAGACTAAAAATTAGAGATGATGGTTAAAGAAAATGTCATGCATTATGCTTCTTCCATATTATAAAAGAAAAGGCATTGAGCCTCAAAAATTAGAAATTAAGAATTAAGCTTCATGTATTTAAATGTATTTCAATTGCTTGTTTTGACTAAATAAGACAGCAGCCCTAACAGGGCCCTCATCTGCTCCCTGGGAAATGGGTTCCCAGAGAGCAGGACTCTGCTCAGCATCAGACCAACAGGAGGAACCGAGGCCCCGCCTCAGCTGCAGCTTGGAACAGACTCAAGGCCCACTAGGGAGTTTCTCTAAATCTTGGACTTTACGGTAAAAGAGACTGTGCTAGACCAACCTCTGCTCACCTTTTGGAACAGGTCTCTCCGGGAGGGCGAGGAAAAGGACACCTGCAAAATGAGGGAGGGAATGTTTTAACCTCTGTATGAATGTGTGAGTGAATGTCGGCCTGAGGTGGGAAACCTGTAACACCTCTGTGCTCGAGTTTGTAGTCCCACGGCGAGATCCCTAAGATCTCTTAAAGCCACGGGATTCGATTGGGCCAGTTCTGCGTTTCCATGGTGATAACATATGGTCTAGGGTGGGATCGGATTAGAATCCGATCGCAAGTCACGAAATAGCTGAACCCACTATGGCTAAGTTATCACCCATGACTCTGCAAAGAGTGTGGCCAGACTGGTACTTGAATGATCTCTCCTGGAGGGATTCCCAACCTTTGTCTGTCTGCGTCGTGTGGTGGGGATCAATGTGACTCTAGCTCTTGGTCTACGTAGTACAGTGGGGATCAATGTAACTTTAGCTTTTGTTAGTCAATGGAAGGGAATTCCTAAAAATGTTTGCCCTGAAGGAAAATGCTTCATGTCTGAGACAATGACCATACAGTTTAAATAACATAGGAAATGAAAGAAGCTTCAGACATGTGTGGACCGTGGACTCCCCCCTTTTAGTGTTGTTGGGTGTGACTCTGGCTCCCCTGACCATGAGTGACATCGGGTAGAGTGCTGAGAGAGTCAACTTGTATTCTTGGACATGTCCTGTATACATCTTAGACAGGAGATGGTCCCAGGAAGATCTTTAAGTTATACTACCATCCAACTAGACAAACAAATGCCAGAAAGTTGAGAGACTATAGAGCTGGACCAAAAATACCAGCTAGTAGCTCAGGAAAAGCTTTGCCTCTCAATGCCCTCAAGACTAAGGTGGAACAGGAATTTCATTTAGCTTCCATGTCAGCCAAAGTCCTCATCTGTCAGGAGGAAGTAAACTCTCATGTGGAGGACAACAGGGCTCTCATCTGTTGAGGGAAATAGGTCCCCATCATCTGTAAGGGAGAGGTTGGCACCATCAGGAAGCTTTCATTTCTGTCTTAGAGGTAGAATCCTTTGTTTCTGTTTGTCCTAGGACTTTAAAAATAGGACAGGTGACCTAGGACTTAGTATAAAAGAAAGAGAAAGAACCAGAAAGCAAAGAAATCAGAACTTGACATTTGCCTTAGGGGATAGGTTAAACAGGCACCCCAAGCAGATCAACCCAGGACCCCTCCCGACAGGGGAAAGATGGAAAAAGATGCTTCGAATATGACCAGACTGGGCGCTTTGAGACAGTTGTGAGCACAGGAAGCTTTCATGTGGCCTATGTCCCAACTATGGGAATTTCCACTGGAGGAAGATTGCCCCCTGAACCCCAGGGCCCAGGGGTCGAACACCCCGGTGGAGATCAATGAAATGGCCTGAAGCTCCTAGCTTCCCTCCGATGGGAAAAAGGAGTTTGCCACTGATATCCAGCAAAAGGAAGCCCAAAAGTGCCAGGTTGAGCATCTCGTGAGAAACCTTGGGTTTAACATGCAAATGGGAAGCCTCTTTGTTTCTATGTTAATAGACAAGGGAGCACAAAAATTCTAGTGCTCAACTTCCTTCCTAGGCTTTTGTCAACTTTTGATTTTACTAAAATGTTTAAGATCAAGAAAATGACAGGCTCATTGCACTCACAAAGTAACTACTGAGATTCCTTATATGCTTAATAGTGATGCTTTTTTAGGCATTCCTTTGTTTACATGCCTGAATGCCCGAATATTCAAGGATTAGGCTTAGTAGAATAAAATAGTTTAGCACTGTTATAAAGTCATCCACGTGGCTCTGGTTTTAGACGCACCATAGGTATTAGAAGAGAAATGCAGTCTCTATTACAAGTATGTGGGCTCAGCCTCTTGGCTATCTGGTGCAGCATTATAGACTGGCTAGATTTGCAAATATTGAGAGAATATTTCTGTTAAGTGCCATTATCCTCAAGCATTGGGATACAGTAAACGGGTCCAAGAGAGTTGTTTTTGTTCTCCATTCTGCTGACTCCTTGCCTCACCTGATCCAGGGGAGCCCTGGTCTCGAGGCTGCAGCTCTGGCCTGAGGCACCCAAGAAAGACAGTTTGTGCTGTAGAGTTAAAACCAGAGACATAGATCGGCAAAAAGTTTAATAAAGTTTTTCCCTTGTACTAAAAGGTTGCCTAAAGTTAAACTCAGTGCTTGACAGAGAGAAAAAGCAATGGCAAACTTAAGAAGTAAACTAAGAAAAACAGCAAAACTCCAGGTGTAGCTCCAGAGCAGCTCCATTAGCTAATCAATGCTGGCTTTTCATTTAGATTAGAGAAAGGGTGCTACATCCCTTTGGTCCCCCAAAAGAAAAAGGCTTATGTTGCTTTATTTTTCAGAATAAAAAAGGAGGACTCTGCGCCGCATTAGAGACAAGAGGCCGAGCCATCACGACCCCAGGACACCGACCCTTTCCAGCAGGAAGAAGTTAGAGCGGTCGTCACCCCAGTTCCCATATAGTTGGCTCGGCCTCCCCTGTCTCCCCTCTAACTATATTTTTTTAAGATTAAAAATTCCGCCAAAAGAAAAGGGGGGAATGTGGAACTCAGGTTCCCACTGTAAAGCCCAAGTTCCCACCAGCGAAAAATTCAAATCTCCCGCCGGCGGCAAACTCTCCCGCAGGCGCCAACTCACAGCGGGTGGGCTGACCAGAGCCTGCCTGCATATCTCACCTTTTGGTCTTCTTTGAACTCACCCCTTGTGCTGAACAAACTCTTCTACAGCTGTGTCAACTCATCGCAGGTGGGCTGACCAGAGACTGCCTGCATATCTCACCTTTTGGACTTCTTTAAACTTCTCACCCTGGGCGTGCCGGGAACCGCCTGGGGCGAGGTTATCGGCTGAAACATCTGTGAACCAACTCAACCTCCCTGTGTGTAGTGTAGTGGAATTTTTACTGCATGTAATTGCTCAAACGTAGTTGCTCTCCTATAAAAACCCTGCCCCAAATTCAGTCGGGGCCGTTCTCTTTTGCTTGAGCAGGGAGACGGTCCTGGCACGCGCCAGTTTAATAAATCTTGCCTCATGTCTTTACAGCAATCTAGTGGTTCTCGTGTCTCCTTCGGGGTCTGGGTAAGGGGCCTGAAGGAACTTCGGTTCCAACAGGTCACTAGATTTGTGTTCAAGGTGCTTTAACCCTCTGAGCCACCCCATTAGCCCACCTGCATAATTTAAGTGATTTATATAAGAAAGTCATCCTCTTTCACATGTGAGAGGTGTACTATAGCATGTGTAATATATCTGCTAATATACATGGAAGGGGGTAAAAATGACTGTGCAGAAAGCAATAGCTGAAAGTGTTACAGCTCTTTTAGAATTTATCTAGCAGTTTTCTGACAAAGTCAGAAACTCTCAAAAAAAAAAAAAGAAAGCAATAGCTGAGAAGATGGTGAAAAGTTTGTCTCCGCATAGAGAGAATTTATAATAAAATTATAAACAATATGTAAAATAAAATTAATTTGGCAGAATAAAAGAAAACAGAGACAGATATGAGTTATCATGGCAGTATCTGTTAGAGTATTGTTATGGGATAAAATTCATGAAATTGTCTTAAGTCAATTCAATCAACCATGTAAAACTTACATGGAGAATAGAAAATCCTGCTTTACTTTTATGATAGCACTAAATAATTGACATTTATATGTTATTGATAGGTTGTGATGATTTCAATATTATTTTAGATGTTCCCAGAGAAAATGCCCCAATAGAGGGCAGCCATGAATATCAACACAGACTGATACGGCTGTTGGAAAACACCAGCAGTAATATATCAAATGAAGACAAGATTGATGGAAGTAAAACATTCATGTGAGCGTAAGCTGTGTTCCAACCTTGAACTAAAAGTGGGAACTATTCAAGACAGCATCTACTGCCTCTCTGTGGTGAGCTTTGCACACCTGAGTTTATAACAATCAAAGTCCACAGTGTTACTCAATGTACTTGATTGTGTATGTCCTTTTTTTCATTTTCATGTGTATGTGTGTAGAAGATGCATGCACATGTATGTGCATATTTGTATGTCTGGAGGTCCACATGTATGTCAGGTACCTGAGGTTGATATCAAGAATCATCCTTCATCACTCTTCTACTTTATTCTTTCTGTGCATCCAGAGCTGGCCCACAGGACTAGTTTGGCTAGCCATCTTGCCCTGGGGGTTGACAGATTCCAGCTTCTGGGCCTGGAGTTACGGGTGCGCAACCTCTACCTTGCATCTTTACATAGGATCTGGGTATCTGAATTCTGGTCCTTTTGCTTAACTGTTCTGCCACTTCTCCAGCCCCCGATTGTGGTTATTCTTCTGCAGAAAGGAAATGTAATATAGAAGGAATTTTTGTATGCAAAGGCCTTCTACTGTTTGACTTTTAATCAGCACTAGAAATCTTCGTTTAGGAAGTACTTACTGCCCCCGACATGGTTCATATGTGGAAACAAGCTATGGAATGTAGTACATGTTCACTAACATTCTCTAACAAGGCTAAACTTAACATGATTCAGTACAGAGATGAGAGGAGTACAAAAATAGTGGTTGTGAGACATCTTTCATTAATTCATTATATCTAACAAAACATGATGAATGTACTTGTTAAGAAAAGGTTCTGAGGCTGGAGAGGTGGCTCAGGGGTTAAGCCTCTGCCTTGCAGGCGGAAGGTTCTGAGTTCAGATCTTAGACCCCACATATAGATGCCAGGCGGAAGCTGGGCGGCCTGCGTTTCTGGTCCTGGAAGGGCGGAGCCTGTGAATCCCTGGGCAGAGTAAACAAGGAGGAGGTGGAGGCGTCCATGGTGGTTCCCGAATGCGCCCGTGGTTCTACACACACACACACACACACACACACACACACACACATACACACATACATACACATGTGCACACATACACATACAATTGAATAATAATAAAAAAACTATTCTTAAAAAAAAGAAAAAAAAAGTTCTCATTGGAACAACGAATATAATTTATTCTTCTGTCTCTTTCACAGAAGACTCACCAAGAGACAAAATCTCATGATTGCAAAGCATGTGTGAAATCATATAACCAGAAATCAGAGGATGCAAGCAGTCAGCTATTTCACGTATGTGAAAAATGGTATGAATGTAAAGAATGCAGGAACCTTTCTATTACAAGTCAGCCCTCCCTATATATCAGAGAATTCATAAGGGTGAGAAACCCTTTGACTGTAAGGAATGTGGAAAGCTTTCTCCTACAAGTCAACCCTCATTGTGCATCAATAATCTCAAAACATAGGTGAGAAGCCCTATGAATGCAAAGAATGTGGGAAAACTTTCTCCTACAAATCAACTCTCACTGTGCATCAGCAAATACTCACACAGGCAAGAAGCCCTATGAATGTAAGGAATATGGGAAATCTTTCTACTGCAATTCAGCCCTCAGTATATATCAAAGAATTCACACAGAGGAGAAACTCTATAATTGTAAAGAATGTGGGAAAACCTTCTCCTGGAAGTCACTACTAACTTTGCATGAGAGACACCATGGAGTTGTCTTATGAATGCAAAGAATGCAAGAAGGGTTTCTACCAGCAGTCAACTTTCATTATACATCAGAGGACTCACAAGGGTGGAATGTAAAGAATACAAGAAAGCATTCTACTGCAAGTCAAATCTCACCAAACATCAGCAAATCCACGAACACAAAAGGCCCTATCAATGTAAAGAGTGTGGATTCCCCTGGAGTGTTTTCTCCTGGAGGTTGCAACTCACATTCCATCAGATACCCTGCAGTTGAGAAGCTTCATGAGCATAAAGAATGCATGGAAGGTTGCTGTCAGCAACCAGAGCTCGTCATGCTGCAGATGTGGAATCTCATTAATGTAAAAACTGGAAAACACATTTCACTGCAAGGAGCCTCATCGTGACAGAATTCATAGGAAGCCTTAGAAATAGAATGATGGGGCTGGAGGGGAAGATTTTTGCTACAAGCCATGAATCACTGGACATCAAAGAACTCATGAATGGCAGCCTTACAAATATAAGGAAGGTAGAAAAGCTTTTCTGTGGAGGTAGCTCCTTGCTCAACATTGAAGACTTTGTACACATCAGAAACTCAGAGTCTAATCAATTGAGGAAAACTCACTAGTTAAGTCAGTCAGCCCTCACTGCATGTAGCAGGACCCATAATGAGAGGTACCCTGAAAGCATTGGAATCTGTGGGAAGCTTTTCTTTTCTTCCCACATCCAACTAAACGTGGGCAGGACCCAGGTAAGAACCGCTGCATGTCAGCTACGCCAGCAACCCATGAAAGACCCCAGTCTTTCACTCAGGAATGAGGCTGCCAAGAGAGAGACACCAAGACCCTTCTCAATACAAAAGCAAGAGGCTTTATTTAACGATGCATTAGGCAGCTCCAGCAACCTCTCACTCAGGAGAGACAGAAGTGGCGGTGATCAACAAAAGTGAAGGGTTTTTAAGGGTTTCAGGATGGGATTTTACTTGACCTTTACAATTGGGGAATTTTACTTAACCTTTACAGTTATTGGTCAGTAAGAGCTCAGATGGAGTTGGCTCTTTGTGATTGGTCCAGTCCACCTGCTTAACCACAGGCAGTTTGTTCTGGGTGGCAATTACGTGGTCAATGGAATTTTTCCCTTTTGCCCAAGCTTATTTTACCAGAACTGGAAGGCTTGAGGTCACAAGGGGTGGAGGAACATCTGCAAATAGCTCAAGGCTGTACCTAGCCTTAAGTAATGGCTGTGGCTAAATAGTTGTGCAGCAGTCATGCATTTTCCTGCCTTGTGGTGGTTTTCTCTAGGACAAGGGTCTCCCATTTGGATGCCCTCAATCCTCGCTGGACATCAGGCAATCAGGATGTTGAGACAAAGGAATGAAAAGGATGTCTGCAAACTGTCTGTGTCATTCCTTAACTCGGCATCAAGACACATGCAAGTGTAAGCTACATTGTCTGGAAATTGAGAACGCATTCTACTGACAGTGTCCTATATCTACATAAGTCACTATACAAGTGAGAAATGCCATGAATGTACAAAAGCTGTGTGTGACAGCCTCAACCATCAGCATATGCATGGAGGTGAGTAAGCCTGTGAGTTTCTTTTTTTTATTTATTCATTTATTCACTCGTGTGTGTGTGTGTGTGTGTGTGTGTGTGTGTGTGTGTGTGTGTGTGTCAGAAGGCAGTATGTGACCTTATGAAGGATCAAAGATAATTTAGGGAATCATCCTGGATTGTTTCAACCTCCTTTTTGCTTTACTCTGGGGTTTCCCAGCTCCACCCACCTACCAGGGCCAGAAGTACAAGCCGCTGCCAGTTTCTGCCTGGCGTTTCTTATGTGGGACCTAGTATCCAAACTCAGGACCTTCTGTTTGTGAGGCAGAGTCTTAACCCTTTAACCATCTCTCCAGCCCAATCCTTTGAATTTCAAGAATACAAGAAAATTATACAGAGCTGGAGAGATGACTCAGGGGTTAGACTGGGTCTTGCAAGCAAAAGGTCCTAAGTTCAGATACCAGATCCCACACTGAAAATAAAAAAGTGCCAGGCAGAAACATTGACCTAAACTCATTGGTGCAAGTTTAGATGCGAAGGGAATGGGGCGGGGTTCAGTGGCTCTGAGCATAGCAGCACGTACTCAAGGCTTTACCCGGAAACCTGGGGATGAGTGTGTTTCCTTGAAATTCCCAGGGTGGAGGGGAGTCCCGGTATCTGGCCTGGACACACATGTCCTTTGCCTAGGAAATTGGAAATTTCTTTTTCTACATTAATTCTTTCATTAATGGCCTCTTGCTCTCTCTCTCTCTCTCTTTCACATGTACACACACACACACACACACACACAGTTATATAACATAAAACATTGTGACTTGACATTAAAAACTCTCACAAATGAGCAGCCTACTAAATAAAGAAGGTGAGAAACAAGTGAAACAGAAAGCAGCCCTCATTGTAGATCAGAAAATTCAAATGGGCGAGAGAAAAAGTACAGCAGTTAGTTTACCCAGTTACTGGGGTATGTGTTTTTTTATGGGTACATGCATTTAATCCCAGTCCTTTTGGGTGCCAGTGCTGCAAATTCACTGAGAAGCAAAGGGTTCAGAGTGAGCCTGCATGGCAGAGCAGCACACCATATCAAAAAAAAACCTTCATGGCAAAAGACAACCAATCTATGAAAGGTGTTCTCTGACCTCCACACATGTGCTGTGGTATGCATTTGTGTACACACACACACACACACACACACACACACACAACCAATCAATGTAAAAAAATGCAGAGAACTTAAAATTGCTCTTTATACATCAGAACCCATGTTACTAGCATTAAATCATAGGAAATGAAGATTGTCAAAAAGTTTTCATGCACATTTAAACTTGGTTGACATCAGAAACCCAGGAAAAGTGATAAGGCATTGGAATATAGTAAAGGAATATATTCTGCCATGTTTACCCCTCTTTTCACTGAAGATTCATACTGCAAATCTTTTTTTTATTTGAGAGTGAGAGAAGGCACATGCCCACTGGCCATGGTGCGTAGGTCTTTCAGAAGTCGCTTCTCTCTTTCCATCAGGTGACTTCTACAGTTCAAACAAGTCACTGGGTTTTAACCAGACACCTTAGCTGTTGAGTAATCTTGCTGGCCCCTAGAAATCTTGTAAAGTAGGAATTTTAGAAAAGGTGTCCAGCCACATTCACATGATTGCAGGTATCAGATCACTTACCAACTTGAAACACATTTCGAGTTAATTACTCTGGTTCAGTGGCAGTGAGCTCCCTAAGCCAGGATGTTATTCTCTATATTAGCATGTCCCTGCGTGCCATCCTTATGCTGAATACTTAGCTCAGGAACCAGTGGTTTCTAAGTACATACAATAATGTGGGGAAATTTAAAATGTGGTATTATATGAAGCCATTTGTCTTGGCATTCTTAGTAAAAATAAGTTTTTATAACCTTTTTCATCTTTCATGTGTTGCATGTGGATGGGCAGAAAGGATGGATGAAGTTACAATCTTTTACAGACTTGGCTGTTGCTAAGGAGTGGCCCAGGAGTTACTAAGGAAGTGAGGTAGTAAAGACTGGAGATGTGATGGGGTGGTTCCTAGCTACATTAGCTGTCCAGTAGAAATTATTCTAGTAGGGTCCCCGCGGTGGGCGGCAGCGGCGGCGTTGCTGGAACGAGGAAAAGGTGAAGAGAGCCCGCTGCCGCCGCGGCTATAGCGAAATGGCGGAGACGGTAACCGACACCCGGCGGCTGATGACTAAGCCCCAGAACCTGAATGATGCCTACGGGCTGCCCAACAACTTCCTGGAGATCGACGTGAGCAATCGGCAGACCGTGGGGGTCGGCCAGGGACGCCTCACCACCTATGTGATCAGGGTCAAGACAAATCTTCCTATCTTGAAGCTGAAGGAATCTACTGTTAGAAGAAGATACAGTGACTTTGAGTGGCTTCAAAGTGAATTAGAAAGAGAGAGCAATGTAGTAGTTTCTCCGCTCCCCGGGAAAGCGTTTTTGCATCAACTTCCTTTTAGAGGCAATGATGGAATATTTGATGGCAATTTTATTGAAGAAAGGAAACAAGGGCTGGAGCAGTTTATAAACAAGGTCGCCGGCCATCCTCTCGCCCAGAATGAACGTTGTCTGCACATGTTTTTACAGGATGAAATAATAGATAAAAGCTATACTCCATCTAAAATAAGACATGCCTGAATTGACCTTTAATGATTCGTATGCACCAGTGAAGAAGTTGTAACTAACTTAGCACACTGCACAGTAACTGGTATAATATACTCAGTATACTAACACTCACTCTCCGTTTTGTTTAGTTTTTTTTTAGTTTTTTGTTTTGGCAGTTGACAAGTTAATTTGCTTTAGTGATAAATCCCTCATTCAGTCTTTCTGAAGAGCTTCCTTGTTACTTTAATGTACGCACTATAGCCTCATAAGCCAGCCCATATGGTTTGTAGTGTCTTAACTAAAGTTGCTGACTTTGTTTTATTTGTACAGTTTTTGTGTCACGTTTGCTTCTTGGGTCTGATTAAGTAGGATATTTCTCTCCCCCTTTCAGTGTGTAATGTCACCATTCGATGTGATCTGTGCAGGAGCACTACACCATTCCTTTTCAGTGCCACCCTAAAAGATGCACCTTGTGCACAGAACGCATCTTTCTTCCAGCCTGTACTCCCCTTCACATGGAAGATTAATGAGGGAAATCTTTATATTCTGTATAAAAACAAAATCAAATTTATATACTAAAATCATTTGTCTACAATCTTAAATTGTTTTCAAATAAAAATGAAAATGTGTTTCTGATATGCAAAAAAAAAAATTATTCTAGTAGGTTGTCAACCAACAGCTGGAAAGTGCCCCTAGATGTGTGCCGAGAGTCAACAAGGTTCTATGTTTGTTGCTGTTGTTATTGTTATTTTTCACTCTTTGCTGCATTCTTGTTATTTCTAGGCCATGGAGGTGCCACAAGCTTCTTGAAAATCATTTGTTTCCAGGATCCAGGGGATTTGCACATTCCTAGATCCTGTCGTTCACCTCAGATAGACTGTATTCACATCAGGCACTGTATGCGTGGGCCACTCTTTACAGAAGGAAACTGCGGTTGTCAATGGAGTGAGGGATTCTGGGAGCTAGACGAACAGAGGTCTGCTGATTGTTTCCTCTGTTAATACCCTCAGACTAGCTAAATAAAAGCCCAGCCACACTACAGTGGAACCTTGGGGTTAAGTCTCCCTGATTCCTGATCCCAGGGAGTGAAAATCTCTTGGATATATTTACATTAGCCTGAAAACACCAGTTTGTTCTGTGCTCAAAAGACCCCTGTGCCTCCATCCACGTGGGGTCAGAGCTCTGTCTGCACCCTGTGTCCCTCTCATCTGATGGTGGTGGAGGTTTGGAGTCATTTGCCAGTTATATGGCACCAATTAGTTGGCACGGGGACCAAAGAGAATTCATGTCCAAGTGTGCTAAAACACTCTTGGCTCATTTAATTCGTGGTTTTTCTCAGTTACGCAGCATTCAGAAGTCTGTCCACTTTTTCAGAGGGACTTGCACATTAAGTTTGTTATGCACCGATGGGGGGGTCCTGTGAACTCTTTTCACCTGAAAAATGTTTACAACACCTCATTGTGGGGGCTATTAGGCCCAAAGTGTGCTCTCTGGAGAGTGACACATTAGCATCTAAAACTGGCAGTTGTTAGGGGCTCCTTCCCTTGGAAGTTGAGTTTGCCTCTTCTCTACAAAACAATGGCAGGTGAATTCTTTCCTCTGGGAGTTGAGTTTACCTCCTGTCTGTTGTTGGATGGCTTTTGCTCTTCTCAGGACTGGCTGGATTACCTCCCCCTACAGTTCCTTCCCTATGCATTTGAGATATGTTGTACACGGACCAGGTAACTCTGTTTTGAGGCATTCATTGTCCATTCCCTTCTAGCAATTGTCATGTCTGCTTTCAACTCTACCTGGAGACATCATGTCTGGTTACACAGCAAGTAGATGTCACTGCTGCCTTTTCTTTGTTAACTGGAATATATACATTTTACATAATCCTATAAAGAATTGGCCTTGCTCCTTGATTGCTTTCCTATAAATACTCACATATGCTATAATAAAGTTGGCTTATATGATGGAGGCCATCCTAGGCTCCCTCTGACCCGATGCCTCTGATCAATTCCTATAGCTCCCACTTCTGTTTCCTGGTGTAAATCTGGGTTTAAGCTATATGGGTGTATAAAAATAGGTATACAAATCAAATAGAGTGCTAGACAAACAAGCTAGAGGTGCTGGCAGGATGACGCGGCAAGTAAGACGCTTGCTCACAAACCTGACTTTGACCACAGAAGCCCACATGGTGGGAGGAAAATGAGCTGAAAGTTGTCAGCATTATAGTATGCATGCTCACTCTCTCCCTCTCCCTCTCTCTCTCTCTCTCACTCTCACACACACATTCAAACAAAATATCTAAAAATCATTTATTGATGATAAATCCAAGAAATTGATTTGATTTAAAACAATTGTTAGATTTTTTTTACCATTTATTGAAAATAGAGACTTTTTTTTCTCTTTCTTGTGTGTTTACAAGAGGACACTTGGAAAAAGAAAAGAAAAGAAAAGAAAAGAAAAGAAAAGAAAAGAAAAGAAAAGAAAAGAAAAGAAGAAAAGGCATTTGAACGTGTGTGCCTGTAGAAACCCGAGTGTGACATCAGGAATCATCCTGGATTGCTTTTACCTCCTTAGTGCTTTGCTCTGGGATTCCCCAGGCTCCACCTTCCAGGGCCAAAATTATAGACCACCACCATTCTGTCCAGCCTTTTTCACATGAGATCTGGGGATCTGAACTCAGGTCTTTTAGTTTGTGAGGCAAAGGTGTTCGTTTACTCCTGAGCCATCCTCCTAGCCTTTATTTGTGTTTTGATCTCAGCCATTCTGACTGGGGTAAGATGGACTCTTAAAATAGTTTTAATGTGTAATTCCTTATAGCCGGGGATGCTGAGTACTTTTTTAGGTATTTCTTTTTTTTTTTAATTCATTCAATTGTGTGTGTTTGCGTGTGTGCGTGTGAGTGTGTATATATGTGTGTGTGTAGAACCACAGACAAATTGGAAGCCACCATGGACCGCCTCCACCTCCTTTTTTTTTACTCTGCCCCAGGATTCACAGGCTGTGCCCTACCAGGACCAGAAATGCAGGCTGCACCCGCTTCTGCCCAGCATCTATATGTGGGGTCTAGGATCCGAACTCAGGACCTTCCACCTGCAAGGCAGAGGCTTAACCCCTGAGCCACTTCTCCAGCCCTTAGGTATTTCTTAGACGTCTGAATTTCTTCTTTTAGAAGCAAGTCTTCATCTCTTAGGAGTTCCCCAACCTTCCCCAGACAGTAATGGCAAAGTGTTCAGACACATGAGTCTATGGAAGACATTTCACATTCAGAAAGTCCGTTTGTTAGTTGAGGTGTACACTGCCTAGACGCTGGCCTTGTCACATAGCCTTTGATAAGGTTACACCTGCACACTGTGTCATGTGGCTTTTTCTTTGTTCTGAAAGGGTCCTCACCATGATACAGCTTCCCAGGTTCCAGGGGATAAAATCTCAAGCCTTGTGCCCAGTTTTTCCAATGCTGGGAACTGAACTCAAGTCTTCATGCATGCTAGATACTTCAACTGAGCCACAGCCCCGGCTCAGAAGTCTTTCCCATTATTAAATAATTACGATTCTATTTTATTTTGTGTGAATTGTGAGTGGGTATGCATATATGCGCATGCAGAGACCAGATATGGATGTCATAGAGGGTCTTTATCACTCTTCCTTATTTATTTATTTCCTTACTTATTTACATTTATTCATTTGAGAGAGAGAAAAAGAATGGGCGCATGTACCATGGTATGTATATGGAGGTGAGAGGATGTTTTAAAGTCGATTCCCTTTCTCCTTCAACCATATGAGCTCCCACGATCAAGTTCTCGTCACCAGGTTTATATGGAACACTTTTTTTTTTTTTATTCAATTGTGTGTGTGTGTGTGTGTGTGTGTGTGTAGAACTACAGGCGAATTTGGAAACCCCCATGGACCACCTCCACCTCCTTGTTTACTCTGCCCGGGGATTCATAGGCTCCACCCTACCAGGACCAGAAGCACAGGCCCCCCAACTTCCACCCGGCATCTATACATGGGGTCTAGGATCCAAACTCAGGACCTTCCACCTGCAAAGCAGAGGCTTAACCCCTGAGCCACCTCTCCAGCCACTATATGCAAAACTTTTACTCACCCACCAAAGCCTTATTTTGAAACAAGGTTTTCCCCTGAGCTTTGCACTCACTGATTACCCAGACTGTCTAGCTAGCAAGCCTGGGTTATTCCACTATCACAACACCCCACACTGGGGCGATGGTAGTCACTAGTGCTTCAACGTTTGCATGGCTTCTAGAGATCTGAACTCAGCAAGCACTTTACCCCTGAGCTTTCCTTTCCATCTCTAAACCATTGTGCTTTTAGAAGAGCTAAAAGCTGCATCTACAGTAAGAACCCTGTAGTCTGTAATTCCTAGCCTATATCTGGCCCAAAGTGCTCTGAGTAGTGTTTCTTGCAATTGCCTGGTGTTTGTGTTGGATGTTCACAGCCAGTGGTTACATCAAGGTCACCTGATGTGACATGGATGTGAGCTGCTGAGAGCACCTTGGCTTTCCCACACATGTGACTCCAAATTAATTGTTGGTCAGTGCATGCTCAGAAATCTTTCATTGCTGCCAAATTTTCTGCAACACCTGCATTGACTAACTTGACTTTCTATGCAGCTGAAGAAATGGCTCGGGGTTCCTCCTGAGTTCGGATCCTAGATCCTACGTTAAAAACACCAGGCAGAAATGGCCTGGGAAATCCTAGAGCAAAGCAAAAAGGAAGTAGAAGCCTGGCATTTTCATGTGAGATCTGGGATCCAGACTTAGGTCTTTCTGTTTGTAAGGCAGAGTCTTAACTCCTGAGCCATCTGTTCAGACCTTAGTCATACTATCTTCCATCACTGTGTTAAAACAGATTTTCCTTTCTTACATGATATACAATGCAAAACACATCTTCTGTAAAATATTGTTAAGGCACATACAAGTAGAAGGATAAACTCCACTGGCCAAGAACTTGGGTTGATTAACAGTTCATTTGAGGGCATGGCTGTGGACTTCCCCCAGCAGGAGTGGCGGCACCTAGATGCTGCTCAGAGGACCCTCTCAGGGACATGATGCTGGAGAACTACAGTAGCCTCCTGTTCTTATTAATCTGAGTCCACTGTAACTGTAAGTACCAATATTTTCTTCTTGGTTGATAAATATAGGAGTCATCGCTCATTCTTAATGCTAATTCTATAGTACATTTTGACTACAATGGTAATGGCACATATTTATGAAGAACAGCGTGGCTTTGCAATACACTCATATAATGTGTAATGATTAGATTTTAAGAAGTTAGTGTATCCATTCAGATATTATTTCTTTGTATAAGGAACATTGAAAATCTGATAGCCATTCTGAAATATTCAATTGATTATTATCAATCATATAATGTACTGTAGAACATGTTATTTCTTTCTTCAGAATGCATCCTCATTCCCCCACACACTTGTACCTTTCTAACCCTCCAGTAACCAGCCACTGTTCATTTCTACCATCATTTCTGGAAGGTCACCTTCAGCTGGAAACATGATAAGAGTATGCGGAATTTTCTTTTTGCACCTGACAGGTCTCCTCTGTGCCTTGTGGCTGTCTTGTGAAGAAATCAAAGGACAAGGATCAACCAGGGACAGATTCTGCCTTAGTTTCTTTTCCTGTTGCTGTGATAAAATACCCGGACCAAACTTCATGGGTTTGTTTCGGCTCACAGCTCTAGAGGGATGCAGTCTATCATGGTGGAGATGGCACAGCTGAAAACTAGTTGGTCTACACTGCATCTGTACTTGGGAAGCAAAGAGAGAACAGAAAGTGGGGCTGCCTGGTGGGATGTACTTCTATTTCACTTCTTAAGGGTTCCAGTCTTCATGGACAATGGGGACCAAGTGTTCAGAGACATAAGTCTATGGGGAATATTTCAATTCAGCCTACAGCTCTGTCAGTTCCTTTTTGGTGAACACATGAGTTTAGTTGTTCTACATAGAGACCAAAGATGATGTTCAGATCATTGTACCACCCAAAAAATATCCAAACCCAGTCAGTTTTACCTGTTTTTAATTGGCGTTTTGTATGTGTGTGTGTGTATGTATGTGTGTGTGTATGCATGCACACGCATGTGTATCAGAGTACAATGTACGAGCCTGTGAAGGCCCAAGGGGGACTTCAGGAATCACCTTGGATATGAATTGCACTACCTCTTTTTTGCTTTACTCTGGGATTCCCAGGCTCCACCTTCCAGAGCCCGAAATGCAGGCCACTGACATTTCCACCCAACCTTTTTGACATGGGTTCCAGGATCCAAACGCAGGTCCTTCTGCTTACAAGACAGAGTTCTAACCCCTGAGCCATTTCCCCAGCCCACATTCCCAACACTTTGAACACTTAGGAATCTTGGCAGTTACCACTCAGCACTCCAGGGAGCCTTTCTGACCAAAGCTGAAGGCAGCCCTGACCTGTAGGTATGAACAGAATTATTTAGAAAGTAATTTGATGGGTACATTTAGCAATGTCCATTTAACAAAACAACAGCATTCTCCATTAGGGGAACAGAGTTCCATGAGAGCCTGTAACCCCCAGCCATGGGCTTATGACCAAGTTTATGGGACAGACTTGAATTCCTGCTTGTGGAGTAGCCTCAAATGCCTTTAGAAAGCAGCCGACCACCCCTGTTAACAGATTCAACACTACTGTATCAGTGGAACGTCTCACCTGGCTGGTCAGTACTTCAATATGCAGTACTTCCACAGCTAAGTAAGACGGTTAGTGACTGTTGCAGTTCGCCTGCATGGTTGCGATACATGACCATCAAACAGCTTAAGAGAACAAGGGTTTATTCTCGCTTACAATTCCTGGTTACAGTTCTCAGTCCAGCTTGACAGGACAGCATGCACCAACACCAGGGCCAAGGGAACTGGCCACACTATCACCACATAACAGCTGAGAGAGGGACTATCTTTACTTGCTAGACCAGCATGTCTGGCCAAGTGTACAGAAGGATGCCGACTCTCTCAACCAACTCTCTATGGTTTATTCCAGGGCCTAATCCCACCCACCATGGGCTGGGCCTTCCCCATCAGCTAGACAATCTCCTGCAGGTTTGCTCTGGACCCAACTCAACCACTAATTCTCTACACATGTACTCAAAGCTCAAACCCTCAACAATCAAGTTGACAACTATGCTTAACTATGGCAGTGACAATTCTCCCCAGCCTTTGACACAGCAGGCTAGCCAGGCAGGGGGAGGATTCCCAGCAGAATCCGATTGAACTCTCTATATGCCATGTGGCTACCGCATCTTGCCATCTAGTTCTGGTGAGGGACCCAGAGAAGCGACAAGTGTGTGTACTGGGGACCTCCTGAGCAACCATCCACAGGAAGGCAGCTAGTCCCTGACATGGACACTATGTCTTTTTTATTTAATAATCTGTGTCTCTGGGGCTGGAGAGGTGGCTCAGGGGTTAAGCCTCTGCCTTGCAGGCAGAAGGTCCTGAGTTCGGATCCTAGACCCCATGTATAGACACTGGGCGGAAGCGGGGCGGCCTGTGTTTCTGGTCCTGGTAGAGCGGAGCCTGTAAATCCCGAGACAAAGTGAACAAGGAGGAAATGGAGGCAGGCCATGGTGGTTCACGAATTCACCTGTGTTCTATACACACATGCACACACACATGCACACACGCACACACACACAATTGAATAAATAATAATAAGAAATTTTTTTTTTAAAATGCCAGGTGGAAACACTGGTAGCCTACACTTCCAGTCCTGGTGGACAGACGCTGGGAAATCCCAGAGTAAAACAAAAAGATAGAAGTAATCCAAGATGGTTCCCAAAGTCATCCTTAGTCCTCCACAGGGACACACAGTACTCTCAAATACACACACACACACACACACACACACACACACACACACACGTTACTAAAAAGCATTTTTTTTTCTATCCAGGCCCCACAGCTTATTTGATGTTGCCCACATTTAGGACAGATACCACCCAGTTACTGTCTCACATGTCAGTCCTCTCTGCAAAATCCCCAGAGACATGCTTTGGTGGTCATAAGTATTTTTCAACACAGTCGTGTGGACAATAAAGATCAATCATAGCAAGTCCACCCCTTGTCAACCTGACACCGAAATACATCTCTTAATCTCCAAACGGACCTAAGAAGCTCTTCCACCTAAAAGGACTCTCCTGGGTCCATTTGAAAGACCTTTAATCCTTCTTTGAAGGTGACCAAGTTCTTGGAAAAAGGCTTAATCTTCTGATGGGTCAGAAGTCCCTACTTGGCTAGGGGGTCACAGTGCTGCTCTGGACCTCCCGAAATCAGTGTTGGTTCACAGCAAGTCCAATAAGCTCTAAAAGGTTCAACAGTTTCTTTACCCCAAGGTACGCTTCTCCTGGTAAAAACCTGTGAGTTTCTTTATAGAAAGATGAGAGAAAAGATTAATACACTTCTTGCTAGTGCTCAAAGATCCTTCTTTTCTTTCATTGAAAGGGCTCAAGACCTACTCGCTGGCTGAAGACTTTAAACAGGACAAGAAGGACCATTATTCTCTGGTAGAATCAAAGGAGTTTTTCATTCACTTGCACTGTATTTCCTGATCATGCAGATCAAATAAGGGTTGAATAGGCTTCCTGTCTATTTCACTTCTGGGAGCCATGACTAGTCTACCCTAATTGCAGCCATTCTGATCATAGCTTTGTCTCTGCTACTACAGCCAAAACATTATTTTCCGTTTGGCAGCAGACAGCTAGCATGTGGCCTTACCAGTCTGGAATCCCATTACACCCTCTCCACTTAAAACTGAGACTGAAGTTTTCACTGCAAGGTCTGTGCAGAGAACAACAATGGTGGGTCTATCGAGGGTTCTGTGGCTTCCCGCTCAAATCTCTTAAAGTATTAATGACATGCACACTTTATGGATTGTCCCGGTGTGGAACAAGTTTTATATGACCAGTCCACTCTGCATTTTGGATTTCCCTGAGTTCCATGATATCTGAAATATATTTCAAAGCAGCCATTGATTCCACACACTTCAAAATAGACAGCTGAAACTTTATTGAGTTTAACATGAACACAAAATCCAATCACAATGTATTACTCACAATGTATGGTAATAAACTTACATTGATGACTCTTTGGAAATGGATAGCAGAAAACTCCATACTACAAAGATTCAAATTAATAATGTGCCACCAATAAAGAATGTCAGTTTATACCTTGTATAGCTTTTCCCTAGGGATATTTCATAGAGCATTTTATATGTATGTATATATGTATGCATATATATATAATTGTGCATACCTTTCATGTTCGATTTGTAAGATTTCTCTAAATAAGCAGTTTTCATAAGGCATTAAACACAACTAGTTTTTGTTTCCCATTATTTTTTAAAATAGCTTTACATGTTTGTGACATGCATGTGTGTTCCTATGTGTGGTACATGTGTGTGGCTAAGTGCACATAGAGGCCAGAGGTTGACAACATATCTTCCTCAAGACATGATGTCAACTACCTCTTTTTATTTACAGGAGATTCCATCTCTGTTATCCACCAGGACACCAGGTGGGCCACTACCCCCATCTAGCTTTTATGTGGGTGCTGGACATCCAGACTCTTGAGACTGTTTGCCCAGGAAGTGCTTTATACACTGAGGCATCTCCTCAGTCCTCCTCAGTATGTGTGTTTCCTTTTAAGTTTGTCATTGTTGTTCTTGTTTTGTCTGGTTTCATTTTTTTGAGAATGGCTCTCCCTATGTAGTCCAGACAGGCCTCCAATTCAAGGTCATTCTCCTGTGTCTACATCCTGAGAATTGAGGAACCACCATGTCCAGCTTTGAAGTAAAAATTGTTAAAATTTAAAACTTCCTTCTTCTGTCAACATTTTCAGCTTTCTAATCCAGTGTGCGCTCATTTTTCACAAAATGTTTTAGATAGTGATAAGGATTCAGAAAAAGGTTAGCCTCATTAAATAAGAGGCCTTCCGTCCTCTGGTATTCATCTTTATGCTTTGCTGTGAAGGTGTGAGCCTACTGAAGGCTTTTGTTCAGGCCTCATACTCTAAATCTTGTATTTTCTTCATGGTCTCAAAGTCAGATGTCACTGCTTCACTAAATTTTTATACAGACTATTCCCACTATGAATTCTCACGGGTATTAAAAAGGTAGGAAATGAAAGGCTTGCCACATTCCTTATGCAAGGTTTCTGTGAGCATTCATAGTTTTGAAAGGAACAAGTCTTTCCTAAATTTACTCTGCAGTATTCCCTTCCTTATGAGATTTCACATGCATCTGATAGTTTCAGGAATGACTGAAGGCTTTTCCACACTTGGTATATTCATATGGTTTTTCTCCACTATGGGTTCTCTCGTGTTTCTGAAAAGTGCTGGAGCAATTGAAGGCTTTCCCACATTCTTGGCATTTGTAGGGCTTCTCTCCAGTGTGAGTTCTTTTATGTATTCTAATGGAGCTATAACTAGTAAAGACTTTTGGCATTTGTAGGGCTTCTCTCCAGTGTGAGTTCTTTTATGTATTCTAATGGAGCTATAACTAGTAAAGACTTTTCCACAATCTTCACATTCATAAGATTTCTCTCTGGTGTGAGTTCTCTGATGCCTTTGAAAGGAACTAGCGCAATTAAAGGCTTTCCCACACTTTGTACACTCAAACGATTCTTTCTTCAGTATGAATAATTTTATGCACTAGGACAACTAAAAGCTTTCCCACACTCCTCACAGTTACAGGGTTTCTCCTCAGTATGAGTTATTTTGTGCACTCGAATGGAACTGGAGCTAGTAAATGCTTTGCCACATTGTTTAAACTTATAGGGTTTCTCTCTCCCTATGAATGGTTTTCCACATTCCCTACACTTATAAGGCCCATCACCAGTGTGAGTTTCCATGTGCTGCTCAAATGCTGAAAGAGAAAGAAATGCTTTCCCACACTGCTTACATTCATAACATATGTCCTCTTTAGTATGAGTTCTTTCATGGATTTGAAGAAAACTCAATCAAAGGCTTTTCCACATTTTTTGTATTCATGAGGTTTTCTCTGGTATGAGTCCTTAAATGTCTTTGTAAAGAACTTGGACAATTGAAGGTTTTCCCACATTTCTTACATTTACAAGATTTGTCTCCAGTATGAACTCTTTCACGTGCCTGAAAGGATTCAGAAGTACTTAAATCTGTATCACAGAGCTTCCCTTGAGTGTGCGTTTTCTCATGTGTCTGAAATGAACTGGGCAATTTAAAGGCTTTCCCACATACCTTACATTTATGTGGTGAGTGTTCACTGCGCATGGTCATGTGGCCTTGAAAGCTTACTAGAGAAATAAAGAATGTTCCACATTGCTTACATTCATAGTGTTTCTCTGTACCTGCAAATTCACATTGCTTAACTTGATGTGTCTTCTCTCTATCCTTCTGATTCTGGCAAGGTTTCTGGACAGGGTGAATATATTCACAGGGTTTGTTTACAGTTTTCTTGCTTAAATTGAGATCTTGATTCTGACTGAAGGTTTCTTCAAACTGACCGCATCCCATTCTTTTGCAGAATCTTTCCATTACCTGACTTCTGTAAAAAAAAAATTATTAGTTTTTTTCTTAATTTTATATTAACATGAACTACATTTGTATTGTTAAAGAAGTTTGACTATAACTAACATCAAAACAGTCATATTCAGAGTTGAGAAAATATTATTATTATTCTTTTATTATTAAAAAAAATTTTAAAGCAGAGTCTCATATAGCCCGGGTTGGCCCCAAGCATTATATATCTGAGGTAACCTTTAACTTTTGATCTTCCTGCCTCAACCTACTGTGTGCCAGAAGTACAGACATGAACCACAATGTCCAATCTAGTTTATTTGTTTTTCAAGACTTGGAGAATCCTGGCAGTAACTGCAAAGGAAGTAACATCTATTAAAAAAAAAAAAGTACATCATTGTAGGAAACTGATAAATTTTTGAAGCAGAAATTTGGGGTTTTTTTTAATTATTTTTATGTTGTTTTTATTTAATTATCATGTGCACATGTGTGTGGACATGTACATACCACACCACAGGCATAAAAGTCAAAGGACAACTTACAGGGATTGGTTTCTGCCTTCCACCGTGTGGGTCCTGGGAATTAAGTGCAGGTGGCAGGCTGGACTGCAAGTGCTTTGATCTATTGAACAACCCCACCAACCCTTGCTCTATTTCTTTATTTTCAAATTTTCAAGAGCAGTAGATGGTACACATCTACAGACCTAGATGGATTGAGCTGAGCCCACAGGCTCAAATACAGCTTAGGTAGAAACCATGACAACTGAAATACATTTTTAATAAAACACACACACACTCTCGTGACATGTTTTACTCCAAAAGGAACAATTTTCCCTAATGGATACAAAATACCTTAGGCTTCTCCCAGGGACTTCGCCATCTTGGCCTTCCCACTTTATTCCTAAAATGGAGACCAGAGAAAACATTATGAGTTACTATCATCTTTGGAAAAGTTACTGAATTCTGAGCTCATGGTACACTGAACTCTGATGACTCATTCACCAAAGCATTCCCTTTCCACATTCACAGTCTCTGCACACCACAGAGGACCACAAGAAACACTCGTGTACATGACGAGGAGAAGGAATGTTGTCATCTTTACCTACAAAGGTCAGATTTTTGACAGTTTCCCACATCACGTCTCTGTAGAGATTCTTCTGGGGAGGGATCCAGCAGAGTCCATTCCTTCTGAGTGAAATTCACAGCCACATCCTCAAAGGTCACTGATTCCTACAACACCCCCACATAATACACAGAAGGTGAATGTAAGAGAGAATATTGGATGTCTATACTCAACTCATGAGCAAGTTCATGATTCTACATTGACTACATGGCTTCAGTAGCAGAACTACATCACTCCCAAAGAAACACAGATTGGACAAAACACTGATAAGAATGACACCAAACTAAGAATGGCCCCACTGGGCCATCCTGAATGACCCAGCACTTTCTTTTCTGCAAATGACTAGAACCTATTCTAACAAAGCGCTACTCATTAAGAGTTAACATGATAGTACTAAGACTGCCTTCCCTGGAAATGTTTGTTCATGGACTGGAGAGATGGCTCAGGGGTTAAGACTCTGTCTCCCAAGCAGGAGGTCCTGAGTTCCGATTCCAGGTCCCATGGAAAAAATGCCAGATGGAAAGGGCTGCGGCCTGCACTTCCAGCACTGTGGGCAGAGCCTGGGAAATCCCAGAGTGAAGCAAAAGGGGGAGTAGAAGCAATCCAGGATGATTCTTGATGTCACCCTTGGTCCTTCACAAGGACCCACAGTGCCCTCTGATGTGCATGCAAACATACACACATAAAATAAATATTTTTTTAAAAAAGAAATGTCTGTTCATAACACAAAGTTTTGTTCCTCTTTGGGAAATTAGACTTGGAAAGGGTCTCACACCACGAAGTAACATGTTTTGCCCACATTTTTCTTTCTTTTTTAATTATTCTTTTTAAATTTTTGGTTTATTGTGTGTATATTGTATATGTGTATCAGAGGGCACTGTGTGTGTGTTTGTGTGTGTGTGTGTGTGTGTGTGTGTGTGTATATGCCTGTAGAGACTCAAGCCTGATATCAGGAATCATTTTGGATTGCTCTACCTCCTTATTGCTTTGCTCTGTGATTTCCCAAGCTCCACTTTCTAGGATTGGTAGTGCAGGCCACTGCCATTTCCACCTGGCATTTTTACATGGGACCTGGGATAAAAACTCAGGTCTTCTGCTTGCAAGACAGAATCTTAACCCCTGAGCCATCTCTCCAGCCCTTGCCTACATATGTAATCAGATTCTATTTCCGTAAACACATACATTCCTTGAAATTCTGTTACTTCGTTTTGACTTCATGCAAGTCTTCAGAAGTTATTCTTCTTAGTACATCTCCAAAATACCTGCCTAAATGAACTATTTTAGATACACTGTCCCAATTTGTTAGATGAGACACTAACATTTCACATCCCATATTATGACAGTGGAAATCTGCACCTAGCTTCCTGTAAACAAATTTAGTTCAGTATAACATAGCACGAATGAAAAAACATGACAATCCTAATGGGAAAGATGAAGTTCTCTACTGGTTCATGGTTCAGTCATGTATGTATGAAGTGAGGTGAAACAAACGGTGGTACATAAACTTGGAAAGAACTCAATGAAAACAAGAAAGAGATTTGATTAGCTGGTTGATTGATAATGAATAGATGTGCACTGAGGGTAAAGGGTTAAAAGCACTCATAAACAATCACCTCCTCCTCCATATTCAATAACCAATTTATTGCAATGACATGGTTTTTACACGACACAGACAAATATCTTTCAGGTGAAAAAATATGCAGAATTTCCTGAGATCAAGAAAAAAGAGCAAGCTGTTGGGGTGCATACCTATAACCTCAAGACTCAGGAATCTGAGCGAGGGAAACAATGACTTCCACACCAATCCACTCTACATAGATGACTGAGACCAAGCTAGGTACACAGTGAGACTGTGTCTAAGAAAACATGCATTTTTTTAAAAATTCCTAGATGTTTTATTTTTTTTAATTTGATAAAGCAAACAGACCACTGCATGGATGGAGGTCAGAGCATAACTTTCAGAAGTTGGCTTTCTCCTTCAACCATATGGGTTTCTGGGAAACAGCTCAAGTCACCAGGTCTGTGCACAGAGGCCTTTCTTCATGCACTGAATCATCTCGCCAGCCTGAAGATAATCTTTTTTTACTGCTGTTATTCTTTCTTTTTTTAATTTTTAAAAGTTTTATTTATTTGTCTGTGTGTATGTGTGTGTGTGTGTGTGTGTGTGTGTCTCAGAAGGCACTGTGTGTCCCTGTAGAGGACCAAAGGTGATGTCATAGTTAGGCACAGGTGTCAACCTGACAGTTGAGGATTTGAGCTCTGTGCACATTTGTAGAGAATTAGTGGTCGAACTGAGCCCAGAGCAAACCTGCTGGAGATTGTCTACCTGATGGGGAAGGTCCAGCCCATGATGGGTGGTACCATACCCTGGAATAAAATACAGAGAGCTGATTGAGAGTCAGCATCCTGTGTACACTTGGCCAGACATGCTGGTTTGGCAAGTAAGGATCATCCCTCTCTCAGCTGTTATGTGGAGATGGTGTGTGTTGTAGTCCGCCTGCATGATTGCTGATAAATGACCAGAACACAGCCTAAGGGAACAAGGAGTTTACTTTCTTACGACAGTCCGGTTACAGTTTTTAGTCCAGCTTGACAGGAGAGCACACACCAACACCAGGGCCGAGGGAACTGGCCACCATAACGGCTGAGAGATGGACAATCCTTACTTGCCAGACCAACATGTCTGGCCAAGTATACAGAGGGATGCCCACTCTCTCAACCAGCTTTCTGTGATTTATCCAGGGCCGAATCCCACCCACCATAGGCTGGGTCTTCCCCAAAAGCCAGAAAATCTCCTTCAGGTTTGCTCTTGGCTTAACTCAACCATCAACTCTCTACAACTGTGCCCAGAGCTCAAACCCTCAAGAGTCAAGTGGACATCTGTGCTTAACTATGACAGTGTGGCCAGTTCCCTCAACCCTGGTGTTGGTGCATGCGCTCCCGTCAAGCTAGTCTACAGACTGTAACCAGACTATTGTAAGAAAATAAACCCCTTGTTCCCTTCAGCCATTTGATGATGATTTATCAGCAACCATGCAGGTGAACTGCAACAGGTAACTTCTTCGGAATCATCCTGGATTGCTTCTACCCCTTTTTGCTTTGCTCTGAGATTTTCCCAGGCTTCACCCACTAGGGTGGGAAGTTCAGAACAACACCATTGCCTCTTGGCATTTTTACATGAGACCTGGGATCTGAACTCAGGACCTTCTGCTTGTCAGGCAGAGTCTTAACCCCAGAGCCATCTCTCCAACCCAGTTACTGTTACTCTTCTCCTAGCAGCACTGGGGATACAAATGAAGACCCTTAGAATGCTAAGCAAGTTCCTTTCCACTGAACTAATAGGAAAAAAAATTCAGAGGCCAGAGAAATAGTTCAGGATTTAAGTGCCTGTTCATAAACCTGGCAACCACAAAGACAACATAGTGGAAGGAGAGAAATGACTCCAAAAAAAGTTGACCTCTGATCTCCACCCATGTGCCCTGGCATGCGTGCATGAACCATCTGTCTCTGTCTGTCATAATTAAATGAAGTAATAATAATAATAATAATAAGTCAAGCATAGCTGAGTGTGTCTCTAACTCCAGCATTGAAGAGAGAGACAGGAATCTTCTAGAGCATACTAGCCAGTCAGCTTACCTGAAAAGACATGTTTCCCGTTTAGCAAGAGACCTCAAGTAACACAGAGAGATACCCAATAGTCCACATATCCACACTCAAGTGTTTGCACCATAGAAGTAAATAATGGGACTAGAGAGGTGGCTCAGGGGTTAAGCCTCTGCCTTGCAGGCAGAAGGTACTGAGTTCGGATCCTAGACCCCACATATAGACACCCGGTGGAAGCAGGGGTGGCCTGTGTTTCTGATCCTGGTAGGGCAGAGCCTATGAATTCCGGGGCAGAGTAAACAAGGAGAAGGTGGAGGTATCTATAGTGGTTCCCAATTTGTCCGTGGTTCTACACACACACATACACACACACACACACACACACACACACACACATACATACACACGCGCACACATGCATACATACACAATTGAATAAATAATAAATAAAAAAGAAGCAAATAATAAAATAAAATACAAGGAACTGAAAGACAATAAAGGAGAAGATGCCAAATTGAACATGTACCTGTACTCATATGCATACTATACACACACACACATAATGTAATAAAGTTAGCAAAAAGACAATAAAGTAGAAGAAAGAATCTATGGTGTATGCAATACAAAATAAGTATGCAGGATAAAACCAATGTGGGGGCTGGAAAGGTGGCTCAGGGGTTAAGCCTCTGCCTTGCAAGCAGAAAATCCTGAGTTCAGATCCTAGACTCCACGTATAGACACCAGGTGGAAGCGGGGATGGCCTGCACTTCTGGTCCTGGTAGGGCAGACCCGGGGCAGAGTAAACAAGGAGGAGGTGGAGGTGGTCCATGGTGGTTCCCAAATTCATCCGTGGTTCTACACACACACATATACACAGGCACACATGCATATACCCACAATTGAATAAATAATAAAAAAAAATTAAAAAAACCAATGTGTTATTGGTTTTTTTCTTTTTCTTAAATAAATATATTGTTTAAAAAACAGTGGGGCTGGCAAGACAGCTCAGTGGATAAGGTGACTGTTCACAAGCCTGAAGACTTAGGTCCAATCCCCAGAAGCCCACACAATAGACAGATAGAAGTGACTTTTGAAAATTGACCTCTGACTTCCACCCGTGCACCATGGGGTATTTGTGTCTCTTTCTCCATCCCCCTTTCAAATACATGAAATATTTTTAGAAATTATAATAAGAGGGGCTGGAGAGGTGGCTCAGGGGTTAAGCCTCCACCTTGCAGGCGGAAGGTCCTGAGTTCGGATCCCAGATCCCACGTATAGACGCCAGGCGGAAGCGGGGGCGGCCTGCGTTTCTGGTCCTGGTGGGGCGGAGCCTGTGAATCCCGGGGCAGAAGGAGGTGGAGGCGTCCATAGTGGTTCGCGAATTTGTCCGTGGTTCTACACACACGCACAGACACACACAGACACACACAGACACACACGCGCACACACATACACACGCACATGCGCACAGTTGAATAAATAATAATAAAAAAAATTATAAAAAAATAAAAAGAAATTATAATAAGAGAAAAATTCTGTTTAGTCAAATAATCTGCGAAGAGAAGAAAAACATAATCACAGACTGTTTACTAAACACTGGTATTAGAATTTAAAAATTGAGTAAGACAACTGTTACAATTCGCCTGCACGATTGCTGATAAATAACCATCAAACAGCTTAAGAGAATAAGGGGTTTATTTCCTTACGACAGTCCAGTTACAGTTCTCAGTCCAGCTTGACGGGAGACCCCACATCAACACCAGGGCCAAGGGAATTAACTACACCATCACCACATAACAGCTAAGAGACAGACAATCTTTACTTGCCAGACCAGCATGTCTGATCAAGTGTATACAAGGATGCCGACTCTCTCAACCAGCTCTCCATGATTTATTGCAAGGCCTAGTCCCATCCATCGTGGGCTGGACCTTCCCATCAGCTAGACAATCTCCTGCAGGTTTCCTCTGGACTTAACTCAACCATCAACTCTCTACAAATGTGCCCAGAGCTCAAACTCTTAACGGTCAAGTTGACACCTGTGCCTAACTATGACAACAACCAACCTCCATTAAAAAAAAATTGGCAACCGACCTGGCAAGATGCTTTGGCCATGACAAAGGCATCGAGTGGGCTCAGGAAAGGATTCAGCACCAAGCAGTATTAGATAAACACAAATCAAAACTGGTGTGGAAGCTTGGGAGACAGCTCTTGGGTTAAGGCCTTTGTCTTGAAAGCAAAACAACCTGAGTTTGGATCCCCAGGTCCCATGTAAAAATGTCCAGAGAAAATGGCAAAAAAAAAAAAAAAATCCTGCCTGTAAATTCCATTCCAGAAGGCAGAGCCTGGGAAACCCCAGAGCCAAGGAACAAGTAGTAGAGCAATCCAGGGTGATTTCCAATGTCACCCTGGGGCCTACAGATTCACACATAAGTGCCTTCTGATACACACACATACACAAAAATAAATAGTATTTTTAAACTTTGTGTGTGTGTGTGTGTGTGTGTGTGTGTGTGTGTGTGACCAAAAATGACTTTTCAGGAATCATCCTGGATTGCTTCTATCTCCTCCTTGCTTTGCTCTGGGATTTCTCAGGCTCTGTCCACCAAGCCTGAAGTGCAAATTGCCACCAGTTTCCAACTGGCATTTTTTACATGGAACCTGAAATCTGTACTCAAGACCCTTCTGTTTGGGAGGCAGAGTCTAAACTCCAGAGCCATCTCTCCAGCCCAATAAAATATTATTTATGGTATGGGGGCTAGAGAGATGGCTTATGGGGTAAGACTGTCTTGCAAACAGAAAGTCCTTAGTTCTGATCCCAGGTCTCACATAAAATTTGCCAGGCAGAAACCAGCAGCAGCCTGCACTTCTGACCCTGGTGGGAGAAGCCTGGGAAATCCCAGAGCGAAGCAAGAAAGAGGTAGGAACAATCCAGGAAGATCCCGGAAGTCAAGTCACAATTGGACCTCCACAGGGACACACAGTACTCTCTGATATACACACACACACACATACACGCACACACACACACACATGCAAAATAAATAAAGCTTTTAAATAAATAAATAAATAAAGCTTTTAAAAAAAAATCATTGAATCTTAGGTTCACACACAGTTCTTCCCATGGCCATTAACAGCAGCAGCATTTGAAATTGCCAAATATTGGGAGTAATTGAGACAAATCTTTCAGTACACAAACTAGCAACCAGTCGCGTTATACCACATATTGTTCAGCAAGATAATCATAGAGTCATCTAGACACAAAAGACCAAAGGACCTTGAAACATCTCACTAAGGAAGAACATATTCCACAAAGCACATGCTTCCAAACCTACAAGATTACAAAAAGAGAAAAGGCATAGCCAATGAAAAATAACAAGAAAATATAAATTCCTGATGACTAGAGGTGTTAGGCTTGGTAATGGGGAGGTCGTGAGAAGAGGGATGATTAGGTAGACCATGGGCAATTCTGAAGGAGGTAGAAATAGTTTAAACATCACTCTGCTTTGGCGAGTGCATGGCACATATATTTGTCAGAAGCACACAAAGCAAAGAGCGACCCTTAATGCAAAGTATGGTCTCGGTGGACGACCACAGTTCAGTTCACCGTTTCTCACCCTCACAAATACAACGTATTAGTTCACAACTGAAACAAGTACACGGCACAGGTGGCTGCAGCCCAGTGGGCAGAGCACTTCCCCAACAGGAAGTCCTCTGTCCCTTCTCCAGCACTCAGAAGTGGTGGGTGCATATCTGTGATACAGGAGCCTGGAAGACAGGGGCAGGAGGATCAAAAATCCAAGATCATCCTCCATTAATAGCAAGTCTGTGGCAAGCCTGGGATACATAAAACCTCCATAGCAGGAAAGTAAACCTCAGAAACTAGAAACTCCCCCCCAATATATATATATATTACATACGCAAGTGGCTAAGAAGGGGAAACTAACAGCCACAAAGAAGGGGTATGTGGATGTGCTGTCATAGAGCAGGTTTACAAACTACCAGATGGGTCAGCTTGTTCTCTGAGAAAGATCAACTGATCAAGGAGCCTATGCAAAAACCTGGGCCTTATCTCCATCTTATCTCCTGGGCCCTAGTGGTGGAAGGAGAGACAGGAGAAACTGACTTCTGAAAGTTGTCCTCTGACCTCCATAACCATCCATGATGATGGCTGCGCCTGTCTGTCTGTCTGTCTCTCTCTCTCTCTCTCTCTCTCAATCTGCCCCTCTCTAAGTCAACGAATGCATAGTGTTTAAAAGAAAAAATTGTGGCATGTAATAAGCCACACATGTGGCATCGTTGCATAATAACAATGCACAAATACCCAGATATGGTAAGCCACACCCACCATCCCAACTCACTTGGGAGGCAGGAAGGTAGGAGGCCAGTTTGGGCTCCAAAGCAAGACCCTGACTTAATAAACAAAACCCAGCTGATACTGACACAAAAGATGCACACAGAAGTTTTAGAACTACCAAGGAAAGCAAGAGGATGAACACGCATTTCACAACACTGGCTCCGCCCACAGGAAGCCGAATTGATGCAGACACTAAGAATCATTTCAAGGCAGACTCTCCAGTTTCAATCCAACGGTCAACATGTGGATATGCCTGTGAGAATATTTCTACTGGCCATGCAATTGTTTGCTTTCTATCACTTGCAACATTTTTAGAGGACTGGTGGGATAGTTCAGTAGGTAGAGGCGCTTGCCTTACAAGCCTGTCCACCCGATTTCAAGTCCCCAGAACCCACAAAGGAGCAAAAGGAAAGAAATGATTCCACAAAGCTGTCCTCTGATTTCCATAACTACACACACACACACACACACACACACACTCACACAAATACACACACACACATCCTCCCAGGGATGATGCAATAGAAAAAAGATACCTAGCCCAGGCCCTACCAGGCATAGCAGGCAACTGCCCAGATTACCGGCACTCCCAGCCCTCCTGGGACCCTTACTATTTACAGCCGCCGACGTTTAAAATCATGTAAAATCGAGTTCATTGAAAGCAAGCACAGAGGCTTGCAGGGGAGGCTGGCCACCACAGCCCTCCACAGGTGACGGGGATTCTTGTTTCAACAGTGAGGACCCCTATAAATAGTGAAACATTAACTCTCCCTTCCTCCCTCCCTCCGTGCCAGGACTTCCTGATTCATTTATTTTTATTTTGAGACTGCTTACAGCCATCCTCACAGTTAAGTGGAGAACACTACCACACTCAACACATCAGCCCATATGGGGGCTGTGAGTTCAGATCTCACAAAAAAACATCATGCAGAAACAGTAGTGGTTTGAACTTCCTGTTCTGGAGAGCGAAGTCTGGGAGACCCCAGAGCAAAACAGTAAGGAGGTAGAGCAATCTAGAATGATGCCTGAGATCATCCTTGGGCATCCACAAGTGCACATTTGTATGTATGCATACACACACACGTGTTGTCACCTCCCCACCTTCTTATCCTAGCTTCGGAATCCCAGACAGACACTAATCTAATTGCCATATACAGTCCTTCCTCTGGACATTTACATAAACCACAGGTTTTATTTTGGCTTACGATTGTCCACTCACAGTTCTTAGTCCAGCTTGGCAAGAGAGTCTACCCAACACCAGGACCTAAGGGAATGGGCCACACCATAGACACAGGACTGCTAAAACAAGCAAACCCTACTATGTCTGACAAGTACACCAAAAGATGTCAACACCCCAAATGAGCTCCCTCCATTTTAGCCACCTGCCCCGGGGAAAAATAATCACCTGCCATGGGCCGGGTCTTTACATCAACTAGATCACGTCGCGATCAATCCTTCAGAGCTGTGTTCAACTGCAACTATTGATACCTATACATCTGCCCACCACACCATAAATCAGAAGAGGGACCTTGAACTCACTGTCTACTTGCTTCTACTTCCCAAGTGCTGGAATGACAGGCATTATACCACACTGCCAAGTTCATGCAGTGTTGGGGAAGAAGCTGTTGCATCCTGGCACCAGCTGCAGGATCTGTGGGTTTAACGACTGACTTCACTAAGATAGCTTCCCAAGGGACATCTATATTGTAGCAGGAGTCATGTCATTATTTACTATTATTCACCACACTTCATTCTCCAATCATCGTGAATACATTTGTTTTCTCTCTCCTCTTTGGATATTTTGAATAAAGTGGCTGTGGCCATCCAGACAGGAGAGTGCGTATGGACATATAATGAATATTTCTTCGAGCCCAGGCTAGGGAAAATATGTTAAGCAAAGAAATTAGTAAAATGGGACCAGAAGATACTTCAGCACCTGCTCACAAACCTGGACACTTGGGATCAATCCGCAGAAGTCCACGTAGTGGAAGGAGAGAAATGACTTCTAAAGTTTGTCTTCTGATCTCCTCCTGTGCGTCATAGCATGCATCTCTCTCTCTCAAATAAAGACAAAAATGAAAGACAATGTATGAAGTAGAGCAGGAAGTAAAATGGAATTAAGTAGTAAGGGATGAAAGATACAGGTTCTAACTACAATAACTTTGTATCCCTGCATTCATTAACATAACTGACTGGGGTTTCCAGGGTTTAGGGTGTCTCTCTGCTCTCTTGGTAAGAACTATTTTAATTACCAGTGATGGAAATTAGTTTGTTTTAAAGCACTCAATACACTCTCTCTTGTCACTGAGGAACAGTGACATCACCAGGCACCTTGAATTGAATGCTGACTAGTGGACTATATACCATATTCTCTGTTCACGGGGCAGCGGGGCTGTTTACAAAGGACACGTGGGGACCTTTCCTCTCCTCCACTGGAAAGGCCATGATTTGATCCTCGGTGGAAGGAAGAAGACAGAAAAGGTGTTTCCTGTCACCGTTGAACCTGATCTTAGCCCAAAAGCATCCTGTCACTATAGCTAGATCAAGCACCATCTCTGAAATCCCAGTATGCAAGCATTAGGTGGGGCATGCTGGTGCACTGTGCTTTTAGTTATATCTCATTGTTCATCAATTTTTTTTGAAGTATGCATTTCTTTTTACAGAAGTCTCTCTAGGTGTTTCCTAGACTATGTGGTGTGTGTGCGCGCCAAGGGGGCAGAGACTCCTGAATATCCAGGAGTGAAGGGATGGGGGGGACCGCTGATGTGACCACAGTGTTAAGTGTCCTCCTCTTCATGAAGTCTGGGTGGGGGAGTGCACTCTTTTCTTGGTCCTCAGCTGGGATTTCCTACTATGATTTGTGTGTGCATGTGTGCCATGTGGGTGTGTGTGCATGCATGTGCAAGTGCATGCACATGAGTGCACATGGTGTGTGTGCCAGTCCAGGCCCAAAGTCGACAGAGGGACTCACCTTCGATCACTCTTCTTCCTTGTTATGAGTCTGGGTCTCTAACTGAACCCACGGCATGTCCTGAGGGCTAGCCAGCTTGCTCTGAAAATTCCCAGACTCCTTCCAGGGCCAGAATTACATGCCGCTCCACTTGGTATTTTTCTCCTGAAACCTGGAGATCAGAACTCAGGTCCCTTTGCTTGAGAGGCGGAAGCTTTAACCACTGAGCCATCTCCCAGCCGTCCTGCTATGATTTAATACACCCATATGATCCTTCCGTGCAAATCTACTTTGATAAAATTATTTATTTTTTTAATTATTTATTATTCTATGCCCTCATGGATTGTGCCAGGCAGATGGTGTGACTATGTCTACACAGTACTTTTGCATATGCACCCAAAAACGAAGTTAAGAAGCTGGTTGTAAAATGGAGTATCTGGGCAAGGCACGGTTTTGCACAACGAGGATTCATTATGTTAAGGGCACACCCTGATTTTGAGTCTTCCTGGTAAGGGCACACCCTCATTTTGGTCATCCCAGTAAGGGCACACCCAGATTTTGAGTCATTACAGTAAGGGCATGTCCTGATTTCAAGTCATTACAGTAAGAGCATATCATGATTTCTATGCATTCTATTTCCAACAGCTGCAAGAGTGAACACAGGCAAGATGTGGAACTGGACCTGTCGTGTAAGAGTGTATGGGGAAGGAATACTGTCAGAGCCAGAAATATTCATGTAGGCCAGGATGCCATCCTCAGCCCTGGGTCTGTGGCCTCTCCTGAGTGGCTCTGCAGCTGAGACTCTCCGGGTCTTTGCAAGGAGCCAAACCAAGACATTAATCCAAAGGGACTGTGTGCATCATTAGAGCTGGGAATCAATTAATAGGCTTGTATTAAAACACAGATAGGGCTGTAGAGATGGCTCAGAGCTTAAGACTCTGACTCACAAGCGGAAGGTCCTGAGTTCGGATCCCAGGTCCCACCTGAAAACACCTGCGGGCTGCACTTCCCGCTCTGGTAGGCAGAGTCTGGGAAATCCCAGAGCAAAACAAAAGAAGATGAGAAGCAATGCAGAATGATTCCTGAAGTCACCCTTGGCCCTCTACAGGGACACACAGTGTCCCCTGATACACACACACACACACACATATACAGATAAAGTTTAAAAAAAAAATAAATAGGGCTGGAGAGGTGGCTCAGGGGTTAAGCCTCCACCTTGCAGGCGGAAGATCCTGAGTTTGGATCCCAGGCGGAAGCGCGGGGGGGGGGGGGGGGGGGGGGGGGGGGGGGGGGGGGGGGGGGGGCTGCGCTTCTGGTCCTGGTAGGGTGGAGCTTGTGAATCCCAAAGCAGAAGGAGGTGGAGGCGTCCATGGTGGTTCCCGAATTCGCCCGTGGTTCTACACACACACATGCACGCGCACACACATACATACGCACACATACACAATTGAATAAATAAAAAAATTCTCTAAAATAAATAAATAAATAAAAGTACTCAAAATTTAAAGACAAATAAACACAGGTGAAAGTCGCCATGTTGGCTCGTGCCTATAATCTCAGCCCTGAGAAGGTTAGAACAGGAAGTTCTAAGGCAGTTTTAGGAGAATAATGAGTGTCTGGCCAGCTTGGACAATAGAATGAGATCTTGTCTCAAAAGCCAAAAAATAAATGACAGATAGTAAATATGTGGCAAAGAACAGAGACGGGCCTGAGGCGATGGCTTAGTGTTAAAGCCTTTGCCTCACAAGGACAGGACCTGAGTGTGCACCCCCAGATTCCACTGTAGGTGTGGCAGGCCTCCTGTCATTCCGACCCTGGAAGGAGGAGCCTGGGAACCCTTCCAGCCCTCATGGCTGCTCTGGCTTTCAGGGGAGACCCAGGCTCACAACAATAAGGTGGAAGAGCGATGGAGGAGGATTCCCCTTGGGCCTCCACAGACACACACACTCACCTGCACCCTGTATGTATGTATACCTGTACACACGTGGACACACAACACATGCAAGACACATGTACACGTGCACGCATATATCCAAACACATATACATGAAAAAGAAGAATAGAAACAGACACAACAGATAATTTGATTGATAGGTGATAGATGGATAGACCCAGAGATGACAGATACCATAGATACACAGGTTGTAGACAGAGGACAGAAGAAGAAAGGAAGGAAGGAAGGGAGGGAGGAAGGAAGGAAGGAAGGGAGGGAGGGAGGGAGAGAGAGAGGGAGGGAGGGAGGGAGAGAAGAGAGAGGGAGGGAGAAGGAAAGAGGGAAAGAAAGAAAGAAAGAAAGAAAGAAAGAAAGAAAGAAAGAAAGAAAGAAAGAAAGAAAGAAAGAAAGAAAGAAAGAAAGAAAGAAAAAGGAAAGAAAGAAACTTTGACTATGTAGCTTAAGCTGTGTCATAGTTGGGCACAGGTGTCAAACTTGCAGGTTTGAGCTCTGAGCACATTTTTGAAGAATTAATGGTTGAATTGAGCATGGTGGGCGGAGCCTGGGAAATCCCAGAGGAAAGCAACAAGGAGGTAGAAGCAATCCAAGATGATTCCTTTAGTCACCTTTGGTCCTTCATAGGAACACATAGTGCCCTCTGATACACACACACATATACACACACAGTGAAAGCATACTTGCCTAGCCCCTGTGAGGCTTTGGCCCACCTGTCTGTAGTGTTTGGTACTGTATTGCTTTAGAGATGGTTTTATTCTATAGCCAAGACTGGCCTGAAATTCACGACATAGCCCAGGCTGTTCTCAAATTCCTGGTGTTCCTTCTGGGATTATAGGCATATGCCACCAGCCAGGCCTGGGTAAATCTTTATACAAAAAGAAAATAATAATAATTAACTGTCAGGGACATGGATCAGGGATAAGGCCTCTGCCTCACAAGCAGAAGGACCTGAGTTTGGATCCCACATAAAAATGCCAGTGGAAATGGCAGCAGCCTGTATTACCAGCCCTAGAATATGGAGCTTGGGAAAGCACAAAGCAAATCAGTAAGGAGGTAGAAGCAATCCAGAGTAACTTCCAAAGTCACACATAATACACACACACACACACACACACACACAAACACACGCACACAATTTTTTTGAAAGGAAAACTCCATAACTTCAAATGGAGTGGATCAGCAAACTAGAAGTCCTGGGTTCAAACCCCAGCACTACCTAATCCAGGGCTTGTGGCATATGGGCCTTGTAATGCCAGGGTAACACCAAGACTCTATAGATGGATAGCAAGGCATGGATTCATCCCCCTCAGGAAGCCCCTCTCACCCACTGGGGCCCCAGTGAACACTGTCTGAAAAACCAACCACAACACAGAAACTTTATATATTTGCCATTCCTTCCTGATTTCTGTTTTCAAGGCTGCAAAGCGATCCTGTGGAGACCCAAGTGTGATAGCAGTAGTCCTGAATTGCTCTACCTTCTTGTTGGTTTGCTCTGGGGTCTTCCAATTCCAGAATTCCAGAATTATAGTGTGTGTGTGTGTGTGTGTGTGTCAGAGGATACTGTATGTCCCTGTGAGGACCAAGGGTGACTTTGGAAATCATCCTGGATTACTTCTACCTCCTTTTTGCTTTGCTCTGGGATTTCCTAGGCTCTACCCACCAGAGCCAGAAATACAGACCACCTCTCCTTTGGGACCTGAGATCTGAACTCAGGATCTTCTCCTTGCAAGACAGAGTCTTATCCACTGAACCATCTTTCCAGGCCCTACAGAAGCTTTTGTTTAAAAAAAAAAAAATCACATGTATAATGAACACAACTGAAAACACAGTGCACCAACATGCCTCGCCCAGATTCTTGCATGCTGGCATTTCAGAGAGAAGATATCCTATCTACAGTGACAAGATGGCATCCTGGCCTTTGGGATAAGATCAAGTTCAACAGTGACAGGAAACATCATTACTGTGTGGTCTCCTCCCTCCTCTGAGGATCAAATCACAGCCCTCCCAGTGCAGGAGAGAAAAAGTCCCCCACGTGTCCTTTGTAAACCTCCTGCTGCCGTTGTGAGCAGAGAATATGGTAGATAGTCCACTAGTCAGGACAGTGTTCAAATCAAAGTGCCCGATGACATGAGTAAAGGGAGACAGACCTTCTTTGCATTAAGTGCTTTGAAATAACCTGGTAATTAAAATAACTCTACCCAGAAAGCAGAATAGAGATGCGCCAAACCTAGAAACACCAGTAGGCTATGCTAACAAATGCAGGGGTACAGAGCCATTATAGTTACTTTTTAATTCTTTGAAACTTTCATTCATAAACACAATGAATCTGTATTTTTCACCCTTACTACCTGATCCCACCCCACCCCCACCCCCATCCTGCTTCATACATACTATGGCAGAATACAACAGTCACTAGGTACTGACAGTATTAAAATCAAGGTGTCAGGGCTGGAGAGATGACTCAGGGGTTAAGCTTCTGCCTTGTGGGGCTGGAGAGGTGGCTCAGGGGTTAAGCCTCTGCCTTGCAGGCAGAAGGTCCTGAGTTCGGATCCTAGACCCCACGTATAGACGCCAGGCGGAAGCGGAGGCGGCCTGCGTTTCCTGGTAGGGCGGAGCCTGTGAATCCCTGGGCAGAGTAAACAAGGAGGAGGTGGAGGCGTCCATGGTGGTTCCCGAATTTATCCATGGTTCTACACACGCGCACACATACACACACACACACACACACACATACACACGCACAATTGAATAAATAATAAAAAAATTTAAAAATAAAAGATTCTGCCTTGCAAGCAGAAGGTCCTGAGTTCAGATCCCAGCTCCTATTTAAAAAATGGCAGGCAGAAACAGGGGTAGCCTTTACCTCTAGCTCTTGTGGATGGAGTCTAGGAAATCCCCAAGCAAAGCAAATAGAAGGTAGAAGCAATCCAGGATAATTCCAGAAGTCACCATTGGTCCTTCACAGAGACATACACACAAATAAAAATACTTAAAAAAAAAAGAAAACGCTTAGCTCCAGCTAAGCAAGATAGCTCAGAGGATAAGGCCTATATCACATCATACAAAGACAGAACTGTTTTTTGAAAGTTGTTCTCTAACCTACACACAGGTGCCATAGTACAATGGCATGCATGTTCTCTCTCCCTCTCTCTGTACATAAAATCCACAAATAAATAACCACTGTTAAAAACTAGGACACAGGGGCTGGAGAGGTGACTCAGGGGTTAAGCCTCTGCCTTGCAGGCAGAAGGTCCTGAGTTTGGATCCCAGATTCCCACGTATAGACACCAGCCTGAAGCAGGGGCGGCCTGTGTTTCTGGTCCTGGTGGGCGGAGCCTGTGAATCCCGGGGCAGAGTAAACAAGGAGGGGGTGGAGGCGTCCATGGTGGTTCTCGAACACATACACACATACATACGCACACACGCACAATTGAATAAATAATAAATAATTAAAATTTTTAAAAAAAATTAGGACACAAGGGGGTTGGGGGGGATGACTCAGTGGTTGAGACTGCGCACATAAAGACCTGAGTTTGAATCCCCCAGTACTCACCTAAAAGAAAGCCAGGCTCCACCCTGGTCCAGACCCTGTCTCAGGGGAATAAAGGGTGACAGAGCAGGGCACCTGGCATCCTGTCCTGATTATCACACACACATGTGCACACGCCACACACAGACTAAAGAAATAAACAATAAAAAGCCATAAGCCAGACACAGCAGCATGTCTCTGTAATCCCAAAAGGCAGAGGTAAGAGAGCACCAAGTTCAGAGCCAGCCTGGGCTACATCATGAGATCCACCTCCTTGAGCTACAGGGCTCTCAAAGCAAAACTAAGACACAAACACACATGCTAGTCTAGACACACACCGGCCCAAGACCATGAATATCACCCCTGCCCTCCATCCCACATCCTGTCCCACTGGGAGTCAGGGCAACATGCACAGGACTAGCATCTTCGATGGCCAATTCCTCCTTCTGGAATATTCCTGAGGGCCAGCAAGATGGCTCAGCAGGTAAGGTGTCCGCTCATAATACTGGAGACCCAAGTTCAATCCCTGGAAGCCCACGTGGTGGAAGGAGAGAACTGACTTCTGAAAGTTGTCCTCTGACCTCCACCTGTTATCTGTATACCATGGCACTCAAGTGCTCACTCTCTCTCTCTCCCTCCCTCATCTCTCAAATAAATTTTTAATTTACTAATTAATTGTGTGTGTGCCTGTGGAGATATGGAGGCCCATGGATGGCTTTGGGAATCATTCTGGATTGTTCTACCTCCTTTTTGCTTTGCTCTGAGTTTCCCAATCTCCTCCTTCCAGGACCAAAAGTACAGGCCACTACTATTTTTGCACAGCAGTTTTACATGGAATCTGGAAGTCAAACTCAGGTCCTTCTGCTTTTGAAGCAGAGATTTAACCCTTGAGTCATCTCTCCAGCCCCTCAAATAAATAAAATATTTTTAAAAAATTAAATAACCCCTGAGCAACATGCTTTAAGGGTATTTCCTTTGCAGTTAATGTTTTACTAAGTAAAAGGAGTACAATCTAAAATAATCAACACTGGACTGGAAAGATGGCTTAGGGGTTAAGAATCTGGCTCACAAGTAGAAGGTCCTAAGTTTGGATCCCAGGTCCCACATTAAAAACACCAGGTGGAAATGGCAGCCGCCTGCACTTCAAGCCCTGGTGGACACAACTTGAGAAATCCCAGAGCAAAGCAACAAGGAGGGAGAAACAATCCAGGATGATTCCTGAAGTCACCCTTGGTCCCCCACAGGGACACACAATGCCCTCTGATAACCACACACACATACACACATATACAAAATAAATAAAATAATATACACCATACTAAATATATAAACCAATAATACAAGTGCCTATCAAGCATTGTACTATTCCTAATTACAGATTTGCGTACACCACACCATCAAAACTCTCAGTCGCACCGCAATATTACAGTAGTTACGTCACTAAACAACAGGAACTTTTTGGGTCCATTATAATCTTAGGGTAACAACCATGATATATGCAAACTGTTATGGGCCCAGATGGTCACATGCAGCTGTCCTCTTCTCAAATCTGTGATAGAGCCAGAACCCAGTGCCTGCCTCATGCTGGGCAACGATACCCCTGACTGTGTGTCCTGTCTGGCAGCAAAGCAGCAGGAAAACAATGAAGGAGTCAATCTGTAATACCAGTTCTATAGAAACAGAGCACATGTGATTAGGTATACTACATAGTGCTTGACAGTCATAGGCAACTGTATTATTGATTTATATATTTAATATGGTGTTTATGTATTGTGCGTGTGTGTGTGTGTGTGTGTGTGTGTATCAGAGGGGATTATGTGTCTCTGTGGAGGACCAAGAGTGACTTCTTCAGGAATAAAGACCCCATGCTTCCATGTATCTCCACAAATGATGACTATGGACCTGTTGGACAGTCTCCTTCACTCTATTTGACGTGTCTTATGCAAGTGGAATATCCATAAGACCTGACAGAATCATAAAAGGGCATGAGTATGTAGCTCAGTGCACAGACAGAACCCTGAGTTCGCTCCTCAGCCCTACATGTTTTAGTGACTTTCTCACTGCTGTGATAAAATATTCTACCGAGAGAACCAGAGAGGTAGTCTGGCAGATAAAGTGCCCGCTCCAAAACCTAGCAACTGGGGTTCAACCCCTGGAAGCCCTCATGGTGGAATGGAAGCTGTCCTCTGATTTCTACCTGTGTACCATGACATGTACGTATGCACATATTCTCTCTCTCTTTAATAAACGAATAACTTAAAAATTATTCTGTCAAGAGCAACTTAAAGGAGGAAGTTCATTCTGGCTTACAGTGCAGGAAACAGTCCATCATGTTAAGGAGGCATGAGGGCAGGGGCATGAGGCCAGCCCTGTGCACTGCATCTTCAGTCAGATGGCACATAGACAAAGGGAAGGAGAATCCTTGTCTACGAAACCTCAAGGCTTGCTCCTGGAATGTTCTTCCTCCAGCAAGACTCCACCTCCTACAGATTCTCCAACCTTCTAAAAATAGCACCACCAGCTAGCTGGGGGACAAGTGCTAAAGTACAGGAGCCTACAGCAGACATTTCGCATTCAAATCATAAACTGCATAAACAAAGTACCTGTCATTCGAGCACTTGGGAGTTGGAGTCAGGGAGAGCAGAAGTTCAAGATCACCCTTAGCCTAGACTACATGAGGATCTGTTCCATGAAGAGAGAGGGAGAGGGAGAGGGAGGGAGGGGAAGAAAGAGAAAGAGAGAGAGAACCACAGTGTTATTCATTTTGCCATAACCCCAGAAAATCCTGTCATTTCCAGACTATACTATGCTAACATCTCTCTCTCTCTTTTTTTCTCTCTCTCTTTTTCTCTCTCTCTCTCTTTCTCTCTGTCTGTCTTCTCTGCTGGGAATTGAACTCAGGGCCTTCTAAATGGCAAGCCAGAAAGAAAGACAGATAACAAAAAACAAAAAATAGAAAATTCAAACGAAGAGTTGTGAAATGGCCATGCAGGTAAAGTCGTCTACATGTGAGCCTGATACTTGAGTTCAAGCCAAAGAGACTACATGGTGGAAGAAATGACTTCCAGAGGGCACCGTGACTTCTACACAGTGCCATGCTGTGCACACTTTTTCTCTCCCCTTCTTCAAATAAGGAAATATGCTCAAAATAACAGTAACTCAAACAAGGATAGACTGTAAGATAAACGTACATACCCACAGATTTATGACACTAACTCTCACATAAGACAGAATAAATCTCTTTTGCCCTCCCCAAAATAAGCTTCTTTCAGTCAGAGTGAACAGATGAGTCAGATTGGGTGGTGACTGCTCATAATCTTAGCATTCAGGAAACTGAGGCAGAAAGATTGTAAATTTGAGGCAACACAGATGTCATAAAGGGTCTCTCTTAGGACAACAAAAAAATTAAAGAATTACTGAAAGAACGATGAGTAAGAAGGACATAGTACACAAGGAAAGAAGAAGAAATCCCAGTAACTACCAAGTTGTCACTTCTCAGTGACCTATTATGGAATAAATTAAAAAACAAAAATATGAAAAACTTCCACTTTTTTTCATCAATGAACCAATTAGACTTCAAAGAGAGAAAATTATACTAACAGGTTTAATAAAAGCAGTACGTATTGAATTTGTGTACTGTTGCTTAATGAGGGCTTGCATAATTATTTCTTTTCAGTATTCATCTGAAAAATAGAAATCCATAATCTGGAGACATGCTTTTAAGGATGAGCAGCTGACAAAAGCAATGTAATTAGCATGTGTTCTACACTACACATAAACTCTCTCCTGTATACGTATGTTGACCACATGATTTGCTTTCGAAGGATTAATGTCAATCATGGGTTCTTCCATATACTCGAAAGGAGCAGGAGCAGTTGAATGCCTTACTGTTGACATTCATAGTGCTTTCTCCAGTGTGAGTTCTCTCGTGGATCTGAAAGGAACGGGAGCAGCTACAGGCCTTCTGACACTGCTGGCATTCATAGGGCTTCTCTCCAGTGTGCATCTGTTTGTTTATGTGAACAGAGCTGGAATAGCTGAAGGTCTTGCCACACAATTTACATTCATAGGGCTTCTCTCCAGTGTGTGTCCTTTCATGGATTTGGATGGAACTGGAACAGCTGAAGGCTTTCCCACATTGCTTGCATTCATAGGGCTTCTCTCCAGTGTGCGTCCGTTTGTGCATGCAAACGGAACTGGAACAGCTAAATTTTCCCACACTGCTTGCATTCATAGGGCTTCTCTCCAGTGTGCATCCTTTCGTGCATCCAAAGGAAACTGGAAAAACTAAAGGTCTTGCCACACTGTTTGCACGCATAAGGTTACTCCCCAGTGTGAATTCATTCGTGTATCCAAAAGGAACTAGAGCAACTGAAGACTTTCCCACACTGCTTGCATCCATAGGGCTTCTCTCCAGTGTGCGTCCACTTGTGTATTCAAATGGAGCTGGAACAACTGAGGCCTTGCCACATCGTTTACACTCATGAGGTTTCTCACCTATGTGAGTTCTTTCGTGCATTCGGAAGTAACTAGAACAACTGAAAGTTTTCCCCTCACAGTTTACATTCATAGGGCTTCTCTCCAGTGTGCATTCACGTGTGAATTTGAAATGAACTGGGACAATCAAAGGCTTTCCCATATTCCTTACATTTGTAAAACCTATTGCCAGTGTGCATTATCATATGTCTCCGAAAGCTTGGAAGAGAAATGAAAGCTTTTCCACACTCCTTACAAGCATAAGATTTCTCTCCAGTGTGGATTCTTTCATGTTTGCGAAAGGAACTGGGAAAACTGAAGGTCTTGCCACATTTTCTACACTGATATGGTTTTTCTCCATTGTGAATTCGTTCATGACTCCGAAAGGATGTGGGAAAACTGAGGGCTTTACCACACTGCTTACACTGGTAAGGTTTTTTTTCCAGTGTGAGTCCATTCATGTATTTGAAAAGTTTGGTAATATCTGAAAGTTTTTCCACATTGTTTACATTCATAGGGTTTCTCTCCAGAGTGAGTTCTTTCATGGTTTCTAAATCAAGTGGGGTGACTGAAAGTTTTCCCACATTCCTCACATTTGTATGGCTTTTCTCCTGTATGCATTCACATGTGTCCGCGATAGGTTGTGTGATAAAAGAAGGCTTTCCCATATTCTCTACATTCATAAGGCTTCTCTCCAGTGTGTGTTCTTTTGTGTATCTGAAAGGAACTGGGCCAGCTGAAAGCTTTTCCACATTGCTTACACTGTTATGGTTTCTCTCCAGTGTGAATCCTTTCATGGATTCAAAAAGAGCTTCGAAAGCTGAATGTTTTCCCACATTCCTTGCATTCATATGAATTCTCTCCATATGTATGACATTCATGTGACTTCCACTCAGTGTGAGATTTCACATGCCTTTTGAGAGATGAAGGCACATGTAGACTTTTCTGCACATGCTGCATTCATATAGTTTGACTCCAGGACGTTTTCTTATTTCGTTTACAAACTGTAACCAGGCTGACGGGTTCCTCACATTGACTTTCTTTTCACAGGGTCCCTCTCCTACATGATCTCTGTGAAAAATGAGAATCAACTATCAGTGCTTGTTCATTAACAATGTTATCGATAATTTTTAAAGCACAATGATCATTTTTAATCATTTTTTATATTTTGTATTTATTTTGAATGTGTGTGTGTGTCAGAGTGTATGTCCCTGTGGAGGACCAAGGTGACTTCGGGAATCATCCTAGATTGCTTTTACCTTTTTAGTGCTTCATTCTGGGATTTCCCAAGTTCCACCCAACAGCGGTCAGAAGTGCAGGCTGCTACCATTTCTGCCTGGTGTTTTTACATGAAACCTGGGATTTAAATTCAGGATCTTCTACTTGTGAGGCAAAGCCTTAACCCCTGAGCCATCTCTTCAGCCCTATCAATTGTGTCAGAATCCTTAATAATCAGAATTATATTTTAATTGCTATCAGGAAACAAGTACATAATGAATATTCTGAAAGAATTTAACCACAGCTATTAGCAAAACAGTAATATTCACATGTGTCATTTCTTTTTTTAATTTTTTTTATTTATTCAATTGTGTGTGTGTCCGCATGTGTGTATGTATGTGTGTGTAGAACCACGGGCAAATTCGGGAACCATCATGGACCTCCTCCTTGTTTATTCTGCCCCAGGATTCACAGGTTCCACCCTACCAGGATCAGAAACACAGGCCACCCCCACTTCCACCTGGTGTCTATACGTGGGGTCTAGGATCCGAACTCAGGACCTTCTGCCTGCAAGGCAGAGGCTTAACCCCTGAGCCACCTCTCCAGTCCCGACATGATTAGTTTCTTTTTTCTTTCTTTCTTTTTTTTTTTTTTAGGGGAACAAAGTGTTTATTCAGGCTTGTGATTGTAGGTTATAGCTCATGGTCATGACAGAATTGTCAGGGAGAGAGAGGTCTAAGGAACTGGTCATACCATACCCACAGGAAGAATTGAAAGAGGGATATGCCTTCTGGCTCTAAATTTTACCCACTTGTCCAGAGAAAGATTCTACTGTCGTGGATTGTAATCTTCCCACATTAATTACGTGATTTTCCATAGACTTGCCTTAATTAAGAAAGGTGTTGCTCAAACTCACTCATTGAATGATGCGTGTTTGTTCTCTTTAGCTTCAGAGCGCTTGGGGGAAATTGTTCATCTCCTTTCTGCAACCCTGTCAGAGATTTTTTTTTTTCTTCCTTTTTTTTTTTTTTATTTCAGCTCATACAAACTTATTAGGTACACCAGTTCCCTCCCTCCCTCCTCCTCCCCCCCGTACCCTCTGCTCCCCCTTCCCACTGATTAGTTTCTTAATACTGTTTCTATGTGAGTCATTCAAATACTATGTCATTTTTAACAGTTCTTGGTGACATTTCCTAAAAATAAACACAAAATTCATTTTTGTTTTTCCTTTTTTCAATGTCATGACATACTAAGATTCCCTCACTGAGACCTGACACTCAGGTGCTCACTTCAGAGTCTCTTCTTGGGTTTCATTCTTTTCTTCCAACTTTTTCCTAAAATGAAGACCCAGAAAAAGCATTGCCAACTCCAGAAAAATTATTAGATTTTAGGTCCATGATGAACTGATACCCTGAGAAGCTTATTTTTCTCCCCAAAGTATTCCTTTTCCATTGTTGAATTTTGGAACTTCACTACTAATAAGCAGAAATTTTTGTTTTCTAAATAAATGCAAGAATAAATCATATTCTTACCTATAGAAGCTAAGTTGTGAAGGTTTCCTGCATCACATCTCTATGCAGTTTCTTCTGGTGAGGATCCAGCAGAGCCCATTCTCTTTGCTGAAGTTCACAGCCACATCTTCAAAGACCACTAAGTCCTAAAATAGCCCATGCATGCATATGTAAATGATGACAAGACAGTGCTCAGTTCATCAAAAAGCCCACATGAGTTTGTGGTCTCCAAACATTTATTCTATAGCACGGTCATCAGAACACTCAATCTATCCACCCTCAGTTGCTCAGAAATGTAGCAACCCCAGGAATAATTGGACATTATTTCTACATTATCACTACATCATTCCAACTCTTACTGTTCTCGAAAGATAGGATGAACAGCATTGTGGAGAAATTCTATATAATTAAACAAATATTTCCATTTTAAGACGAGCAATTTCATGTGAAAAAAATCATCTTGTAGTTTAATATGTACAATATCATAGAGCATTGTGAAATGTCTTTTTTTTTTTTCATGGCACGCCATCTTTTATTTTCTTAAAACTGTACATGAATGTAAAATACTTTAACAGCCAGTCTAGGGGGAATTGTTTGGTTGTAAATTATTATGAAACAGAACCTAAGGGAAGCTTTATTAAATAAACACAAAGATGAGGATCTTAAGGGTATACACCTGCATCCTACCAGTCATTGTTTTTTTGTTTGTTTTGTTTTTGTTGTTTTTTTTTAACTCTACCTTCTGGGGGTAAAAAACACATCGACTGACTAAAGGAAATTTGTTTATACCCTGAAATGTTGGCAGGCCACCCGAGGGATTGTTCAGAACATCTACCCCCTAGAAGACAGCCTTGCCACCTAATAAAAATTAAAATTGATCCATTGGCCTCTTTGGTTCCAAAATTATGTATAATACATTTAACTGTATTCATTTTTTTTACTGCTATAAAAATAACTTCTTTTTTCAAATGGCAGTTTCTGACTAATCGTGCGACTAAATCAGTGCAAACATTAAAAGCAATCATTCGCTTAAAAAAGAAGCAAAGGCTTTCAAGTATAAAAAAATATTAAAAAAAAAAAAGAGTCGTACGAGTCCAGTTTTGCCTAGTGCGGGTCAACCCTTTGAATTGCATAGTTCAAGTGGCACATGGACACCGACCTGGGATACAGCCACGTTAGTGCGCCGTCCAGGGCCACTTCTGGACACATGTGGATCAGCCAGTGCTACGGATCATATGCGTTCAGACGGGCTTGCAAGTGCTATTGCGGAACATGCGGGCGGGCGGCTGGGCAGAGTGGGCAGGAGCCGCGTCCATGGCTGCCCCTGAGGCAGGGCCTACCCACACGTGGACAACTTCTGCAAAGCAACTGAAAGCCTTTCTTGTTTCTCCAAGATTGGCCAAGAGACTCTCTCTCCTGCACCCCTACTCCCATCCCCACTTTTCCAGCATGCCTCTACCCAACCACCATTGCCTCCTCTGGCTCTTCCCTTGCCCAGCACTAGAGGAATGCCCTCTGCAAGGGCACCGATTGCAATCTTTTTTCTTCTTCTCATTTACAACAATTCAGTTTTGTTTTTTTTTTTTCAATCTGGAAGGTCATGTCTGATAGGAAGAGTCTTTTTTCAGTTCTACAGCTGACATAAATGACCTGTCAATGGTTGGAGATGAGTTAAAACCAGAAATTGAAACCCCTCTCCTCTCCCTCCCTCCCTTCTTCCCACCCTACACACACACACACACACACACACACACACACACACACACACCACAGACCCAAGTAACAATTGCTGCAGCCCACTGACTCTGCCCCCTGGTCTCTGTGACAGGCGAGTCCCTCTTGGGTCACTCGTCCTCTCCAAGGATATGGAAGCACAGCTCCCTTGTCCTTGCAGCGTGGAGAGAATCAGGCTGGGAACAAGGGGGCAGGACTGCGTCAGGCACCATAGTGGAAGTTCAGGCCTGGGAGAAGCCAGGGGCACAGGACCCTTTCGCTTGCCGGCGCCCCCCACCCCTGCTTTCTCTCTCCATGGCTCTCTGGCTCGCTCTCTCTGTGTCTGTCTTTGTGCTTTTATGTGAGCTGAGAAAGCGCGATTGAGAGTGCCCAGCCAGCTGGTGGGAATAGTGACTGCTCACCCCCTTTCTCTGCAACTGACAGGCACTGGGAGCTAAGCTGACATTTGTCACCGCATCCATTTGCTGGTATCCTGGAGGCTGCCGAGTGGGCGTCGGGTGGGATGCGTCTGTGGCTGTGCGTGTCTACGTGTGCGGGGAGTCTCTCATATCGCTTGACGCTCTGGTTCCATAGGTTGTTCAGAAGCTGTAATCCATCCTTTCAGGCCTCTCGCCCTGGCATTCCCTGCAGCCCCAAAGAACCACCACGCTTGGCCCACCTAAAACTCCGGTTCCCGCAGAGGCCACCAGGCCCGTGCCGCATGGCCCACTGCCACCATCAAGCACAGCCACACTCCTCCACGATCATGTTGGGCACGTCCCGCTTGACAATGTTGTATTCGTCATCAAAGTATAACATGGACATGGAGCTGAGCTTGGTGGGGATGCAGCAGGAGTTTACAGGTCCCGGGTTCAAGCCACGCATGCGGTACTGGTTCACCACAGCCGTGTGGAAGGAGGAGGCTGAGCCGGGCACCCCGGCCAGGTAAGCTGGGCAGCTGCCCTCGCAATAGTTCCCGTAGTAGCCGGTGGGTGCTATGATCCAGTCGTTCCAGCCGATGAGCCGGAAGTCGATGAAGAACTGTTGCCTGCAGCACAGGCTGGTCTGGCCGTCGCACTCCAGGCCCCGTTTCCGGATGCGGTGCTTGTTGTCGCCCAGGCGGGCCTGCACTACCACAAAAGGTCGGTGGGACTCCTCGCCGGGGTCCACGAACACGGGCGCCACGGCCAGCTCCTGACAGCTGTCACACTGCACATCTAGGTTGAGACGACGCTCCCCGCGCTCAAACAGGGTCTGGATGGCCTCGGTGATGGGGAAAGTGTGCCAGCCGCTCCGCTTGAGGTCCACCTTCTTCTCCACCACGTTCCATCTGTCGCCGTGGCCCTGCTCCTGGTAGTACACCTTGACCCTCACCTTCCGCCGGTTGACCTTCTCCAGCACGTAGGGGAGCAGCTTTAGGTAAAGCCACAGGCTGGCCTCCACCACAAACAGGTTCTGGCCTCCCTCGTTGGAGACGAAGTAGTACAGGCGAACCCGAGAGGAGGCCAGGCCATCTGTCTCCGCAAAGCTGATGATTTCCAACACCCGCTCCTGGCCGTCTGCGCCCGGGCTGGCGTGACCGTCGAGGTGCGGGATCTCCACGCGGCCGTCCTCGCGCACCTTGCCGGCGTGCAGCTTGCGCAGGGCCGTGACCATGGCGGCCTTGGGCACGGCGTGCGTGATGTTGGGCCGGCCCCGCAACTGCAGGCGGTTCAAGATATGTCGCTTCACCGCCTCCAGGAAGTCACCGTCCACTCGGCCCAGCTCCTCCGGCCGCCGGAAGCCGCCGCCACACGACGTACAGGTGTCCTGCGAGCCTCCCGGAGCCCCGGGCGGCGGGGGCGGGGGCGGCGCGGCGGGCGAAGGCGGGGGCGTGGGGGGGGGGGGGAGCCCCAGGCCTCGGGTCCCAGCCAGCCGGCCGCCAGGAGTAGAAAGCAGGCGGCCCCCAACGCCCGACCGGGCAGCCGGTCCATGGTGCGCGCCGCTGGCGACGAGGGCGCCCGCCGCGAGGCGAGGCAAGCCCCATTGTGAAATGTTGAATCAAATCTGTATAAGATTTTAATACACACATATACACACATATACACGGTATACTTTTTTTTCTATTCTTATAGTTACATATATGAGAACAGGAGGTCTATGGAAGTTTAACTGGTAACAACATCCAACTAATCAAGTCATTACAATCAGTCAGATCTAAAATGTTGGAAGAAATATTCCTTTAGGGGCCAGAAAGATGGCTCAGGGGTGAAGTAGCTTGTCACACAGGCTGATGACCACAGTTAAATCCCCACAACTTACTTAAGAAATGTGTCCTCAAACATTCATAATCACACCATAGCATACATGTACCCTACTCACATAAATACACACCATATATATATATATATATATATATATATATAATAAAATATTGGGACTGGAGAGGTGGCTCAGGGGTTAAGCCTCCGCCTTCCAGGCGGAAGGTCCTGAGTTCGGATCCCAGATCCCACGTATAGACGTCAGGCGGAAGCGGGGGCGGCCTGCGCCTCTGGTCCTGGTAGGGCGGAGCCTGTGAATCCCAGGGCAGAGTAAACAAGGAGGTGGTGGTTCCCGAATTCGTCCGTGGTTCTACACACACACAGACACACACACACAGACACACACACGCACATGCACACGCGCGCGCGCACATACACACGCATATGCACACAGTTGAATAAATAATAATAATAAATTTTAAAAAAATATTAAATATAATTTTTTTATTATTTATTCAATTGTGCGTGTATGCGTGTATGCGCGTGTGTATGTGTGTGTAAAACCACGGGCGAATTCGGGAACCACCATGGACCGCCTCTACCTCCTCCTTGTTTACTCTGCCCTGAGATTCACAGGCTCCGCCCTACCAGGACCAGAAACGGCAGCCCCTTTCCCTCCCTCCCCCTCCTCCCCTCCCCCCCTCCCCCCTCCCCCTCCCCCCCTCCTCCTCCCCCCCTCCCCCCTCACCCTGTTTCCGCCAGCGTCTTCTATACATGGGGTCTAGGATCCAAACTCAGGACCTTCTGCCTGCAAGGCAGAGGCTTAACCCCTGAGCCACCTCTCCAGCCCCAAAATATTAAATATAATTTAATACAAATATTTCAAAGTACTACTCATTTTAATTTGTCTATGTGATACATCAGAAATTCAACTGCTCTTTTTCTCTGTTCCATGGACACAGCTAGGAGGTCACATGGAAGTTGGACCATAGTCATAAGTCATAGTCATAAATAAAAATCACCAGAGATCTCTGGACTCATGAGTTGCTTTCCATCAATTTTTGACACATACTCATATATAGGAGAGAACTAATTCCACAAAGTTGTTCTCTCTCTCTCTCTCTCTCTCTCTCTCTCTCTCTCACACACACACACATACACACACACATAATAATAATAATAATAAATAAAAGTTTGAAAATAGAGTATTGACTTGCCAAGCCAAGTCTGGACTATAAATGAGAAAGTAAATGATATAGCTTATGTCTTACATCTCTGTCACACAACATGTTTTGAAAGCTTTATCCCTAGTCCATGGCGATAGTGTAAGGTAGTGAAACCATCAGGAGCCGAGATCTACTAGGAAAAAGTTAATTTATAGTGATACCCTTTAAGATATATGTTCAGGGGCTGAAGAGATGACTCAGGGGTTAAACTTTTGTCTCACAAGCAAAAGGACCCAAGTTCAGATCCCAGATCCTGTGTGAAAATGCCAGGTGGAAATGGGAGTGAACTGCACTTGCGTTCTCAGATGGTGAAGTTTGGGAAACCCCAGAGCAAGGCAATAAGGAGGTGGGGTGGTCCAGAATGATTCCCAAGGGTGGCTTCCTGGCTACCAGCGATGAACAGGCCTCCGCCACATGCTCTGGCTGTGATGTGTGGTAAAGCAAAGGGCCCTAGGCTGAAACCTCTAAAACCATTGTAATGGTTACTCTTAACTATTGCTGTGAGGGAGCATTCAAAATCAAGCAACTTAAGAGAGAAAAGGAGATTTATTCAGCTTACAGTTCCAGAGGGGAAATAGTCTTTCATAGCAGAGACATCGTGGCTGGCTAAACCTAGACACAGGATACGTCACTCCCATCCAAGAGCCTGAGAGCTTACAGCAAAGACAGACTCTTCCTGGATGTTGGGCCCACCCAGAGATAACTGTCTGGGAGGGAGTGAACAGGGCATGGCTTAGCACATGGGACCAAAGATGGCACTGGGAGCTGGTGTCCTAGGCGTAACCCTGCTCACATTACAAAGAGTCCTAATTGGCTTATAGGAGCCAACATAGATTTATGTTTAGTCTGACCTATGCAGAGTATGTGCTATACTGACCATCAAGGTAATTGGCTGGTGTTTCGCCCCGCGCTTGGATTCTTTGTGTATATAAGCTGATTTGTACCCCCAATAAACTGAGATCTTGCTTTGACAAACTCCCCGTTCGTTGCCAAGTCTCTGGAGGGCTGAGGCGGAGGTGCGGGCGGTCAGGTTGTTATAGCCAGGAGCTGTGGTTTGAGTGAATGAGTGAGTGATGGAGTGTCGCCTTGACAGACTCCCTGCTGTGTCCGGAGTCCCCTGGATTTGGGCAGGGGTAAAGGGCCTGCAGCAAATTCGCCTTTCTCCGCCCCGAGGGCCTGGAGCCGTCCTGACAGCCTGGAGCCATCGCACTGTGTGCCTGGGAGAATTGTCCCAGCACTGGAGGTAAGGTAGTAGTCATCCACCTCTAGGCCCACCCCTTGTGACTGCCTTCTCCCAGCAAGGCTCCACCTCTCAAGGTGCCACGATCTTGCCAAACACGTCAGACTGTGGGGGACATACTTCAAATCATGATCCAGAATAAACCTTTCTTCTATTAAGTTACTTATCTCAGGACTTTGCCACGATGACAGAAAGTTAAGAATGAATTTGCCCAGGATTACAGAATACACAAAAAACTTAACAGCGCTATCCTTTAAGAAAAAATATGAACATTGTCCTCTGCAGTTTTAGACCAATCACTCTGGAGTCTGATCTCCCACATCTCTCACTTGAAGCACCCATGAGATGTGTGTGAGAACTTAAGACTCCTCAGCTGCATTAATGCTCTAAACCCTTACGTATACAACAGACCATTCACCTATTTAGTGGATAACCATATGCAGGGGACAAAGAAAAGGGTCCCTAACTTCACTTCTGGGAAGAATTTACCCATCTGGTAGAGTAGATGCAGCACTTCTGTATCCCTCCTATTAATGTTTCATACACTAAACAGGCTGCACATGTCAGACCTGAGACTCTTGGTACAACAGATCTACAGCACTTACAGTCCTACTACCTAGTACATAGAATAGAGTCAGGCCTGCTAAGTTTGCAGGAACCTTGAGCGCTTACTTGGGAAAAAATGATCAAAACCAAACCTAAGACAGGAATGTGACTCAGTTGGCAGAGTGTTTACTTGGCAGCAGAGAGTCTTGAACTGGATACCCAGCACTAGAAAGGGTAGCACATGCCTATAATTCCAGCACTCACTATAATCCAAGCACTTAGAGATCAAGGCAAGAACTTCAGGAAGTTCATCCAGGGTGAATTGAAGGTCAATCTGGGATACAGGAGGCCCTGTCTCGACAACAACAAAAGAACTTTAAAAAAGAGAGACTGAGGGCTGGAGAAATGGCTCAGGGGTTAAGACTCTGTCTCACAAGCAGAAGTCCTGAGTTCAGATCCCAGGTCCCATGTAAAAATGCCAAGTGGAAATGGCTCCAGCCTGCACTTCCAGCCCTAGTGGGCAGAGCCTGGGAAATCCTGGAGGTAGAAGCAATGCAGGATGAAGTCACCCTTGGTCCTCCACAGGGATATACAGTGCCCTCTGATACACACACACGTGCATGCACACACACACACAAAATAAATAAAATAAAAAAGAGAATGAGATACTCATATAAAAATGAAGAAAGTTAAGACAAACTAAAAATAAGTGGCAACAACCTACAATATGTGTAACACAATATGCACATAAAAGGACGAGTGTGAGCAATAAAAATAAACAGGAAATCAGGAATGGGATACAGTCCAGTAGCCCCGCAGTCTTAGCCACTTCACAGGCTGAGGCAGGAGAATTGGTTGAACTCAGGAGTTTGACGGAGAGATGCACATTAAAAAACATTAGGGAGGGGCTAGAGAGGTGGCTCAGGGGTTAAGCCTCTGCCTTGCAGGCAGAAGATCCTGAGTTCGGATACTAGACCTCATGTATAGACACTGGGCGGAAGCAGGGGCGGCCTGCATTTCTGGTCCTGGTAGGGCGGAGCCTGTGAATCCCGGGTCAAAAGGAGGTGGAAGCCGTCCATGGTGGTTTCCAAATTCGCCCGTGGTTCTACATACACACACATGTATACACACACATACACAGACACACATACACGCACAAATTGAATAAATAATAAATAATTTTAAAAAACATTAGGGAAAAAAATTTAAAAACAGAAAAGTAACCAAAACATATTTAACAAAAAAATGACATAACAAATAAGAAAAAAAAAAATCCATCTGTTTGATAATGAGGAAATAGCCCAATGAACTGGCAGGCAGATCCATCTACAAATTAGAAGGGCAAACAGTTAACTGGGTGCCAAGTATAATAACCACAATAGAGAACTATGTGTTTCTGCCTAAATGAAAGGAAAAAAATTGATATATTTCACTGCTGTCTCGTGTGTGTGTGTGTGTGTGTGTGTGTGTGTGTGTATCAGAGGGAACTGTGTGTGCCTGTGGAGGCCCAAGGGTGACTTTGGGAATCATAATGGATTGTTTTTAACCTCCTTTTTGCTTTACTCTGAGACTTCCCAGGCTCCGCCAGCCAGGGCAGAAAGTTTAAGCTGCAGCCTTATCTGCCTGGCGTTTATTATATGGGACCTGGGATCTGAACTCAGGACCCTCTGCTTGGGAGGCAGAGTCTTAATCCCTGACCCATCTCTCCAGTTCTCAATTTAAACCTTACCAACAATACCCTTTTCTCTCTGTGCACTGGAGATTGAACCCAGGGCTATGCATGCTAGGCAAATGTCTATCTTTCAAATACATCCCCAGCCCTCTTTATGCTGAGACAGAGTCGATGCACTGCCCAGGCTCACCTTGAATGAGCAGTCCTTTTGTCTCAGCCTCCTTCGGTACTGAGATGGCAGCCTTAGTCACCCCACACTTGGCATTTCTTTGTTGGAAATTCCCACTAACACCCATAGGACTGTAGAAAATTTCTTATGAGAACCTTTAGAGCAAAGACATTCAAAGGGTTAAAAGAAAAACAAAAGCCAGAGCCATCCTCCCCCCCCCAACACCTTCCCTTATTTTCCTTTAAGAAAACTGTAATTAGTCTGGCAAGGTGGTTTGGTAGTAAGTGTGGCAGACCAGAGTCAGGGCCTCAAGACCAGGGCTCCCCCCCCATCAGGTGGAGAACAGAACACTCGTGACTCTCTCTAGGCCAAGTGATTTCTGAACCCTTTTATTGAAACTTTTGTGACAGCTTTTTTTTTTTTTTTTTTTTTTATTAAAAATTTAATTATACATTTTAAAAATTTTTTACCAGTTCCCTCCCTCCCCCCTCTTCCCCCTCCCCTTCCCCCAGTGCCTCCCCCCCAATTCCCAGAGAGTCCTTTATTGTGTGTGCCTAACTCTCCACTGTGTCCTCCTCTCCGATGACATATAAGGACCCAGTGGCATTTCCATAAGCCCTTTCTCTTGTTCCCCTTAAGCATAAGATCACTACTATGGCTGTCAATCCCTTGCCTCCAGGGGTCTCGGTGCCCTTATCAGATGCTAGACTTTATGAGGGCAATTGTGACAGCTTTTATACAGAAAATTTTGGGGTAAAGAATGTTGCACGTACAATGGATGTATAATTTTCTAATCAGCAAAATCACCTTCAGGGTGGACCTTTTTTTTCCCAAGAACCTAACCCATTGCCTAAGGGTAAAGGCACTTAAGGGAATCATTCTCTTATCTAATCTATAATGCTTCACTGGATAGCTATGGGGCTGAGCCCACATTTTAACAGAGACTGCTTTTTTTAAAATACACAGAGGCAGAATGATCTCCTTTTGATTTCAGCAAGGAACATATTTTACAATTAACTATAGGAGATAGGAGTCCCCAACACCCCATAAGTCCCAGCATGAGCTTTTGCTTTTGTCCTCCACAGGTTGATATTCTCAGTCAGGCAGGTCGACATGGGACCAGGCATGGCAGCAGGTTCTAACTTGGGAAGATGTATGTAGCTCATGTAGTCTCTACTATCCAAGCTTGAACCACATCTCTAAGGGGGCCTTGACTTGGATACTCAAGGCCCATAAGCTATAGCTGGTTCTGTCGATGGAGCACTACTGAGGTATGCACTGAAGAAAATACTTAAGCAATATAATTATTAAAAGAATAACTTCTCCTGTAATAGCATCCCTCTATTCCTTTAATAATAAGGTTGCTTATGTTTTCCTTTGAGGAATTCCAGAAGTATATTGCCATCAGTTAGATGATCCATCTGTGAACCATGCATTCACCAAACCTGGGGTCCAATCTGTCAGACCCCATATGCCAAGGGGTAGAGGCGATCATTGGTGGGAGTGCACTCAAATGGTCTATCTCTGTGATTTCTCATAAAAGTGCTGTTTGGGGTAGGAAAGACATGGCCCCCTTTGCTTCTGACATGGATTCTCCCAGTTTGGACTGCAAATACCATCTCTAGGGGCAGTCTTGGCATCTAGACTTTCTGGCATGATGGTCTCTTCCTTGGCCTTCAGCCAGGGTAAGAGGGTATCACAGTTTCTTTTAAGATTCTAGTAGATTGATAGCATAGTCTTATGCTTCTGGAATTTGTGAGTTAGTACATAGGTGAGAATTTTACCCACCTATGTTTTAAAACTCTAGAAGTTATTCTCTAATTTCCTTAAAATTAGTGCACACATTCTGGCTAACAAGTCTACTATTGTAAGTGACTAGACATGAAATCTCTATTTAGAATTTGACTTAAAGTTAAAAAGCAGGCTTCTTCTCTAGAACAGAGAGCAGGAAGCTAGTTCCAAATAAACCTAAGAGGAGGTAAATGGCATTCCTAATTCCCAGAATTCTTCCTGCCAGAGGCAAAACCTGAATTATCTAGGTTAGAATGTCCAGCCCCTGTTCATGGGCATTACTGTGACCTTCCCCAAGGAACAGGCTTTAGGCCTGAGCTGGGAAGAAACACCAAGGCCTGACAATTCCCATATTTTTTCCTTATTTCAAGAAAGAAAAGAAAAAAAAAGAAAGAAAGAAAGAAAGAAAGAAAGAAAGAAAGAGAAAAAGTACACTCTCCATTAAGAAGGCTTTACCCAGCAACCATCCTTCAGAAATGTAACAGAGACAAAGACTCCCAAAACCTAAGGCCTTTGCTTCAGGAAAAGTACTAAAGAAGCTGATAGAAAAAGCTGCTTCGGCTGGGGATGTAGCCAAGTTGGAAGCATGCTTTTCCAATAGGCACCAAGCCTTGGGTTCACACAAACTGACTAGGACAACGTGTGTCTGCAATCCTAGAGCTTGGAAGACAGAGGCAGGAGGACCAGAGAATCAAGGTCATCCTGAGGTACACAGGGAATCTGTGGATTGTATGGGAAACATAATGCCCTGGATGGGTAGACAGACAGACAGACAGACAGACAGATAGATAGGATTCTAATTAGCAATTTCAAAGAGAGGAAAGTATAATATAAACTGATACATGTACAGGTATGCAATGATCCCCCATTACCTTCAGGAAAGACATTCCTGACCCCTAGTGGATGCCTGAAACTTCAATTAGCATCAGATCCTACATATACTGTTTTTCCTCTACATAACCTACATCTCTAAGATAAAGGCAGAGTAAAAGGTTACAATAGACAGAGTAAGAAATTAACAACTAGACAATCTAGCCCTTCATGGCCCTTTAGCGCCATGAGTCCATTTCCAGCTGCCTACTTCTTTTGGAGACAATCTAGCCTTTCATGGCACTCCAGTGCCATGAGTCTGTTTCTTGTTCCTTGCTCCTCATGAATTCCAGGCCTAGGCACTGTGAGTTCTCATGGGCTCCCTAGTCCCTCATGGCATTCTATTGCCATGAGCTCTGTTTTATTTCTGCTTCTCATGGAAGTGCCCTAGCTCCTCATGGCACTCCACATCTGGAGTCTGTGAGTTCCAACCTTTCTCTTTTCTAATAAACTCTACCTTAATTCTCTAAAAAAAAAGAAGAAGAAGAAATTAACAACTGAGCTGGGTGGAAGGAGCTAGCTCAGTGGTAGAATGCTTGTCTAGCATGCTAGCACAAGGCCCCAGGTTCAATCCTGAGCCCCACAAGCAACGACTAATAACAAAAGGTAAAGAATCAGAGATGTAAATGTAAAATGTAACGGCTTCCAAGAATTTTAAACTGTGAAACTTCTTGCTTCCAAGAACATGGAGGGGAGGAATCTAGGTGGTTGGGATGAGGTTTTGTGTTTTCTAGATAAGTAAGATCCTTGAAAGAAAGGGGACTGGAGAGATGACTCAGAGGTTAAGACTCTGTCTTGCAAACAGAAGATCCTGGGTTTGCATCCCAAGTTCCCAGTTAAAAAAAAAAAAACAAATTCAGCCAGAAAATGGTGCAGCATTCCAGCCATGGTGGGCAGGACCTGGGACATCCCAGAGCTAAGCAAAAAGGAGGTAGAAACAATGCGGGATGATTCCCAAAGTCACCCTTGGTCTTCCATAGAGACACAGTGACCCCCTCTCTCACACATAGGTACACAATAAACAACTAAGATAAAGTTTTTTTTAAAGCTATATTAAGCCTATATTTAGCCTAGATCTTTTTTGAGTCAATTTGCCTATTATAGACAGTGGGAAGAAAATATTGTAAATGACAAATATTTTGCCTCCAATTATCAAAAATTTTATTGCAGATGCAGACAAAGAAGCTGTTTCTTTACAAGGTCAAGGATGGACCACACCTTTCTTTAAGCAAGAACCTCCAATCTATCCACTTGTGTTATTTCTTTTCAATACTGTATCCCTGAATGAATGTGGTTAGAAAAGGTATCTTTCATGCAAGGCTACCACTGTGCTCCTAAAAAGAAAGGGAGGGTATGGGCCAAGTTTTTCCTGCAAAGACTCAGAGCAATGGCAAGACTGTGGTGGCCCCCCCAAGGGATACCAGATAAAGAGGTCTCATCGACCTGGGTAAATACTTTATATCTCCCCTCAAAATCTCTTTATTACATACATTTTACATTGTTGACAAAAAGCAATCCAATATGTCAATGTTTCTAGTTTCCTGGGAAGGACAGTGTTGACAAGCTAGATTACTCAAATTAAAAAAAAAAAAAAAAAAAAAAAAAAAAAGATTGCCAAGAGTTCTCTCTATCCAATCCACTCCATAGCATGCCTGAGCCCAGGAAAGATACCAGGAAAAAAATTTTATGAAACATAGTTCTTTCCTCCCATAAACAATAGTCACAGGTCAGCAAGATGGCTTCGTGGGTCAGACAGGTACTTTCACACCTGCAGACCTGAGTTCGATTCCCGGAAGCCCACATAGCGGAAGGAGAGAACTGACTTCTGAAACTTGTCCTCTGACCTCCACCTGTGCAAAAGGCATGCACTTGAGTTCTCTCTTTTTCTCTCTCTCTCATAAATACATTAATAAGGTAATAAAGACAAAAAAAGTCACAAATCAATCGTTTTCAATTTAAAAAACTTTAGAAAGAAAACAAAGTTCATCCGAGGAAAATTTTACAAATATCGCCTTTGGTTGAAAGGATAGCACCGTGACAGGCAAATGATAAAAAGATGTTGTCAAAAAAAATAATAATTTTTTTTAAAAAGATGTCAACTTGAGCAGACAAGTTGACACGAAGGAAGGTATTTAATTTCTTGCCAAGCCTAGGAAGAGCTGAGCTCGGACACAGCGTTTCCAGACTCCCCACATATTCGGGAACCTTAAAGAGAAACGGGGACCCTCAGGCCGCAGCTCCTCCAGCACGTGAACCCTAACCCCGAGCCTGGACTGCCCCCGCCATCGCCGCTCCGCGCTGCCCTGAGACCGCGGGGGCGAAGCGCGGGCCCTCAGGGGGTCCGGCCAAGGGTGAGGCGGGGCGGGGCGAGCCCAGCCGAGCCCAGCCGAGCCCAGCCGAGCCCAGCCGAGCCCAGCCGAGCCCAGCCGAGCCCAGCCGAATCAGTCTCGGAATCGCGCGAACACGCCCAAGCTGATCCGCTTCGCATCCCGGACTTCTCGGCCCCTCTCGATCCCCCTCCGCCCGCCTGCACTCACCGTGTCCCGGTTTCCTTTCTAGCCGCCCCCGGCCGCCCCGGCCCACCGGATGCCCGTGACGTCAAAAAGGAGCCCTGGTAGCGCCTAGTATCCGACCCTCACCCTCCGCAACGGGCCTCCCCGCCCCTTTCCTGCGGCGTTTGGGACTGGACAGGACAGGTCTGAAGGGACACACCCCTTCCTGAGTGACAGCTGAGCAGCCAGGCCTGAAATCTGGGAGACCTGGATTCTGTCCCTGCCGCAATCCAGACTTGGATGTTGGGTCTGTCCAGCAGCTCTTTTCTGAATGGAGCGTGCACAGAAAATTCCAGTTGGAGCTTTTCTAGGTTCTTTGTTCAAATCCAGAGTCCAGGTCAAAACAAATGGGACGCTGCCCGCGCTGGCTGTGCCTCTGGGTGAACTTGCGGTCCTGCTTCATAAATACAATTAAAAGCGACTTCATTATTTCTAGCCAAGAATCTAAGTCAAAGTTGGCACATCTACACTCAAGTGCCCTCTTACATACACATATGTGCACACACGTAAAGACACACTCAAAAGTGGGGTTTACAATTGAGTGTATGTGCCTGGGGAGACCCAAGGGTGACTTTGGAAATCACCCCGGATTGCTCTACCTCCTTATTGCTTTGGTCTGAGGTTTCCCAGGCTCTACCTTCCAGGGCCAGAATTGCAGGACGCTACCATTTCAGCTCAGCATTTCTCCGTGAGATCTGGGGATCCAAACTCCCCAGCCCCACTGTCTAGAGGGGCTTGTTCTTGAGGAGGGGCATGGCCTCTTTAGCCCCTCCCTCTTTACTGTCGTTAAATCTTGGGGAGGGGAGGTCCTTGTGAGCCCTTCTCTAGTAACACTGAACTGTGTATAAATTTGAGAAGGGGCCTTATAAGCTCCTCTCTCCTGGTAACTGTTAACTATCTATAAACCTTTGGGAAGAGGCGAGACTTCCTGATCCCTTCTCTCCAGTAACTCTTAACTGTCTATAAACTCATGACATGCACACACCTGTCTCCTAGTAACAGCAGTCTATAAAGCCTTGCTCTCCTCTAGTAACAGTTAACAATCTATAAATTCCTGGGGAGGGGTGTAACCTCTGACATCCTGTCCCCTAATAAACTTTAAAAATAGATCTTTGAATAGAAACAGCCTAAAACTTACCTACAAACCTTGAGAAGCCAAACAAACCTCATGAAACCCTTTCTCCTGCTAACTTTTAACGGTCTATAAATCATCCAGAGGTATGGTGGGGTAAGTCCTTCTGTCGCTTTTTGAATGTGGGTTGCCCCCCACAAACTTGCATGTTTGAATCTTTAGCTTATCCCCTCCCAACTGGGTGGATTTGCTTATTTTGTATGTGTGTCCGTGTGTATCAGAAGCACTGTGTGTGCCTGTGGAGGCCCAAGGGTGACTTTGGGAATCATCCTGGATTGCTCTATTCTGGGTTCCCCAGGCTCTGTGTTCCAGGGCCAGCATTGCAGGGCCAGCATTGCAGGGCCAGCATTGCGGGCTGCCACCATTTCCACCTGGCATTTTCATATGGGATCTGAAATCTAAATTCAGGTCATTTTGTTTGTAAGCCAAAGATTTTCTTAGTTAATGAGTCATTGATTGGAGAAAATGGTGACATCTTTAGGAAATGGAGCCTTGCCTTAGAAAAGCATGTCATGGGGGAGAGCTTCGAGGCTTGGTAGCCCCGCCCTACTACTTCTCAGTTTCTTCTTTCTTGTCTACATAAGCGGTGCCTGGAAGTGGCTGAACCTACTCCCCCCTACCTCTGCTTCCAACCCTGCCCTGTACTATGTGGTCCTCACCATAATGGACTTCTGGAACTACAAAGCAAAAAAAATCTTTTTCCTGCCGGGCTCTCGGCAGCTAGTGAGAAGGAAGTGCTGGTCTAGCTAGGCACAACCCAGGGCTGAGCAGGAAGATGAGTGCCACCGGCCCTGACCCCTCTTACCACCGGGGAAAGACACACCAGGCCAGGAGCTCTGTCAAAGCAGGAAAAGCTTCTTTATTCCAAGAGTCAGGCCCTTATATACCCCACCTGACATCCCATAAATCTTAGCGTGAGTCTTTGCTGATTGGCCCTCTCAGCTAAGCAGTTTAACAGCACCAACTGTAGAAGACGTAGTCTCGTGAGATTTGTAGTCTCATGAGATTATTATGGGCTAGTGGGGCGTTACTATGGGCCAGTTGCTGTTGCAACCTAAGGCTATTGCATCAGACACAAGGCTGTGCTGAATTATGCTGGTGAGGCAGCTTAAACAGATCATGAAACTCTAGCCAGGCTCAGGAAGTTCCAACAGGCCTTGTCCAGGAACATTTTCCCATGGGTTATACATAAGGAGTGCCTTGCAATAGCCAAGAAAACTGGAACTCCTTTCCTCCAACAGCCATAACTACCTATAAACCTCAGCCCCTCTCTAAGAAACAGGTAACTGAGGGCTGGAGAGGTGGCTCAGGGGTTAAGCCTCCGCCTTGCAGGCGGAAGGTCCCGAGTTCGGATCCCAGATCCCACGTATAGACGCCAGACGGAGGCGGGGGCGGCCTGCGCTTCTGGTCCTGGTAGGGCGGAGCCTGTGAATCCCAGGGCAGAAGGAGGTGGAGGTGTCCATGGTGGTTCGCGGATTCGTCCGTGGTTCTACACACACATACACACACACACACACACACACAGACACACGCGCGCGCACATACACACAGTTGAATAAATAATAATAATAATAAAAAAAAAAAATATTTAAAAAAAGAAACAGGTAACTGAGAAGAGAGGGGGCCTTGTGAGCCACGCCCTCTAGCACTAGTTAATTGTCTAAAACTTCTAGGGGACAGATGTACTGAAGACATGGTTTAGGGCACTAAGATTCTGCTTCATAAGCAGAAGGTCCTGAGTTCGAATCCCAGGTCCCACATAAAAAGACCAGCAGGAAATGGTGGCAGTCTGTACCTCCTGCCCTGGTGAGAGGAGCTTGGGAAATTCCAGTACCCTTTGATACATGCACACCTACATACACACACACACTACGCAAAATAAGTTAAAAAAATTCTCTCACACACACACACATACATACGCAATGTCATTTCCACAGCTTTTACTTATTGGAATAGTGCCCTGTCATATTTTATTTTAATTTTATTTATTTATTGCATGTGTAGAGACAGAAGTATGTGTGTATCTGTGTGTATCAAAGGGTACTGTGCATGCCCGTAGAGGTCCAAAGGTGACTTCAGGAATTACCTTGGATTGTGCTACCTCCTCTTTGCTTTGCTCTGGAGTTTCCCAGGCCCTGCCTTCCAGAGCCAGAAGTGCAGGCTTCTGCCACTTCTACCTGGCATTTTTACATGGAGTCCAGGATCCAAACTCAGGACTTTCTGCTTTTGAGACAGAGACCTAATTCCTAAGCTATCTCTCCAATCTCCTGTCATATTTTATATCCCACCTTGAGGTCACCTCCTGCAACAACCCCTATAATCTATGTACCCTGGGTGCTAATTTGAGAACCCACTTTTTGTATGTGTGAGGGTATGGGTCTTTATCTGCCACAGAGCATGTTTGGATATCAAAGGACAACTTTCAGTTATCAGTTCTCTGTTGCCACTTTTGTGGATTCCAGGGATCAAATTCAGCATGCATTGAGCCATCTTACCAGTCCCTCCCCCCCCACACACACGCTTTAAAAAAAAACACACAAAGACAGGACCTCAGGTACCCTAGGGCTGGTCTCAAACTTTTAGGTAGCTAAGGATAACCTTCAAAGCAGGTTGGGACTTGGTAGGTGGCAAGCTAAGTTTGTTTTGCTCTTTGCCTTGTCTCGGCTCTTCCCACAGTACAGTGAGACCTGTTCCCTTGGCTACTCTGTCATGACTGCAACCTAGAACCATGAGCATGAAATCCTTTGGTCCCCTCCATTGCTTAGGTCATGAATCCATTGCAGCAATGGAACAGAAAATTAAAACACTGCTTTTCCTTGCACCACTGATATGATCCATGCTCAGCAAGCACTCAGGCACATGCTATCGAAGGCAAACCACAAGGGGCCACATATGCAAAAAAAAATGCAAAAAAAAATAGGAGAGAGACTGACAAAGCAGAAGAAAGGTTATCATGGGAAGAGAAGGGAGGGTGTGGGACAGAGGGTTAAAATGGGAGGTATCGCAAATACACTATAATGAAGTACAAAACACTAGAAGAACTGTAAAATTTTGAAAAATCTGGCTCTGTCCCATGCTACACACTTTTGATTGGAGAACTCGTTATACTCTCAAAAAAAAAAAAAAAAAAGTTTCTGAAGACCTCCCTTTCCTTGCAGTTTTTGAAGCGCAAGAGAATCTTTATTTCCTGTTTTATGTATTTATATATTGTATCTAACAATAAAGAGAGAAAAAGTTTGAAAAAAGGGGCTGGAAAAGATGGCTCAGGGTTTAAAACTCTCCCTTACAAGTAGAAGGTCCTGAGTTCAGATCCTAGGTCCTATGTTAAAAAAAAAAAAAAAAAAAAAAAAAGCCAAGTAAAACCAGGTGGCCTGCACTTCCCGCCCTGCTAGGTAGAGTCTGGGTGTCCTGTCCAGCAGGACCAGTTATTCATGGGTCCGAGGAGGATGGAGCCTGCAGGGAACAATGGGCGAGAAAGAAAGAGGGAGACCAAGCAAAGAGTTGTCAAGGTCTCGTTTATTTTGGGTTAGGGTACAGCTTATATACTCAGGCTGGAGGGGGAAGAGGGGCAAGGGAAAAAAGACAAGCATCGGTGGAGGTGCCTGGTAAGCATCGGTGGAGGCGCCTGGTAATTGTGACGTTTAACAGTCGCGATATTTCACCTGGCATCTGGCAGTTGCAATACCGGTTATCTGGATCCGGAGCGTTTTTACGGCTCTTCTGGAATGTCCTGGTACACTGGGCCCCGGGGGCACATGTCAAACAAGTTTTATGAGTTCCTTTTGGCCCTTTAGTGACTCTGGCCTCTAAAATATCCCCCTTTTCTATATAGTAAAGGTGGGGGGAAGCTAGGCAGCTATTGGGCCCAGGCAGGCTTGGGAAGAATATTGTCTGTGTGTCCCGGAGCCGTTTTCGTGGCTGTTCCTGTCTTAGGTCCAACCTCACTGCTCCTAGCCTCACCCATCATGGGGTGGCTCTGTCACCCTCAGAGTCCCTGTCTTAGGTTGGTCTAGGAGCTGAGGAAGTTGCCCGTCTTTGGAGCGGCCACCTTGGTTCAAAAACCTCCTCTTAAAGGCCCAAGAGTGATATAGCTGTAGCTGGACAAGGTCTCAGAGGCCACATGTGGGGTCGATGCTGTTGATGACTGTCGACGGGACCAGTGTGTTGAAGAGGCTGCGGGCAGGACCTAGATCATGAAATAATCTCAAGAAGAGTGGTTAATAACAGTTCCACCATGAGGTTTTATCAGTAGTAACGGCAGAGAAATTAAGCCTCTCGGTAGTTATATCTAGGGATGTTTCATTGTCGTCAATATTTTCTGTACAGACCTGGTGATATTGGACCGTAATGGAGGGTGGAGAAAGGGCAGAGTCAACTCGAGATTTTATAAAACGAGTTAATCCAATAAGAGGTCCTAAAATACTAGGGAGGAGGGTAGATAGCCAAGGGGAGGTGGAAAACCAATTTTGATACCAAGATTCTTGTTTTTCTCTTTCTCTTTTTCTTTTTTCTAGGCTCTCAGTGATTTTTTGTAAACTATCTTCTACAAGACCGGTTCTGTCTATATAGACAGAGCATTGTTTTTTTAAGGCTGCACAGAGGCCTCCTTGTTGAAGGAATACTAGATCTAATCCTCTTCAATTTTGTAAAACTACTTCAGAGAGGGATGCCAGTGAGTCTTTGAGATTTCGGAGACTGTCTCTTATCTCTCTAATGTCATTATCAATGGCCATGCTAAGTTGGTTATATTGATGTTGGGAGGTAGTGAGGGATGCTATACCGGTGCCTGCTCCAGTAAGGCCAACACTGATAAGGACAGCACGAGTTACAGCACATATAGGCTCTCTCTTATGGTGAGAATGGGGGGGTCTGTGCCTCTTTGCCAGAATGTAAGGAACTCGTTAGGGTCATAAATGGTGAGTTTGGGAAACAGTCGCACCAACACACAATAGTCACATACCTGTAGAAACTTGGAAGTCTCCACATAAGTGGTTAAGCCTGTAGAGCAGGCCAAGTAACTATGAGCAGGGGCTTGTAAGCACATGAACTGAGAATTGACAACCAAAGTGTCATTACATATATCTGTCAACTGAACGGGGGGAATCATATTTTTGCCCAGGAGACAGGTTCCTATTCCAGAGACATCAGTGACAGTGAGCTTGACAATGTCCCAGGATAATTGGTTGCTGTCATTTGTATAAGTGAGATTGCCAAAAAAGGCCATTCCTTCATAAAAAGGAGGGTTTGCTGAGAGGCACATCCAACATTCTTTATAGGTGGAATCATTCTGGTGCATTAAGGTAACGGCCGAAGCATTGAGAACAGACAGGATGAGGTTTGTGGAGGACATAGGACCATTAGGAATGGTAGGTTGGAAGTAGGAATGTGTAAGGGAAGGGGTGTTGGGAGTGGGGGTGTATCTATTGGGTGGAGTTTGTGGGGGGTGTTGGTGTAGTTGGGCATTTGGTCCCATGGATGCCTTCTGTTGATTAGGGAGCTCTTGTAATAGTTTGATTCTAAAGGTTAGGCCAGGGTTTCTGCCAGAAATATATAGACGGAGGCCCCACTCGAATCCTCTGTCAGTCCATAATTGTTTTTTGCCAGAGGGGGTGAAGGTAATGAGGAGGGTGTTACACCATTGTTGACAAGCATAGTTAACGGGAACTGGTCCAGAATTTAATTTGTGTGGAGAAGGGTTTTTTCTTTTAACGGTTATATAGTCCCAAGAGGAACTAGGCTTCCAATAAGTATCTCCAGTGGTTTCACAGGACCAGGAAGCACAGTAATAATCAGTGGAATAACCGCACCGAGTATTCCAGGAGCGATCTCGGTGGGTGCCTGGGCAGACATAGACGGGGGCCATGGTTAGAAAAGACCGAGCCCAGAGGTTATAACACCCAGGAACCGAACTGTAGCGGGCTTGAGTATTGACGGGCTTTGGTTGAGGTAGGTAATGGTCTGGAGTTCCCAGGAGGAGTCAGCTCCTAAAGCTAACTTGCAAAGATCTACTTCAAGATTGGGCCAAGGTGGGGAAGATGCAATCTGAGAATAGGAGCTAGCTACGTCACCTGCTTGGTTGGTTATTACCCATGTGTAGTTCCATAGTTGATAGGGGCCAGATTCTCCAACAGGTAGGATAAGCAGAACGGCGAACAGGATCCAAGGTGGCTGAAGATAGGTGTTCATTTTTTCTGTGGAGATAAAAGAAGAGAGTCTTCTCAGGCGCCACCCTGGGATTGATTAATAGGCGTTGTGATGATTTTGGAAGATTGAGGGGACTTGTTAGGGGTATAAGGTTTGATAAAGCGTTCTGGAAGCCATCGAGCGCTATTGGCCTGTCTGTTATATATACAGGCGTGGCCCATTCCCCATATGAGCACAGGATCAGGCCCGTGCCATTTGTTGTCAATGGGGTCCTTCCATATTGCCTGAGCATAGTCATCAGCCTTAGAAGGATGCCAGAGCCTGTCAGCTGCAGATTGTTGTTGTTCATCAAGGGTAAGAAAATTTAAAACAAACAATGCATGGTTTAGCAGGGTTCTGTGGTTATGGGGGGAGTAAAGAATTCCCCCGTTAGACAGTAATTTCTGGAGCATATTTTTTAAAGTTTGATTGGCTCTTTCAACTATGCCTTGGCCTTGGGGGTTGTATGGGATGCCCGTGATGTGTTTAATGTTGAATTGAGCACAGAAGGCTCTAAATTGAGTACTAGAGTATCCTGGGCCATTGTCAGTTTTGATGACTCTAGGACAGTTCATGACTGAAAAACAGGCTATAAGGTGGTTAATAACATGTTTTGTGGCCTCTCCCGTTTGGGGAGTTGCATAAATAAAACCGCTAAAGGTATCAACGGTGACATGAATATATTTATTTTTTCCGAATGTTTTGAAATGGGTAACATCCATTTGCCAAAGTTTGCCTGGCACAAGTCCCCTAGGATTAACCCCCATAGGGGGCTCAGGGAGAAAGGACAGGCAGGCTTTGCAATTACGGACAATTTCTCTGGCCTGTTCTTTAGATATTTTGTATCTTAAGCGAAGGGTGTGGGAATTGAGATGATGGAGGTCATGAGCCTGTTGTGCCTGTTAAAGAAGGGTGAGTGTAGTAGCAAATGTTTGTTGTTTAAAGGCAAGCGCCGTTAGAGAGGAAGGTTGTTGTGTGGCCTGGTTGACAAGGTCGTTTCCCTGACATAGGGGTCCATTGTGAGAGTAGGCAAGGATTTTTATTTAACCTGTATAATTAGAATCTATAATACCTGGATAAACATGGAGGCCTTTTAGGGTAGAATGGGTAAAGGGCCATATATGCCCGTGAGTAGGACCTGAACTCCAATATTAGGGGTTAATATTGAGTTGGTGGAGGGACTGAGGTCCAATCCTGTGTTGTTTTTCTGTGGAAAGTGGAAATTTTATTGGCTGGGATGTTTTGGTTTTAGGGACGAACCTGATAGCTCCAGAGTTGAGTCCCTGAGTTGTCTGAGCTGGGGCAAGGGGCTGGCCCCTCGGGAAGTTTTTGTTTTTGGTTTTGGTTTTGGTTTTGGTTTTGGTGTTTTTTTTTTTTTTTTTTTTTTTTTTTTTTTTTTTTTTTTTTTTTGTGGTAATGGGTTTCCCTGGGCATCAGCTTTTGAGCGACAATCAGAGGCCCAGTGTTTTCCTCTTTTGCATCGAGGGGAGGGTGTTGGAGGCAGTAGGCAGGAGGCCTTAGGTGCCGTACAGTTTTTGAAAAAATGGCCAGGTTGTTTATAATTAAAGGAATTTTTGTCTGTGGTAAAATCTTTTAAGGCAACTCCTATGGCGATGCCCATAGCATGAGCTGAGCCAATGCCTGAACACAGTTTTATATAGTCAGAGATGTCACAGGACCGGTGAGGGTGGATAGCATCCTGACATTGGCGGTCTCAAATGCTAAGTGTTTTACAATAGCACTCTCACTTTCACCCCCACCGAATAGCCACTCAGCTGCATCTGTGAGGTGGCTGATGAAATCACTATAAGGCTTATCGGGGCCCTGATGAAGTTTAGCCAAGGAGGTGGTAGCGGACTCTTTAGGGGGAAGCCGTTTCCATGCCTAGAGACCTGTATTTTGAATCTGAGACAGGAGGCCAGGAGGGAAACATGTTTGAATTTCGTTAGTTTCATATGGAGGGCGCCCCATAAGTCTATCTCTGGTCCAGTTTTTAGTCTTAGGCGTTTGAGAATTATGCTGGGCAATCTCTCTGCAATTTTCTGCAAACTCATTTCTCCAAAGAACAAAATCACTACCAGCTAGACAGACATGGGCCAGATGATGCCAGTCATTTGGGACAAGCCAGTGCTCACTCAGGTTTTCTAGTAAAGCTACCGTAAATGGCGCTGTAGGGCCGTAATTAGAAATTGCCACTTTCAAGTCTTTTAAATGTTTTAAACTTAGGCGGCGGTATTGTTGATTCTGGACCACCTGTGGGGTGTCTTCGGAGTCTGATTCCTCCAAGGGACTTTCTCCATCTCTCTGATTATCAGATTCATCCCCAGTCTCAGTGATTTCTTCCCCTTGGAAAGAGGAAGGTTCTTGGGAATTTGTGGAAGCTTGTCCAGGTGACTGGGAAAAGTTGAAGGCTTTTAGAGGCTGTTTGGCATTTTTTAGGATTTGAACTTATAGGGGGAGACAGAGAAGTTTGAATTAATTCTAAATCTACGGCACGAAGCTCTTTTATCAGAGTGAGATGTTCCCTCTTTTGTTGGAGGAGTTGTTTTAAGGAGGCTGATTGCTGAGAGAGCTCAGCTTTGGCTCGAGTGATAAGATCTAAGGAGTTGTCTGAAGGAAGAACAGGGGCGCAAAAGAGAGGAGCTTAAGCATAGGGGGTGGGTAAGAATGGAAGGTTTTTTGAGGATGGCAGTTGGGTGTTTTACAGTTGGTAGCCTCAGTGTCTGAGGAAGTTTTCTCATCAGGGGGTAGGGCATTATCATCAGAGACTGGGTTAAGGATCTCTGGAATGTTTAACGAGGGGTAGAGATGGCGGGGAGGGGACTCTAAGTGAGGGGGATTGTCCGAGGGAGGGGGATCTGAAGGAGGAGCGGGCATATCAATAGCAACTGACTCACAAGCCGAAGGGGGCCTGGAGCAACGTTGTAAAACTTTTTCTCCCTCTAAAATAACCTTTTGAATATCAGGAGATCTAGTATAAACCTGTATAATATCATTAATAAGATTTTAATACGCGAAGGTTTGGACCGGAACCTTTTCAGGGCCAAAGGTCCTATAGTAATCCTGTAAACAATTTCTAACTCTAAGCCAACGTTCTCAGACCTCTCTAGTTTTTACTCATGACCCCAGAATAAGCTTCCTGCTGCCCTTGAGAAGTTGGGATTTTATGAGTAACCAAATTCCTGTTTAATCAAAACAGACAATTAAAATACATTTAAATACGTGAAGCTTAATCTTAATCTCTAACCTCCGAGGCTCAATGTCCTCTATAGCAGAAAAGAAGCACAATGTATAACTTTTTTTTTTACCATCTCTAGTTCTTAATCTGTTTATAAACCCAAAATTTCATAAACCTTTATAGCACATTTTAACATCTTTTTTTTTAATTTTTTTATTATTTATTCAATTGTGCGCATGTATGTGTGTTTTTGTGTGTATGTATGTATGTGTGTGTGTAGAACCACGGACGAATTCGGGAACCACCATGGACGCCTCTACCTCCTCCTTGTTTACTCTGCCCGGGGATTCACAGGCTCCGCCCTACCAGGACCAGAAATGCAGGCCGCCCCCGCTTCCGCCTGGCGTCTATATGTGGGGTCTAGGATCCGAACTCAGGACCTTCCGCCTGCAAGGCAGAGGCTTAACCCCTGAGCCACCTCTCCAGCCCCACTTTAACATCTTTTTAATCAGTCAACTCAAAACTCCTGTACACATTTAATTTTTTTTTAATTTTTTTATTATTATTATTTATTCAATTGTGAGTGTGTGTACGTGTGTATGTGTGTGTGTGTGTCTGTGTGTGTAGAACCATGGACGAACTCCAGAACCACCATGGACGCCTCCACCTCCTCCTTGTCACTCTGCCCCAGGATTCACAGGCTCTGCCCTACCAGGACCGGAAACGCAGGCCACCCCCGCTTCTGCCTGGCATCTATACGTGGGATCTGGGATCCAAACTCAGGACCTTCCACCTGCAAGGCAGAGGCTTAATCCCTGAGCCACCTCTCCAGCCCCACATTTAATTTTTTAAGCGAGATTTTTTATCTTATAAACCTTATTTAAAAACCTTTTATACATTTAAGTACCATACCTTGTTTATTTATACCTTTTTTATCTTTTTTGATTTTTTTTTGTTTTAATATTAGATATCCTGTAAGAAAAAAGTTCTTTAATAAAGGCATTAACAGCAGACCCCGTCTCAAAAATCACTGTACTTGAATTAAATTTGTAAGATTATAACAACATAGGAGTATACTTGGAATTAGGAACCAGATTTTTTTTTCCCAAGGAAGGGAGCCCATAATTTCTCAGAAACCAGTTTTATTTTTTGGCTGTTAAATACGTTAACATTACACATGTGAAAACAAACTTTCATAGGTAAAAACACATTATTTCTTTGTGAAGCTTCATAAAAAGATATTTTATTCAGTACATACTCAGGCCTTTTGATGGTAATTTTTAAGTGTGCACGTGCATTTAAATTGGGCATGCCAAATAATGAACAAAATCAAAACCAAAAATGTGATTACAAGTGCGCAATAACCTAAAGTGGCCACTTTTTTTGTTGTTGTTGTTGTTATGAAACATAAAATACACATATTCATAAGGAATTCAAATAGCCAAACAAGTGAGAACCTTTTAAAAGTAACTTTGTATGTCAGCCCCCCCTGAGCTCCCCACTCTAGCCTGCCCCGGGACAGGTTTCTGTGAAGATGCATAGGAAGCGGTTTTTTGTTTTGTTTTGTTTTGTTTTTTGTTAACTGTTTCCATCCTCCTTCTCCTCTATGAAGAGCACCATGAGGCATTTTCTCTCCCAGCAGCCATTTTTCCACACGCTGGGACCTCTCCCCAGGCTTCAAAGCCAGCAACTCTGCCCACAAACTTTTTTCCACGCTGGGACGAGTGGACCGCTTCGCCCCCAACATTTTGTTTTGCGCATGAGCACTACAGCCAGTGCCCGCTGTGCGCCGCCATTAAATTCCTGAATTATATCATTGATTAAGTTCCAGTAACTAAAAGTTTGAATGGGAACCACCTCAGGCCCTTGTTCCAAAAGGAGCCGATTTAAATCATGACCTACTTTAGTCCAAGTCTGGGGGTGAATCTCCGGACCCATAATAACAAACCAAGGACAAGCTTCAGAAATGAAAGAAAGAAAAAAATCCTACTAAATCTTTTCTTTTAACTCTTTTTTAACTCTAACTCCCCTTTCTTTGAGAGAGGACTTAATGTCCTTAATAAAGACAGCCTCTTTAGAAACATTTTGGCCCATCGCTGAAAATAATGAGATGAAGACTAATCACTTACCAGAGATGACTTTTCCTTGTGAGTGGCAAGGGCGATCTGTATGAGTTGCACTGGAGACAGCTTTCCCTTGTGAACGGCAAGGGCGGTCTCCTCTACGAGTTGTACTGGAGAGGACTTTCCCTCCTGCGTGACAAGGGCGATCTCCTCTATGAGCCTTTGATCCGCGCGGCTGGGTCTTCGTCCGACTCAGGGTCCGTGCCTCAAGCCCCACATTTGGGCGCCACTTGTCCTGTCCAGCAGGACCAGTTATTTGTGGGTCCGAGGAGGATCGAGCCTGCAGGGAACAATGGGCGAGAAAGAAAGAGGGAGACCAAGCAAAGAGTTGTCAAGGTCTCGTTTATTTTGGGTTAGGGTACAGCTTATATGCTCAAGCTGGAGGGGAAGAGGGACAAGGGAAAAAAGACAAGCATCGGTGGAGGCGCCTGGTAAGCATCGGTGGAGGCGCCTGGTAATTGTGACGTTTAACAGTCGCAATACTAGTCACCCGGCATCTGGCAGTTGGGATATCGGTTATTTGGATCCGGAGCGTTTTTACGGCTCTTCTGGAATGTCCTGGTACGCTGGGTCCCGGGGGCATATGTCAAACAAGTTTTATGAGTTCCTTTTGGCCCTTTAGTGACTCTGGCCTCTAACATCTGGGAAATCCCAGAGTGAAGCAAAAAAGAGGTAGAAGCAATCCAGGATGATTCCTGAAATCACAGACACACACAGTGCCTTCTCATACACACGCGCGCGTGCGCACGCACACACACACACGCACGCACACACGCATGCACACGCACTAAATAAATAAAGTTTAAAAATAAATAAAAATATGAAAAAAGATAACTAGCAGTTTGATTAGTTACAAGTTGATATTTGGGCTGCAGAGATGGCTTAGGGATTAAGACTCTGCCTTGCAAACAGAAGGTCCTGAGTTCAGATCCCAGGTACCATATAAAAAATGCCAGGCAGAAACACAGCAGCCCACACTTCTGGCCCTGGTGGGTGGGCCTTGGGAGATTGCAGAGTGAAGCAAAAAGGAGGTAGAAGCAATCCAGGATGATTCCCAAAGTCACCCTTGGTCCCCCACAGGGACACACAGTACTCGCTCTCTCTCTCGCTCTCTCTCGCGCGCACAATCTCTCTCTCTCTCTCTCTCTGATATATACACACACACACAGGTACACACATTAAATGAATGAATAAAAGTTTTTTTAAAAAGTCGGGGCTGGAGAGGTGGCTCAGGGGTTAAGCCTCTGCCTTGCAGGCGGAAGTCCTGAGTTCGGATCCCAGATCCCACGTATAGATGCCAGGCGGAAGCGGGGGCGGCCTGTGCTTCTGGTCCTGGTAGGGTGGAGCCTGTGAATCCCAGGGCACAAGGAGATGGAGGCGTCCATGGTGGTTCGCGAATTCGTCCGTGGTTCTACACACACACACACACACACACACACACACACACACACACACACGCGCGCGCGCGCGCGCGCGCGCGCGCGCGCATGTGCACACAGTTGAATGAATAATAATAATAATAAAAAAAAAAGTTTTTTTAAAAGGTCAATTTTTTTCCCCAAAAAAAGATAACTAAAACCAAAGATTATGTGATAAAAGCTAGGGAAATGGCTCAGTGGGTAAGTACAGTATTTGCTCAACAAATCCCCAGAGGACACATAACAGTAGACATGATTGTGGGTATCTATAATCCTCAGTGCTACCGTAAGCGATGACAGATGGGAGACAAGGGAATCCTTGGAGGTCTACAGGCCAGTCAGCCTGGCTGTACTCAATGGGAAAAACAGAGACTTTATCTCAAAGGAGACAGAGAACCAGCACCTGACCTTTTCCTCACCCCCCCACATGTGCACAGTGATGTGGGATGTGTATACTGCCAACACATGCAATATTAAAAGAACAAGGTTGCCCCCACCTTTCTTGCTGAGACTTTCTGTCCATAAATATGCAAGTCACTGAGAAATCTTGATGCTGAAATGAGACATGGCACTCATGATAAGGAAAGACACTGATCAACCTGAGAAACAAAATGAGACCCTGCTCCCCCCAAACAAAAGAAAAATGTCACATACAAAATGGAAAAAAAATCTGAATTTGGTCTCATGTTCCCTAAATTTCTTTTTTTTGTTGTGTTGTTTTTTTGTTTTGTTTTGTTTTGTTTTGTTTTTATTTCCACTCATACAAACTTAACAGGTACACACCAGTCCGTTCCCTTCCTCTACTCCCCCACCCCTCTGTGTCCCCCTCCCCTCCCCATTCTCTCCCCATCTCCCAGTGCCTCCCCCTCCCATCCCCGGATCATCCTTTAATGAGCATGCCAAACTCTCCTCTGGGTCCTCCTCTCCGATTAGGTGCAAGGGACCCAGTGGCATTTCCCAGAACCGTTTCCTGTGTTCCCTTTAAGCAAAGGAACACTACTGTGGCTGTCAATCACTTGCCTCCAGGGATCCTAGTGCCTTTAGCAAATGCTAGACTTTGTGGGGTCAATAGTGTGTTGGACATTGCGCAGCGCATGCAAAGTCTAAATATGATTGCTTCGGCCCTAACTTGTGTGGAGTATCTTGCATATCATTACTCCTCCCATCCTTGTGCTCTTATAATCTTACCGCCCCCCTCTTCCGCAAATTTCCCTAAGCTTCAGGATGGGGAGAGATTAGGCTGGCCTAGTTCCAGGTGGTTGATATAGAGTCTCTGTCCCTAAATTTCTACAACTCCTTTCTCATATGTGCTCTTCTAAATATAAGAAAATAAAACAAAGGCCTTTCCCATATTATTTACCTTTCCAGGTTTCAAGTTCTTTATGGCTTCCAAAAGAAACTGCCCAAATAAATGACAATTTCAACTTCACTTATTAGTCAGGGTTTTCCTCCAACATGAGCCCTTTCATGCATTCCAAACACAGTTCAAGACTTTCCCACATCCTTAAGAAGGCTTTCCTTCCAATATAGTTTTCATTTTTTGTGGTGGTTGTCAGGCCTAAAGCCTGCTCTCTGGAGAATGACACATTAGTGTCTAAAATGGGCAGTTGTTAAGGGCTCCTCCCTTTCGAAGTTGAGTTTGCCTCTTGTCTACATTGACAATGGCAGGTGAATTCCTTCCTCTGGGAGTTGAATTTAACTCCTGTCTGTTCTTAGATCGCTTTTGTTCTTCTCAGGACTACCTGAGTTATCACCTCCCCCTACAGTTACCTCCCTATGCATTTGAGTTATGTTAATGCATGAACAAGGTAACTCTGGTTTGAGACATTCATTGTCTGTTCCCTTAGCAACTAAATGTCGTGTCTGCTTTTAATTCTACCTGGAGACATCATCCTGGTCCCACATAGCAAATAAATGTCATTCCTGCCTTTTCTTTGTTAACTGGAATGTGTACATTTTACATAATCCTATAAAGAATTTGTTCCTGGTCTTCTTTGATGTTTTCCTGAATTTGGCCCTGCTCCTTGATTGTTTTCTTATAAATACTCATGTATGCTACAATAAAATTGGCTTAGATGATGTAGGACATCCTAGGCTCCCTCTGACTGGATGCCTGATCAATTCCTACCACTCCCACTTCTGTTTCTTGCATGCAAGTCTGGGTTTATGCTGGTTTGTGGGCCCAGACAATTTCTGTATACTTGAGTTACGGCAGTAAAAGATTTCCCCAAAATACTTTGCATTTTTATAAGCTCTGTCTCCAGTGGGATTGATCCCATGTGTTCAAATGACTGAACAAGAAATAAGGTGTTTGCATTCTCTAATTAGACTTTACATCACCTGAGCACTTTCACGCTGTAGGACCCCATTGGGAGAGCCAAATGCCTTCCCACAGAACTTACACTTATAAAGCCCATCCCTGTGTGCCTTATCACATGTTTTTGAACACCCGAATGAGAAATGAAGACTTTCTCACACTGCTTACATTCATAATGTCTCTCTCTCCCCAGTGTGGGTCCTCTCCTGTTTTCAAACTGAAGTTCAACAAATGAAGTCTTTGCCACAGTACTTACACGAGAAAAGTTTCTCTTCCATATGAGTTCTCCCATGTTTTCTAAGAGCGCTGGGAGAGTTGAAGACTTTTCTACATCCCTTATATTTATAGGGTCCACATGTGCTGTGTCTTATCATATATCCTTGAAGGCCCGAGAGTTTTCCCACACTGCTTATACTTGTAGGATTTCTCTCTTGTGTGAATCCTTTGATGTCTTCAAACTGAGCCTAAACAACTGAAGGCTTTCCCACACTGTTCACACTGATAGGGTTTCTCCCCAGTAAGAATCCTCTCATGAATTCTAAGAGAACTGGGACAGTGCAAACCTTTCCCACACACATTGCATTTGTGGGGCCCACCTCCAGGATGTGTGACCTCATATTCTCCAAGGGTAATAACAGAAAGGAAGGCTTTCCCACATTTCTGATATCCATAGGGTTTCTGTCCAATGTGAGCCCTGTCTTCTGTTTGGAAAGTGTGGTAATAAGTTAAGGCATTCTCACATTGCTACATTTGTAACAGTACCCCTTCTGTCCACCATGAGAGTTCATGGGATTTCCAGATGAATGAAGCACAAAGGCTATCCCACATGCACTACAGTCACATGGTTTTATTCCATTAGCATTTTTGTTGTTCAGATTTTGGTTAAGAATCTGGTTGTAGGGGCTGGAGAGGTAGCTCAGGGGTTAAGTCTCTGCCTTGCAGGCAGAAGATCCTGAGTTTGGATCCTAGACCCCACGTATAGACGCCCAGTGGAAGCGGGGGCGACCTGTGTTTCTGTTCTTGGTAGAGCGGAGCCTGTGAATCCCGGGGCAGAATAAACAAGGAGGAGGTTGGAGGCGGTCCATGGTGGTTCCTGAATTCACCTATGGTTCTACATACACACATATACGCATACATACACACGTGCATACACATATACATGCACAATTGAATTGATAATAATAATAAAAAAAGAATCTGGTTGTAGAGTTCTGCACAATGGCTATGTTCTTTGCTTCTACGATATGGCTGCTATAAAAAAAAGTCAGAACACATTAAGAACAGTTACATTTACTAACAATTTCATATTTATTGATATGCATTCAATTTACATACATTTCAAATTTTTATTCTCTGTGAGTGATGGGTGATTTGGATATGATGTCATGCATAACACATGTGTAAAGGTCACAGGACAATTTTGGTTTCAGATCTCTCCTTGTTTCTAGTGTTCGTGTACCAGAGTGCACTTGGGTGTGTGCGCCTGTGGAAGCCCAAGGGTGACTTTGGGAATCATCCTGGAGTCTTCAACTTCCTTATCATTTTGTTCTGGGAGGGCCCACATTTCCACCTGGTATATTTATGTAGGATTTGGGATCTGAATTCAGGTTCTCCTGCTTGCAAGGCAGAATCTTAACCCCTTAGCCATCTCTTACAGCTCTTCCATTCTATTTTTAAGTGGGTTCCAGGCATTAGACTTAACAGGTTAATGTGGTAGATGTTTTTAATCAACCATCTTGAAAGCCCAAATTTATATATCTACTATAATCAAGCAAAGCATGGCTTTCTGCCTTGCACAAAATAAACAGATTGGCCTAAGGATATAACTCCTCACACCCATGAGGCCTCTAAATATAGTTACAGTTTCCACCATCACCCCAAAAAAAGGAAGTATAATAAAACAAACCTCAAGACTAAGTTCTGCAAAGGGCTCAACTACATCTATTCAATAAAACAATACATACACTGAAAGACCCCCGGTCTTTCAGTCAGGAATGGGACCGCAGAGAGAGACTCCAAGACCAAACTCGATGCAACAAGCAAGAGGATTTTTATTGCAGCGCGCCGGGCAGCTCCAGCAACCTCTCACACAGGAGAGACTGAAGCAGCCCCGAGCAGCTTGGGCGAAGGGTTTATAAAGGGGTTTTGGGTGGGTGGGTCTCATTGATGAAGAATTGTACAATCACTGGTTAGCAAGAGTTCAGGTGGGTTCCCATCATGATTGATGCTGTCCACCTGCTTAACTGTAGGTAGTTTGTTCCGGATGGCAATTATGTTATTAATAGTTTCTTGTAAGACTTGTTTTCCCAAAGGCTGGTCATCTCGAGGTTACGGCCTGTTTTCCCATCACCAAGTTTACAGCCCAATTTCCCATTACCAAGGTTACAACTCATTTTCCCATCATCGGAGGTTTCAGAGTGGAGAGGGAAATTGCAAGGTGCATAATTTTAAACAATGGCTAGCAGCAGCTATGCTTGAATAACTATGAGCAGTGACTAACTATGGTTATGCCTGATCAGCTGTAAGCAAATATCTATGCTGTGAACCTGGCCCATTTTGTAAGCTTCCTTCTTTAGGGCCAGGGTCCTTCAACACTTTGCTTGTGTATCAGGTAGCATGCCATTCTCGTAAAATAAAACAGTAATATCCACACATGCTCTCTTCAATAAACATTTCTTATTTCACAAACATTGCGCATCTATAGCACAGTGTCCGGGCCCACGAACCAGCATGAACCCGAACCTACAAACATGGGAATCTGAAGTGGGAGTGGTAGGAATTAAAAGTTTCAGGCTTTGGGTCAGAAGGAGCCTTGGATGTCCCTTATCATCCAAGCCAACTTTATTGTAGTGTCCAGAGTTTTTACAATCAAAAAGCAGGGCTAAATTCTTTACAGGACTACGTAAAACACATACATTTTGGTTAACAAAGAGGTCAGGAGTGACCCAATTGCCATGGGGCAGACATATAGCCAGATATGCTAAACAGGCAAGTCATCTTGTTGCTAGAAGGGAATGGACAATGTATGCCTCAAAACAGTTACTCAGGTAAGTAGTCACAGTCACTTTCTCTCCGTGCTGTGCCTGCCCTGCTTTTGATCAGTTTGAGTGAACTTTGGCAAGTGATTGAATGTGAGTAGAGGGTTACAGGAGTCCAGGACTGGCAGGCAGACGGTTCCCATAGGTGGCCTGAGGGTCTGGTAAGTGTCATCTGAAGTGAGGACAGTGTGGTGGAGTCTCTTGCTATCTGTATGTAGTGTCAGAATTGAAATTTTGCACGTGTGGTTGGTGTTGGAGAACTGGTTTTTGTGGAGGTTAACTGGAATCTGCTGCTTACCCCAGGCTGGATCCTTCCAGAATCCAAACTCCTTGGGTCATGAGTATATGCTACTGTGCCTACTTCAGCTTTTTTCCTTCTGAGTCGGTGTTTCTCAAATACCATTTTTTTTAAAGACATTTGGGTCAGAACCTTTAACTGACTTTGAGGGGATGTTTGCTTCTGGGTGAGAATTGACAGATGGAGGAAGCAAAGTGGAGTAGATGGAGAAGGTCCTAAAAGTAGTTTCTTGGGTGCTTAGCTTTCCTTTACTCAAAGCCTAGGGGTCGGCCACCTGCGCTTCATCTGCACAGCTGAGAAATGAGTTTAACGGGTTGGAGAGGTGGCTCAGGGATTAAGACTCTGCCTTGCAAGTAGAAGGACTGGAGTTCTGATCCCAAATTCCATGTAAAAATGCCAGGTAGAAGTGGTGGCAGCTTGCACTTCCAGCTCTGGAGAGCAAAGTTGGGCAAATTCCAGAGCAGAGCAATAAAGAGATAGAGTAATCCAGAGTGATTCCCAGTGTTACCCCTGGGCCTCCACAGGCACACATAGTGCCCTCTGACACAGGCACATATATTCAGACACAGAGACGTGATCACACGTGTACACTCACACACACATATGCACACACATATATACACATACACACACACACACACAAAGGAAATAAATAGAAGTGGATTTAACTTCTTGTGGGTACCCCTGTGAGGCAGGCTCTTCCCTGTTCCCCTTCTCTTTTCTTTTCTTATCTCGTCACTAATTGCACATTGCCCCTGCATTTCAGAATTTTACTCCAGGAGACTTGATGCATGTGACCGAGTCGTCTTCCTCCTTGGATGAGGTCAGCGTGGGAGAGGATTGAGGAGCAGCCTGCCCCCTTCTGCCTGGCACTGCCTGGATTCCTGCTGTGTCTGCTGGCTCGGAAGCCCTGACCCATGAATTGATCACCAAGGAATTGGGGCGCAACTGTGCCAACCCCCCCCCCTGTCACCGTTGGGCTTCTGCATGTGAGATACTTCCGGACACCAAGGCCAGGGAGATTAAGAAGCAGGAAGAATCAGAGCTTCCATTGTCTTAACACCCCATATCTTTGAAAAGAAGCGGGAGGATGTTCCTGTTGCTGCCCACCTTGACTGTTCTCATCCCGCTCATCTCTTTAGCTGGACTGTTCTACTCGGCTTGGGTGGAGGAGAGCTTCCCCCACAGCTGCACCAGCACCAGCAGCCTCTGCTTTTACAGCCTGCTGCTGCCCGTCACCATCCCCATGTACGTGTTCTTCCACCTCTGGACGTGGATGTGCCTGAAGCTCTTCAGGCACAACTAGCGGGACCACCCAGTGGCGAATGGCATGTGTGCTTCACTAACGGGTCCTGGGTGTCCATGGGTGAAGACGCAACCCGAACAGGTGCTTCAGCTGCCGGGCTCTTTACACGTGTGTTCTGCCTTCATTTGAGGGGGTGGGGAAATACCTTGACTTAACCACTGCTGGTGAAGAAGTCCTTCAATAAAATGTCTCCAGGTGATGTAATGCCTGCAGTCCTCCGAGGACTATTTCTTCATGTGTGTGTGTGTGTGTGTGTGTGTGTGTGTGTGTGTGTGTGTGTCAACTTGACGTTGAGGATTTGAACTCTGGGCACATTTGTAAGGAATGAGTGGTTGAGTTAAGCCCAGAGCAAACCTGCAGGAGATTGTCTAGCTGATGGGAAAGACTCAGCCCATGAGGGGTGGGATTAGGCCCTGGAATAAAATACTGAGAGCCGATTGAGAAAGTTGGCATTTTTCCTGACATACTGGTCTGATGGTAAGGATCGTCCCTCTCAGCCCTTATGTAGAGATGATGTGGCCAGTTCCCTTGGCCCTGGTGTTGGTGTGAGCTCTCCTGTCAAACTGAACTGAGAACTGTAACCAGACAATCATAAGAGACAATAAACCCCTTGTTTCCTTAAACCGTTTGATGGTGACTTATCAGCAACCATGCAGGCAAACTGCAATAGTTGGATGCACACTTGGGTCCATGTGTACACACCTGCACAGAGGCCAAAAGAGGAAGCTGGGTGTCCCATTCAGCCATGTCCCTCTTATTCCTGTGACACGGAGTCTCTCTAGAACGTGGAGCTAGGCCGGCGACCCATGACCATGATCAGCTTTTTTAAAAAAAAAATTATTTTGAACACACACACACACACACACACACACAAAATGGAGACACCTGATGCTACAATACAAATATCTGCCTCAAGCAACTTAAGATTTTTGCTCACAGTTTGAGGGTACAGTCCGTCATGGTAGGAAGGATGGAATAGCAAGGGTGGTGATTGTGGCACAGAGAGAGAGAGAGAGAAAGAGAGAGAGAGAGAGATTTGCACACACAGAATATCTTTGTCAAGGTGCTGGGGAGGAGGGGATCAAAAGACAGCTGACAGCTTTGGCATTCAGTTGGCATCTGAGGATCTGACTCAGGTGGACCAGTGAGGTACCAGGCACTTGCCTCCAGCCTGTTTTCTGGAAAAAACAGAGTCTGGGGAGCCTGGAGCCCCAGCTGGGAAAGAGGCTGTCAGAACCTAGTGTGGCAGGAGTGAGTGGGGGGTTGCTTTGAGTCCTTCCAGTGGTGCCCCTTATGCTTTCCTCTCTCCCCTGGGGTGGGGCCCACAACTCCACATCACCCCAGATTATGTGGAGGAGACTCATGGGGGGAAATCTAGGCTCCGAGAGATGCTGTGGTGTGTAGATCCCTGGTCCCTCCACACTCCCCTTTCTCCCCCTTTCCCTGGAGTCCTTCTTCCCTACTGGAAGCAGGGTCTCCAGCCTGCCTGTGGTTCCTCCCCCCCCCAACTCCACCCTCCCAGGTGTACCTCTTCCCTCTGGAACTGAAGAGCACCTTTGTTGCGAGATGGGGGAGACACCTCTTTGCCATATAGCAGAATGCAAAGCTTTTTGAAAGAGGATGTGGGGCTGTGCTGTGGATGTAAAAGCCAGCGCTTATGAGCTGTGGCATTCAGAAAGTATTGGACGGGATTGTAAAGGGCAGCGTGACTTCCTCTCCCATCATCCCCTTCATTCCAGGAAAAACATATCTTGGAGTGTTGACACCTAAAATAACTTCTTTCACGGTGCTTTTGCTATTTCCACCTGAAATTCCTTCTAATCTAGAACTTTCACAAAGCAATTACATAGGCCAGAATACTCGTCCCCCCATCGTGGTTTGAAATGTGTACCCCACAGTCTCATGTGTTAAGCACCTTGAGAGGTGGAGCCTTGCTGGAGGAAGGCAGTCACAAGGGATGGGTCTTGAGGTGGATGAATCCCACCCTATCTCCAGGAGGAGTCTGCCTTTGGTGTAAGCAGTCTTGCGGCTCTTAGCCTCTTGGATGGGAGTGACGTAGCCTGTCTCTAGCTTCAGCCAGCCTTATTGCCTCTGCCGTGAAAGACTATATAGATCTCCCTTCTGGAGCTGTAAGCTGAATAAATCTCCCTTTCTCCATTAAGTTGATTGACTTTGGGTGTTCTCTCTACAGGAATAGTTATTAGTAACCGTTACAGATGATATTCTGTCCTTAGTTCGTAACCTGTAAAGGTGGCAATAAAAGTGAATAATTAAAAACAATCAAAGGGCTAGAGAGATGGTTCAGCAGGCAAGGCCCTTGCTTGCAAATCTGGAGACGCAAATTTGATCTGCATGGGACGAGGAGAGTACTGATTTCCAGAAGTTGTTCTGATCTCCACCTATGTGATATGGCATGCATGTGGTCCTTCCCATCAATCAATCAATAAAATGTCTTAAAAAATGAAAATAAAACAATTGAAGAGCTGGCTAGGTGTGGTGTGCTGCTCTCGGCTGCGTAGTAAGATTCTGTCCCGCTTGAAAAAATAAGAAAATACATCTAGAAAGATGGCTCAGGGATTAAGACTCTGCCTCGAAAGCAGAAGGTCATGAGTTTGGATCTCAGGTCCCACATAAATGCCAGGGAGAAATGGTGTTGGCTGTGCTTCTGATGGGCAGAACTGGGAAACCCCAGAGCAAAACAAAAAGGAATTAGAAGCAATGCAGGATGATTTCTGAAGTCACCCTTGGTTCTCCACAGGGACACACAGTGCCCTCTGATACACATGCACACATACACACACACACACACACACACACACACACACACACACACACAAGTTAAAATAAAAACTGTGATGTAATCCTTTAAGTAGAGTGCTTTTTTTAAATCATGCACAAGACTCTATGATCAATGCCCAGTATGGCATAAACTGTGAATGGCACACTTGTAATCCCGGCATTAGGAGATAGATCGGGAATTCAAGGTCATCTTCAGCTACATTATCAAGTGCAAGGCCAGCCTAGGCTATATGATACTGTCTTAGAATAAAGGGTCTAAAAAAAAAAAAAAAAAAAGAAAGAAAGAAAAGAAAAAGAAAAGCCAGAGGGTTTATTTATATTTCCCCTCAGTTTCTTCTTTGTTCTCTGACACTGATCTGGTGGGAAGTGTGTAGGGCCATTCTCAAAGTCTGTCCTCTAATCTTGGGGGGCGACTGGGCGGGAAGGGGAGGAGTCGCCACGCGAAGGTGCCAAACCCACTGATTTTTTAATAATCAGCGGCGCTTGGGATCGCGTCTGTCACGGCTTTAGATGCGCCTACGGCTCCTGTCCTGCTATGATCTGCTTTGTCCTCGGGGGCCGTGGGGAAGCCAACGGCAAGACACCCCGAAAGATGGAGAATGGTAAGTGCTGGGCTTCGCATGCCAGGACTGTGCGGCGCTATTGGAACGAAGACCACCGGTCCTGATGGGGCCCGGGATCCCGCGTCACTCCGCGGTTGGCGCCGGGCTGGGGCCGGCTTGCCTCGGCTAAGCCGGGCCGGGCCCAAGGTGCCCCAGAATTTATGGTTAGTCCCCTTGCTTCAGCCTCTCAAGTGCTGTAAGCCCACCACATCAGACTTGTTTGTTTTGTTACAATGAGACCAGGGCTCTCTCTGTAGCCCAGGCAGGCCCTTAAACTCATGACAGCATGCTGGCTTCATTCTCCTGAGGGGATTACACACCCCACTTTTTCTATGCCTTAGAGACAGGCTTCTGCCATGTCCCCAGCTTAGCCTTGAGCTCCCTGTAATCCTACCACAACTACTTCTGATATCTATCTATTATTTATCTATTATTTATTTGTGTGTGTGTGTGTGTGTGTGTGTGTTTCTATGTGTCCCTTTGGAGGCCCAAGGATGTCTTTGGGAATCATCCTGGATTGTTTCTACATCCTTTTTGGTTTGCTTTGGAATTTCTCAGGCTCTACCCACCAGGGCTGGAGATGCAAGCGCTGCCATTTCCACCTGGTATTTTTATGTGGTACCTGGGATTTGAATTCAGGGCTGAAAGACCCCAAGTCTTTCAGTCAGGACCGAGGCCACCGAGAGAAAGACCAAGACCCTTCTCGCTGCAATAGCATGAGGTTTTATTTAACGACCACCAGGCAGCTCCAGCAACTTCTCACACAGGAGAGACTGAAGCGGCCCCTAGCGACTGAAACAAGTGGTTTATAAAGGGGTTTTGGGTGGGGGGGAATTTTTGCAATCGCTGGTCAGCGAGAGTCCAGGCCTCCGTGATTGATGCAGTCTACCTGCTTAACCGCAGGAAGTTTGCTCCGGATGGCAATTATGCTATTAACAGAATTTTCTTGCAAGACTGTTTTCCCTGGGGCCTAGTCATCTTGAGATTAAAGCCTTTTCCTCCCATCCTAAGGGTTACAGCTCTTTTCCCATCACCAGGGTTTCAGGGCAGGGAGGGGATAGCAAGGTGCATAGCTTTAGACAATGGCTAGCAGTAGCTATGCTTGAATAGCTATGAGCAATAGCTAACTATAGCTATGCCTGATCAGCTATGAGCAAATATCTACACTGTGGGCCTGGACTGGCCTGTTCTGTGAATTTTCTTTTTAGGGCAAGTGTCCTTCAAGGGCCTTCTGCTTGGGAAGCAGAATCTTAACCTCTGAGACAACTCTCTACCCTTGTGGAGTCAGTTCTTTCTGTGGGAGGCTCTTGGGAATCCCCCCACCACACCCTGGACTGACTGGGGGGTACAAAGTCACAACAAAACCAGCACATAATGTACAAAGGAGATTTATTGGCAAGCAGCATGGCTGTCTCTGTATCATATACAGGCAGCATGGAGGTCTAGTTCTGGACATTTCTTGTAGGGCAGGGTGATGTGACTGGAAAGGAACTGGAATGGGAAAGGGCTGCTCACCCTGACATGGGTAAAAAGTCCATGGGAGAGTGTGTGAGTTTATCTTAGCTGCAGACAAGCTGAGGTTGTGGGGAGCCTTGGGAGGCTGTGTCCAGGCCGGCTGGGGCTGTGAAGAGTCCTTTGTCTGGACAGTCCACCAGAGGAAGATGTGGAAAGGCATCGGGGATGGGGGGGATGGAGAGGTGGGGGGTGGAGGGGTTGGGGTGTGGGAGAGTGGGAGGGTGGGGGTGTGTGGGAAGGGGGAGCAGCTGAAGCATCTTGTATTCAATGTACCTAATATTTTCCTTTCTGTGGATTCTGATGAAACGCAGATTGTCAGACTTGCATGGCAAGTGCTTTTAACCTCTGAGTCATGTAGCTTTCTGAGTATAGAGATTGCCCAGACCCCTCTAAGCAGCAACCATGTAGGCAAACTGTGACACTCTCCCCTCTGTACTCACCAAAGCAAGATAGCTCACTTGAACCCAGGGCTCATCAGTTGGGCTAAGCCAGCTGGCTCTACAGCTTCCCACTCTCTGCCTTCTGAGCACCAGAATGATAGGCGAGCTGTAACATCTGCATGCCACTTACCTGGGTTCTGGGCCTCCGAACTCTGGCCCTCATGTGGGAGCCACAAGTGCAGATGTGTAATTGTGAGTTTGTTACATCTGTATGAACCACAGTGAAATAACTCCAAAACTGTAGCCATCAACCTGTTTCTTAGAGTCAGCAAATCTCAGGATACACTGTTTCTGGATCTTGCAGAAATATCTCTTTGGGCACCTTCTCTTCTCAGCATGTGTGAATCTCCATGCTAAAAATATAGAGTGGATTGGGAAATTCAGGAGTGTGGAGATCTTGTGAAATCTAAGGTGCTCAGTTGTGGTTTCTCTCTTCTGACTGAGCTCCAACCTCCCAGGAATTTCTTGGAGAATAACAGGACAGAGAGGCAATGCCAAGCAAGCTTGGGGTGAATATTACAACAATCAGTGCATGCCAGTAGTTTCTTGGAAGCACAGGACAGGCTTAGGTAGGAGGATAGGAGTTTGATGCCAGCCTGGGCTATATATAGCTAGAATCCCATCAAAGCCAGATGTATAGATGTATAGATCAGAATTGGAGTGATGGGTCAGGGGTTAAGACTCTGCCTTGCAAACAGAAGGTTCTGAGTTCAGGTGCTATGGGAAAATGTCAGGGAGAAATGGCGGCGGCCTACACTTCTGGCCCTGGTGGACAGAGCCTGGGAAATGCCAAAGTGAAGCAAAAAGGTGGTTAAAGCAATCCAGGATGATTTCCAAAGTCACCCTTGATCCTCCATAGGGATACATGTGCTCTCTGACTCACACATACACACACACACACACACACACACACACACACACTAAATGAATGAATGAAAGAATGAATGAATAAAATTTGAAAAAGTGTACAGTTCCGTTCTGTGTCTTCTTCGGGCCAGTAATTTATAAGAAAGCAGATGTGGATCAGGTTTGAGTCCTGGGACCTCATTCCTTTGTCATGGACTTGCGTGTGTCTCTCCTCCTCCTGCGAACATGGGGGCATCTCAGGATTTGGTGGCCTTTGAGGATGTGACCTTGAACTTCATGCAGGAGGAGTGGGCTCTGCTAGGTCCTTTCCAGAAGAATCTTTACATTGAGGTCACTTGGCCTCTATCGGTAAGGGCGATGGCGTCTCTTTACTTCCTCAGGTAGACAACCCTTTTTCCTTGTTTGTTTTTGTGCATCCTGCTAGTCCATAATTTGAAAGGGAGGGGCTTGGCATGTGTACAAGGAGATCCACCATGCAGCGGACCACAGCTGGCAAAGCACGAAGCATCTACAGACCCCTCAGCCCTACTCAGGGCATCTAGACCACCTCCCTCCCAGGCTCAGAGCACCTTGCAGAAGAGGGAGCCGTGAGACTGTGAAAACCAGATGGGCAAGGCGGTGCCACACAGTAGCCTCTGTCCATTCAGGCTGTCGTACCACGGAAGTCCATGCAACACTGTCTGCTTTAGCTCTATAGCAGCCAGCCCAGCAACACCTTTGCCACGGGACAGAGACGATCGCATGACACACAAGCCCACCCTGAAAGGCTGCATGGGGCTGGTGCCACGTGAAAGCAAAGGGGATCTGTGTGCCCTGCGGGTTACCCATTGAGGCCCACCCGAACCCTAGTAGGCCCCCCGCAATAACTCATTCAGGTGCCCTAGAGAGCGCCCAGTGGATCGCACACGGAGAGATGACCGGGAGGAAGGGGGCGGACCGCAGGGGAGAATGGGTGGGCTGGGCTGGGAAATGGGAAGGGGAGGGAGGGGTTGATGAAAAACGCAAAGCCACTGTTTACATAAGTGACAAAAATAAAGTTAAAGCAGAGGAAAGGCGGGTACTCGACAAGTAAAAGGAGCACGAACTGTAACCGGCACTTGGCAGGCAAGAGCTGGCCACCGTCTGCGGAAATTCGTGAGTTCTCTGTTGAAGGGAGAGACCCGTCTCAGCAAAGGAGCCGCAAAGCCACTGACAGAGACCTCAAGGGCGACCTCTGACTCCACGTGCACACACGTGCGTTTATGAACTAGAACATAATGCTCATAACCACGATTTTCTTTTTTGGTCTCTCTTATAGGGCAAAAGTAGAACTAAAACCTTAAAGATTGGTACAGAAACCAGGGGAGAATTCTAAGATAACTTGCACAGAAAGGAATGTTCTAGAGAAGAATCTTAGGTATTGGGGAAACAGCTCAGTTAGTACAGTGCAAAGTGGAGGAAGACCTGAATTTGGCCAGGATGAACTGTTCAATTGCTTTTTCTTTTTCTTTTTAAAATTTATCTCGTGTGTGTGTGTGTGTGTGTGTGTGTGTGTGTGTGTATCAGAGGGCACTATGTGTCCCTGTGGAGGTCCAAGAGTGACTTTGGGAGTCATCTTGGATTCTCCTACCTCCTTTTTGCTTTTTTCTGGGATTTCCCAGGCTCCACCCACCAGGGCCAGAAGTGCAGGCTGTTGCTGTTTTCTTCTAGCATTTTTTAAACATAGGACCTGGAATCTGAACTCAGGACTGTCTGCTTTCGAGGCAGAATGTTAATCCTGAGCTGTTTCTCTTGCCCAGTTTGTTACAACAACTTTTAAATAAACTCACCCATCTGGAAATTTATTTGCTTATTCATTTATTTGCCTTTTTTTTTTTTTTTTTTTTGAGACAGGGTCTCCAAAATAGCCCAAACTATTCTAGAATTTACTTTGTAGCAAGGGTGGACTTTGGTAGCTATTTTTTTTATTATTATTTATTCAAGTGCATGCATAGAACCACGAGCAAATTCGGGAACCACTGTGGGGTCTAGGATCTGAACTCAGGACCTTCTGCCCACAAGGCAGAGACTTAACCCCTGAGCTATCTCTTCAGCCCAAGGGTGGACTTTGAACTCCTGCTTTTCCTGCTTCTACTTTCCAAGCGCTGGGATTACAAGTATGCATTACTATGCCTGGCTTTAAATTTATTTAATTCAGAAAAATCCACTATATATATTGATATATACCTGTATATTTATGTTAGATATATGTGTTTATATTTAAATATATCATAGAAGCAGGTGTGCTGGCACATATCTGTAATCCCAGAAATATGTAATTTGGGAGGATCAAGAGTTGAAGGCAAGCCTGGGATATGTATAGAATTCTAGGCTTGGACTGCACAGATAGCTCAGGTGTTCAGACTCTGCCTTGTGAATTCTGAGCTAACATGAGGTACATAGCAAGAACCTATCATATACCAAAATAAATACTTGTACCTGTGCTGTGGGGATTGGTAGGCCCAGAAGCCTGCGCTCTGGATGATACATTAGCAATTGAAGGGGCCATCTAGTGACTCCTCTCTTGGGTGGTTGAGTTTGCCTTTTGTCTGCAAGACATAACAGGCAGAACTTCACCCCTTGGAAGTTGAGAAAACTCCCAGGTCGTTTGGAATGCTTTTGTTTCTCTAAGAAACTGGCTGGGCTGTTCCTCCCTCCCTAACAGTTCTTTCGTACTATCTAAAGAGATGTTTAAGGCATGGACCAG
>JALPQD010000157.1:0-90312 GCA_023101885.1 Typhlomys cinereus | reverse complement strand
GTAACTGTTTTGGAGGCAACATTTCCATTCCCTTTAGCACAAGATGACTTGCCGTTTGCAATCTGGCATATGTCTGCCCATGGCAATTGGTCACTCCTGACCTCTTTGTTAACCAAAATGTATGGGTTTTACGTAGTCCTGTAAAGAATTTAGCCCTGCTTTTTGATTGTAAAAACTCTGGACACTACAATAAAGTTGGCTTGGATGATAAGGGCATCCAAGGCTCCTTCTGACCCAAAGCCTGAAACTTTTAATTCCTACCACCCCACTCAGATTCCCATGTTTGTAGGTTCGGGTTCATGCTGGTTCGTGGGCCCGGACACTGTGCTATAGATGCGCAATGTTTGAAATAAGAAATGTTTATTGAAGAGACATGTTGGATATACTGTTTTATTTTACGAGAATGGCATGCTACCGATACACAAGCAAAGTGTTGAAGGACCCTGGCCCTAAAGAAGGAAGCTTACAAAATGGGCCAGGTTCACAGCATAGATATTTGCTTACAGCTGATCAGGCATAACCATAGTTAGTCACTGCTCATAGTTATTCAAGCATAGCTGCGGCTAGCCATTGTTTAAATTATGCACCTTGCAATTTCCCTCTCCACTCGAAACCCGATGATGGGAAAATGAGTTGTAACTTGGTAATGGGAAATTGGGCTGTAAACTTGGTGATGGGAAAACAGGCCGTAACCTCGAGATGACAGCCTTTGGGAAAACAAGTCTTACAAGAAAATATTAATAACATAATGCCACCGGAACAAACTACCTACAGTTAAGCAGGTGGACAGCATCAATCATGATGGGAACCCACCTGAACTCTTGCTAACCAGTGATGTACATTCTTCATCAATGAGACCCACCCACCCAAAACCCCTTATAAACCCTTCGCCCAAGCTGCTCGGGCTGCTTCAGTCTCTCCTGTGTGAGAGGTTGCTGGAGCTGCCCGGCGCGCTGCAATAAAAATCCTCTTGCTTGTTGCATCGAGTTTGGTCTTGGAGTCTCTCTCTGCGGTCCCATTCCTGACTGAAAGACCGGGGGTCTTTCAGTGTATGTATTGTTTTAATTGAATAGATGTAGTTGAGCCCTTGCAGAACTTAGTCTTGAGGTTTGTTTTATTATACTTCCTTTTTTTGGGGTGATGGTGGAAACTGTAACTATATTTAGAGGCCCATGGGTGTGAGGAGTTATATCCTTAGGCCAATCTGTTTATTTTGTGCAAGGCAGAAAGCCATGCTTTGCTTGTATAGTAGATATATAAATTGGGCTTTCAAATGGTTGATTAAAAACATCTACCACATTAACCTGTTAAGTCTAATGCCTGGAACCCACTTAAAAATAGAATGGAAGAGCTGTAAGAGATGGCTAAGGGGTTAAGATTCTGCCTTGCAAGCAGGAAACCTGAATTCAGATCCCAAATCCACATAAATATACCAGGTGGAAATGTGGGCCCTCCCAGACAAAATGATAAGGAATTTGAAGACTCCAGGATGATTCCCAAAGTCACCCTTGGGCTTCCACAGGCGCACACACCCAAGTGCACTCTGGTACACGAACACTAGAAACAAGGAGAGATCTGAAACCAAAATGTCCTGTGACCTTTACACATGTGTTATGCATGACATCATATCCAAATCACCCACACTCACAGAGAATAAAATGAAATGTATGTAAATTGAATGCATATCATAAATATGAAATTGTTAGTAAATGTAACTGTTCTTAATGTGTTCTGACTTTTTTTAATGCGCCATATCGTAGAAGCAAAGAACAAGCCATTGTGCAGAACTCTACAACCAGATTCTTTTTTATTATTATTATCAATCAATTGTGCATGTATATGTGTATGCCCGTGTGTATGTATGCGTATATGTGTGTATGTAGAACCATAGTGAATTCAGGAACACCATGGACCGCCTCCAACCTCCTCCTTGTTATCTGCCCCGGGATTCACAGCTCCGCTCTACCAAGAACAGAAACACAGGTCGCCCCCGCTTCCACTGGGCGTCTATACGTGGGGTCTAGGACCAAACTCAGGATCTTCTGCCTGCAAGGCAGAGACTTAACCCCTGAGCTACCTCTCCACCCCTACAACCAGATCTTAACCAAATCTGAACAACAAAAATGCTAATGGAATAAAACCATGTGACTGAGTGCATGTGGAGATCCTTTGTCTGTCATTCACTGGAAATCCTGAACTCTCATGGTGGACAGAAGGGGTACTGTTACAAATGTAGCAATGTGAAAAATGCCTTAACTTATTACCACACTTTCCAAACAGAAGACAGGGTTCACATTGGACAGAAACCCTATGGATATCAGAAATGTGGGAAAGCCTTCCTTCTGTTATTACCCTTGGAGAATATGAGGTCACACATCCTGGAGGTGGGCCCCACAAATGAAATGTGTGTGGGAAAGGTTTGCACTGTCCCAGTTCCTAGAATTCATGGGAGGATTTTACTGGGGAGAAACCCTATCAGTGTGAACAGTGTGGGAAAGCCTTCAGTTGTTTAGGCTCAGTTTGAAGACATCAAAGGATTCACACAAGAGAAAATCCTACAAGTATAAGCAGTGTGGGAAAACTCTCGGGCCTTCAAGGATATATGATAGACACAGCACATGTGGACCCTATAAATATAAGGGAGTGTAGAAAAGTCTTCAACTCTCCCAGCGCTCTAGAAAAACATGGGAGAACTCATATGGAAGAGAAACTTTCTCGTTAAGTACTGTGGCAAAGACTTCATTTGTTGAACTCAGTTTGAAAACAGGAGAGGACCCACACGGGGAGAGAGAGAACATTATGAATGTAAGCAGTGTGAGAAAGTCTTCATTTCTCATTCGGGTGTTCAAAAACATGTGATAAGGCACACAGGGATGGCTTTATAAGTGTAAGTTCTGTGGGAAGGCATTTGGCTCTCCCAATGGGGTCCACAGCGTGAAAGTGCTCCAGGTGATGTAAAGTCTATTAGAGAATGCAAACACCTTATTTCTTGTTCAGTCATTTGAACACATGATCAACCACTGAGACAGAGCTTATAAAAATGCAAAGTATTTGGGGAAATCTTTACTGCCGTAACTCAAGTATACAGAAATGGTCTGGGCCCACAACCAGCATAAACCCAGACTTGCATGCAAGAAACAGAAGTGGGAGTGGTAGGAATTGATCAGGCATCCAGTCAGAGGGAGCCTAGGATGTCCTACACATCTAAGCCAATTTTATTGTAGCATACATAGGTATTTATAAGAAAACAATCAAGGAGCAGGGCCAAATTCAGGAAACACATCAAAGAAGACCAGGAACAAATTCTTTATAGGATTATGTAAAATGTACACATTCCAGTTAACAAAGAAAAGGCAGGAATGTACATTTATTTGCTATGTGGGACCAGGAGATGTCTCCAGGTAGAATTAAAAGCAGACACGACATTTAGTTGCTAAGGGAACAGACAATGAATGTCTCAAACAGAGTTACCTTGTTCATGCATTAACAAACTCAAATGCATAGGGAGGTAACTGTAGGGGGAGGTGATAACTCAGGTAGTCCTGAGAAGAACAAAAGCGATCTAAGAACAGACAGGAGTTAAATTCAACTCCCAGAGGAAGGAATTCACCTGCCATTGTCAATGTAGACAAGAGGCAAACTCAACTCGAAAGGGAGGAGCCCTTAACAACTGCCCATTTTAGACACTAATGTGTCATTCCTCCAGAGAGCAGGCTTTAGGCCTGACAACCACCACAAAAATGAAACTATATGGAAGGAAAGCCTTCTAAGGATGTGGGAAAGTCTTGAACTGTGTTTGGAATGCATGAAGGGCTCATGTTGGAGGAAAACCCTGACTAACAAGTGAAGTGTGAATTGTCATTTATTGGGCAGTTTCTTTTGGAAGCCATAAAGAACTTGAAACCTGGAAAGGTAAATAATATGGGAAAGGCCTTTGTTTTATTTTCTTAATTTAGAAGAGCAAATATGAGAAAGGAGTTGTAGATTTAGGGACAAGCGCTCTAATCAACCACCTGGAACTAGGCCATGCCTCCAACTTCCACCATCCTCCCCTCCTGAAGCTTAGGGAAATTGTGCGGAGAGGGGGGCGGTAAGAATTATAAGAGCACAAGGATGGGAGGAGTAATGATATGCAAGATACTCCACACAAGTTAGGGCCGAAGCAATCATATTTAGACTTTGCATGCGCTGGCGCAATGTCCAACACACTATTGACCAAAGTAGATGGCCACGGACAGGCACAGAGACAGTCATAGCATGCTAAAGCACTGGATCCTGGAGGCAAGTGATGACAGCCAAGGTGTCCTTTGTAAAGGGAACACAGGAAACGGTCGGGAAATGCCACTGGGTCCCTTGCACCTAATCGAGAGGAGGACCCAGAGGAGATTTGGCATGCTCATTAAAGGATGATCGGGATGGGAGGGGGAGGCACTGGAATGGGGAGAGAAGGGGGAGGGGAGGGGGACCAGAGGGTGGGGGGAGTAGAGGAAGGGAACGGACTGGTGTGTACCTGTTTAATTTTGTATGAGTGGAAATAAAACAAAACAAACAAAACAAAACAAAAAAACAACACAACAAAAAAAAGAAATTTGGGAACATGAGACCAAAGATTTTTTTTCCATTTTGTATGTGACATTTTTTCTTTTGTTTGGGGGAGCAGGGTCCTCATTTTGTGTCTAAGCAGTAAGGACTCAGCCTTTACAACACAAGCCTGCTTTACACAGGTCCTCAGGGCATCCATTCAGGTTCTGGACATTTCAAAGGCCAACATTCAAAGGACATTGAAAGCCTGGCTATCCTCCATTGAAGCTATGCCTAACTAATTTACAATTGTTAGTTTTACGTCTCCCCAGCTCTTCTGGATCATTTCTCCGCCTACAGCCTCTTAGCCTGACCCACCCATAGCCTCTCAGCCTGACCCTCCCACAGCCTCTCAGCCTGCCCCTGCAATGATGAAAATCTGCTATTCTCTGCCACCTTGAGTTCCCTATTGGGACCATGATTCCTTCACTGAGATGATCAAATGACTGGCTAGTCCATGACGGGTAAGGCTTCACATGAGGGTGGTGGCCAATCCAAGCCAGGCAGTCAGCTGTATTCCATGCAGCTTTATAGGCTCCGGGTCACCTCAACTATCATGGTCCCCACTGAAAAAATTTAGAAAGAAATAAAAGGGTGAAATGTGGCACTACTGATTCAGCTCCCAGCTACAGACAAGTCTGGGCACGTACAGACATGCCCTGGACATGTCCCAACAGAGGACGTTGTATGTAGAGGGATGAACAACCAATGGGAAGCAGCTGTCTAACCTGTGATTGCAATGGACATCTAGTAAACAGTTAAATGACTGGTGGCTGTAGCCCCGGATTGGACCCTGACCGTATATAAGCTCAAACGCCCTTGACTCTGAATCTCCTGCAGCTCATCGCTGCTTGCTTCTCACCTGATTCCCAGGGTCTGGTGGTGACCCCATCACCAGCTTGTCCATTTGCCTCAAGGTCCTCTCTTTCCCCAGCTGGCCCATCTGGGGATGTGGCAACACTTCAGCATAAGCAAAGGTGATTAAATATTGAGGTCAGTACATCCAAGATCTACAGAAAATTACTGGGTCCACTGTGGTCACTGAAAAAGGCAAGGACTCATTACTCTTGCTTCAGTCAGGTAATCCTCCTCCAGCAGGACAGAGGATTGTGTGTGAACGAGTGTTTCCATCTGCTGGCTGTGCTCTGGGTCAGCTTTACAGGCTACAGAGACGCCACTGCTCCTGAGGATTTTGGTGTTGCTGTGTGTGCGTTGAGTCTCCTGTTTCCTTCTCCTCCTGGTGGAACCCTCCTAAATAAGAGAACTCCTGATTTCCTCATTCTTCCTCAAGGAACATGAGGGGGTCATACTCATTTTCTCCTGTCTATTCTGTTTCCAGTGAAAGACGGTGATGGGTCTTTTCCTCCAACAGAGAGCATACTCTGTAACAGTGTAACAGTGTAACAAGGGCCCACGGAGACCCGTGGGGGTGGGAATAAGCTGGTGCAGAGTCAACAGCACAGACTCTGGGAGTCAGGTTAGTGGCCAAGCAGGCTCTCAGGTTCATAGGCTCTCAGGCTTGCAGGCTCATATATTTAAGTATCAGGCTGCTTATATACCCATCCAACGTCCCATAAGTCACAGCGTGAGTCTTTGCTGAGTTGTCCTGTCCGGATTGGTCCTCTAAGCCAGGCGATTTAACAATACCAACTGTCTTTGCTCTGGAAAAGGTGTAGTCTTGCGAGATTTGTAGTCTCCCAAGATTTGTATGCTTAGCGAGAGAGAGGAGTCAAAGGAGCCTCTCTGTATGGGGCATGGGGGCCTCTGTGGCGCATTCATGGTCCATTCCTCCTACAATACTCTATTACTTTCTAACTTACAGGACTCTTATTAACATATTTTACGAGAACTTATTACACCTAAACTTCACTGGACACAAATTTAGGTTAGTACACCCCTCTTTTAAGAATGAGTCCTGGAGTCCTAATACAACTTCAATATTTATATTTAAGCATTTTTTTTTCTTTCTCAATTTCCCTTGGAGGATTTTCTCCCCAGTACTAGAGTGTGTGCTCCCAGGGACTATTTGAAAGGATGTTTCTATTTCCTTCTTTATCCACAGAAGAAATGTCCCCGTTATATGAAGAGGAAGGTTTGCTGGCTCCCTATCATGTCATGTCCTCACCCCTATCCCCCTACAACTGCACACTTTCTCAGAGTCATCTCAGAAGTTCTTCTAGACCCATGGTTGATCAGCATAAACTTTGATTAGTTCACTGTCAGGCACAGTCTGAGTGGACTACCTTCCTCCGCCTTATGAAGCCTCTCTTCCAGATGAGCCTCCCTGGAGTTACCACTAAAAGTTTCCCATATTCTACCTGAGTCATTTCCCTGGTCTCTGCCCAGGTCCCAGAAGGTAGACTGAAACAAGAGATTTAAAGTCCATATTTGCCTTGCACTCTACTGCATGGTTCAATGACACATGTGCAGACACCATGGATGTCCCAAGTGGTGAGGCAATGCTAGAACTCAGTCTTGAGTTATTTCCTGCTTTGGCTCATGCATAAATTTACCAGGTGATTGCTCCAAAAATCTTACTCTTGTGTTACATTTGCTATTGGATTTCCACTGCTTTCAAGATCAGGAAAAATGTGTACTGAACATCCCTGGCTGCTTCAACAAGGCAGCAGGACACATCTTCCTTGAGTAGAGATCAAATCCATGACCCTTGGCCATCTGGCAGCTCCACATTGGGCACTAGGCTATTAGAAATTAGTTTCCTGGAAGGAAAATGTCCTCTGACCTCCACCTGTGCACCATGGCATGCATGCATGCATCCTCTTTCTTTTTATCTCTCTCCCTGTCTCTCTTTCTAAATTAATTTCTCTTTAATGCATGAGATTTTTAAAAAGAGAGAAAAAGGAAGGTAAATGGTAGGAAAATTTTTAATAGACTTATCCATAGAGTGAATGAATGGAAAAAACTGCCCAAAACCATTCAAGAAGAAATTCCAACATAAGGGTCCTATGGGACTTCTTCATTTAGTTTCTGTTGAATGTTTTTTTTTTAATTTTTTTATTATTATTATTATTTATTCAACTGTGTGCATGTGCGTGTGTATGTGCGTGCACGCGTGTGTGTGTATCTGTGTGTGCGTGTCTGTGTATGTGTAGAACCACGGACGAATTTGCGAACCACCATGGACTCCTCCATCTCCTTCTGCCCCGGGATTCACAGGCTCCGCCCTACCAGGATCAGAAGCGCAGGCCGCCCTGCTTCTGCCTGGCGTCTATGCGTGGGATCTGGGATCCGAACTCGGGACCTTCTGCCTGCAAGGCGGAGGCTTAACCCCTGAGCCACCTCTCCAGCCCTCTGTTGAATGTTTTTAAGTCCCCAGTTTAATGATCTTTCTTCTTTTTGGTTCTCTCCCTTAGCTATTCCATTTGTATCTATTGGATGTTGTGAATACCTAATTTGATGATGTTTTGTTTTCTGTTACATCTCTCTATCTGCCAATTGCTGTTTGTTCTCTTGCTTCCCATAAACATATTTAACTCACTCATTCAAAATCAAAAGCACTGAAAATTCTCTGGATCATATGGAACATAATTAGTATAATCAGCAGGATCAAGAAGATGACATTTTTGTTTTGGATGAATGATTATTACATATCATTACTAATGTGACACAAATGAGACAACCTTGTCACAAGAAGAAGACATGTGGGATGATGATTAAATATATATGATAATAAAATTATGATAAAAACGCAGCCTCTCATAAAAACTGGAGTGGCAAAGTTAACATGGAAAGAGTGTTGACTCTCTGGGTAATCTCTTCTGCTTTTTCTTGTTATGATTGATGTTCACTGCTCAGGGTCACTGATATCTCATATTGCTCTTGCTAAAATATTAAATTTACTCTCACACAGATTCTATGAGGCCACGGGTATTCAGCAATGCATACATACAGGCAATCTTCTTTAAAAATCATTTTTATCAAGAATTTTTGATACAGCAACAAAATGAGCTTGTGTTCTCACCCAGTCTCCTCCTTTCCCACCCTTCATCAATTCAGCTTTGTGCATCCTATGTCCCTTGCACTGGGCTTCTTTGGGTCACCTGTAATGGACAAGTGATATAAGTGATGCTTCAGTGGGAAAACCACAAGTGATAAATTCCCAATCCCATCATTTTGTACAGTACCTGCTCCAAAGATTCTCTCTGCTTATAGTCATTTCTCCTGAGATACTCACTGGGATGTTGATATGTCAGTCATTGTGCAGATGTGGTAGTTTAGATCTCATTGCATTAAGTTACTGGGTCCAGCAGCCCTGTCATGACTGGTGTGTCCTGACTGTGGGCTCACATCTCCACCTTTAGGCACTTACAATCTTACCTCCCTATCTTCTGCAAGGTTCCCTGAACCTTGGGATAGAAAGAGATTTGGATTGATTAGGGCTGAGCATTCCAGGACCACCAATACTTTGCACTATGCTCAGTTGCTACAAAATCTATTCATACAGTGTCTATTATTTTCTTATCTTTTTCTACTATTATTTGGAAAGGTTTACAGTACCTGGCATATATTCCCTGATAATAAAACGAGGGAGCTTGAACCCATTCAGAGAATAATTAACTACCCATGGGATTTACACATCACCATTTCTACACTAGATTCTTCTTACCAGAGATGCTGTAGTTTGCAGCATTCAAAGCTGCAGAGTTCACACACACACACACACACACACACACACACATACACACTCACACACTAGGGGACGACTTCAGGCTGTCAGGACGAAGATAGGTAAGTCCGGCCACCCACTCCTCTGCCTCAACACCCCAGAGACTCAGAAATCGGCGAGGAGTTTATCAGAGCAAATCTCAATTTATTGGGGATAACAACAGCTTATATAGACAAAGGACAACGGGGCGCAAAACAGGCAGCCAATTGTGTCAAAGGACAACACAACATCCAGGCCCTACAGTTCAGGCTCCACATATCTCAATAAGGAAGGTAGGTCAATTCCTGAAAGCCAATTAGGGCTCTCTGTAATGTGATCAGAGTTATGCTTAGGACACTAGCTCTCAACGCCATTTTTGGTCCCATGTGCTCAGCAATGCCCTAGGATAATTCCTGGGCAGCCTAATATCTCCCCCTTTTTGTTTTAATAGAGATAATTAACTATATGTATGTCCAATGTTCCATCAGTCCCAGCATGAGCTACACTGTTGTCCTGTCTCGGTTGATCTTCTCAGTCAGGTAGGTTGGCATCAGCACCAGGCATGGAAGCAGGTAGCTTGGGGAAGTTGCATGTGGCTCACACAGACAGTACAGGCCTGCCTGATCTGGTTTTAGACCAAGGCCTCACAAGCCTCCAAGCTTGCATCACGTCTCTGGGATGAGGGGCATGGCATGGATGTTCAAGGGCCATAAACATCTGTAGTGTGGTCTCGTTGATGGAGCGCTGCTGAGAGATGTGCTGAGGAAACACTTATGCAATATAGTTATTAAAAGAACAATTTTTTTTTGATGTTAGGTCAAATCCAGATTGACTCCACCTTGGTTTAGGTAAGGTATCAAGCAGGCCATCTTGTGTTAGGTCAGGAATATAAGGATTATGATTAGCGTTTTCCTAGAGCACACCATGGATAGTTTTTTGACAGAAGGTTTGGTGAATAGGCTTCCCCAGTGTCTTTGGAATCTCAATTTAAGTTGTCCCTTATGAAAATTAAAACGTTGATGGTAAATAATTCCAACCCTAGCTGTTGGTGTGGGCTTACTCCCCCTTTTTCTTTATTAATTGAGCCTATTTTGTTAGATATGGGGTTATCTAGCAGAGGAGGATGTCTTTTTAGAATTCTAAAGACATTCAAAGAACTTGAGAGACCCATCCAAGTATGGCTGTTCTAAACCTGCCTACTTTATCCCTTAACCTATTTGAGGACCAAGACTACTCAAGAAATGAGGGGCGATGACCATTCTTTGACCACTTCCTGCTGAGATGGAATGATGAAAATGAAAAAAGTCTGATGTCCTCATCTGTGAAGTGCTGGGATGGTCTACAGGTCTTTGATAGATGGCTTTATTACTTTAAGGTCCCTTAAAAAGAGACAAAACACAGGTTAAACTTTTGAGATCTACACAGATATTAAGCCATTGTAACTGGGAATGCACATGGGATAAGCTAAATAAGCTCAGTAATCTTAATGTGGGTACAGGAAAGAATTAGTAAAGAAAACCTGTTACATGACCTGGAATAGTCATTGCCTTTGTCTGGTGTAAAAACCAAAAACTAATCCACATACGGAAGACATTTTTTTCTCTGGCAGGTGTGAATCTCTATGATCACATTTTAAAACCTGTTTAAAACAATGTGAACTGCATATCTTGTTTCATTAAATAAAGGAATGTCTAAAAGCAACATCATTAAGCAAATAAGGAATCTCAGTAAGTACTTTGTGAGGAACTGATAAACCTGACATTTCCCCGATCATTAACATTTTACTAAAATCAAAGATTGACAAAAGCCTAGGAAGGAAGTTGAGCACTAGAATTTTGTGCTCCCTTGTCTATCAACATAGAAACAAAGAGGCTTCCCATTTGCACGTTAAGCTCAAGGTTTTCATGAGATGCTCATCCTGGCATTTTGGGCCTTCTTTTGCTGGATATCAGAGGCAAACTCCTTTTTCCCATAGGAGGGAAGCTAAAAGCTTCAGGCCATTTTATTGGTCCCCACCAGAGGGCTTGACCCTTAGGCCCTGGGGTTCAGTGGGTAATCTTTCCTCCAGTGGAGATTCTCATAGTTGGGACATAGGCCACATGAAAGTTTCCTGTGCTTGCAATTGTCTCAAAGCACCCAGTCTGGTCATATTTAAAGCATGTTTTCCATCTTTCCCATGTGGGAAGGCATCGTGGGTTGGTCTGCTTGGGTGTGCCTGTTGGTATTTTACGTATCCTCTTAAGCAAATGTCAAGTTTTGATTTCTTTGTTTCGTGGTTGTTTCTCTTTTCCTTTCTTTCTCTATATTAAGTCCTAGATCACTTGTCTTATTTTAAAGTCCTTAAAATGGTCCAAAAGTAAGTTTAAAAGGGGTTATCTACATCTGTTGCATTTTATTTGTCAGTGTGGCCATAAGATAACATAAAACAAAAAGAAAGGACAAACAGAAACAAAGGATTTTACCTCCAAGACAGAAATGAATGTTTCCGACAGTAGACTACTTTATCACAGTGTTCCAACCTTGCAGATGAGGATGTTATCCTCCAGATGGGGCCTATTTCTCTCTAATAGATGCGGTGCCTGTCTTTCAGGTGGGAGTTTGGCTGATGTGGAATCTAGATGAAATTCCTGTTCCACCTTAGTCTTTTGAGGGCATTTCTATTGTGAGAAAAATCTTTCCCTTAGCTACGAGCTGGTACTTTTGGTACAGATCTCTATAGTCTCTTAACTTTCTGTCATTTGTTTGCCATTGTTTGTCTAGTTGGATAGTATCATAACTTAAAGATTTTACTGGGGTCATCTCTTTTCTAAGATGTAAACAAGGCATGTCCAAGAATATACTACAAGTTGACTCTCTTTCAGGTTGGTAGGACTTAGCATTTGCATTCTTCAGTTAGTCCCTGGACACAGGAAGGGGAAATCTCTCCTTTGGCTTTAGTTTAGTGAACCTGGACTTGGGGAAAGGACACATGGCTCAGCAGCGTTTTGCCAAGCACTATATAAACCCAGAGACTAGATTCTAATCTGAACCCACTCTGGACTGTATGTTATCGCCAAGGAAATGCAGAACTGGCCCAATCAAATCCTGTGGCTTCAAGGGATCTCGGATTGGGGAGCACAGGTGTAATAGTTTTCCCACCTCAAGCCAACTTTCACTCACATATTCACACAGAGGTTAAAACATTCCTCCCATATTTTAAAGGTGCCCTTTTCTTCCCCCTCCAGGAGAAGCCTGCTCGCTTTTATCATGAAATCCAGGATTTGGGCAGGGCCTCAGCTTTTCCTGAGCAGAGCCTTGCTCTGGATGCTGCAGGCCCTAGTCTCAGACCTTCCCTAGGGCCGGAAGAGTGACAGGTGCACTCCGCTCATTGCACACAGATGAGCTTCCTGCTGCCCTTGAGAAATTGGTATTTTATGAGTAACCAAATTCCTGCTTAATCAAAACAGACAATTGAAATACATTTGAATACATGAAGCTTAATTCTTAATCTCTAATTTCTGAGGCTCAATTTTTTGCATAGCATAGACGAAGCATAATGTACAACATTTTATTTTAATCACCATCTCTAATTTTTAATCTTTTTATGAACCTAACACTCCATAAACCTTTATAGCATACTTCAACATGTTTTTAAGTAACCAACTCATAAACCTCTTGTACACATTTTAATTTTTTAGGTAAGATTTTTTTATCCGATAAATCTTCTTTTAAACCTCTTGCACATCCATGTACCATACATATTTTTTTCATTCTACTTGATGTTTTTCCCATTGTTTTTGCATTAGATATCCTGTAAGAAAAGTCCATTAAAAGAGGCAATAACAGTAGACCTCATCTTAAAAAAATCATTATATCCGAATTAAGTTTATATGATTGTAGCAGAACACAGGAGTACACCTGGAATTAGAAATCAGACTTGTCCTCAAGGAAGGTAGCTCATACATACCAGGAGAATGATGAAATTTCAATGAATTTCTCAGAAGTCAGTTTTTCTGGTTGTTAGATATGTTAACATTACACATAGGAAAACAAACTTTTAAAGGAATTACGAAAGTAATGTTATCAGATCCTAGGTAAAAACACAATACCACCTTTTGGGAAGCTTCATAAAAGTCAAGATGAAACAATTTATTTTAGTCGGTATGTACTCAGGCCTTTTAATGTTATTAAAAAGATTCATTTTTAAGTGTGCACATGCATTTAAATTTGGCATGCCAAATAATAAACAGAGTCAAAAACCAAAATGTGATTATCAGCGCACAATAAAATTTGAAGTGGCCACAGCTGTTGTTTTGAAACATAAAACTCACATATTATAGTAAATGTAGGTAACCAAGCAAGTTAGAACCTTTTAAAGTAACCCATTATCATCACAGGCAAAGTACAAAGAACAACAAACAGTTTTTCTGGTCCCTCCAGAGCATGAGGGGCAAAGGCTTTTTTGAATCAAGTAGGACCCAGTTTAGAACATACAACTTTTGGCCTATAAAATGGGCCATTCATCAGAATAGAGGTCGGTAAATGTCCCTTAGTTTGTCTCAACACTCAGATTTTTTTTTCGAGCATCCCTAAAATGTCCTGGCAAATAGTCTGTCCCATTGTTACCTCTGTCTGAGTCCACAGGAAAGATGACACAAGATTAACATTTGGGATAGGTTTTTGTGAAGGCATATGGGGGGATCCTCCTCTAAACCATTCCCACGCCCGTCTCCCTTGATAAAGGGAACCCTGCATGTCAAGGTCTCTCCCTTCTGCATTGGTCTGTGCATGCAGCCTCTCTCCCACCCTGGGTTGAGGCAACAGCTCGCAGTGGCACTCCCAAGAGGGCAGCTCCTCTTTTTCACTAAATTGTGCCTGCAGCTCTGTGAGGAGCTCAGGAGGCTCCCAAAGAAGAAGGGAGCATAGCTCCTCCAGGTCACTTGGTGACAGCAAATCTGTGTGCTGCTGAGAAGCATTTGCTCTGCTCACAACCTCTCCATGCTCGAGCCAGCATCTCTAAGCACCATTCCTGGCAATCGCACAATGCTGGGGTACCTTCCAGTGTGAATCCCTTTAAGTGATGGCCTGATCCCTGCTGCTTTCACCACCCTGTGACCTAGTGGACCTGCCCTGCTGCACGGGCCTAGCAGAATCCCCGCCCCACCACAGCAGCTCCTCGGTGGAGCACCTGGGATGGCTTGCTTTTGGCTCCAGTGTCCGTGAAGCTGCCCAGGGAGTCAGTGGTGGCTCTGGCTCCTCCTTCCTCTCCTCCTTCTCCTTTGTCTGCTCCACCTGTACCTTCAGCTCCAGAGGGAGCTGGATTGGATTGGGAAGGAACGCTATCTTAAGTGCAGACATCACAGGATAAAATCCCAAGGGAGTCCATATTTTAAGACGTTTTTCTTTCTCTCTGGATAGGTTCCCCACCCGATTCCAAGTGGTCCATGAGAATACATTAGAGGAATGGACCTAAGGTGCTAACTCAAGGCCTGTTTGCCAAATCCCCAGAATGGCAGAGCCTGTGACTTCTAAACCATGGCTTCTTAATACAGATCTCAGTGCTGTTGGAACTGGGTCAAGCTTGCAAGTTGAGTTACTCATACTAAGGGTCGAAACTTACCTCAAAGCCCAATTTGCTTCATCTGATTTGGAAAGTTCCTCACACAGGGGCACCAGATTGTAGAGTTCTCCACCCATGATTTGGCATCTCTACACACACAAACACACACACACACGCACACACTAGGGGATGACTCCAGGCTGTCAGGAGGAAGATAAGTAAGTCCTGCCCCTGCTCCTCTGCCTCAACTCCCCAGAGACTCAGAAATGAATGGGGAGTTTGTCAGAGCATATCTCGATTTATTGGGGGTAACAAAAGCTTATATAAACAACGACCACAGGGCGAGAAATGGGCAGCCAATTGTGTCAAAGGTCAACAAAACATCCAGGCCCTACAGGTCAGGTTGGAAGTACCTCAATAAGGAAGGTAAGTCAAATCCTGAAAGCCAATTAGGACTCTCTGTAATGTGATCAGGGTTATGCCCAGGACACTAGCTGTCAGTGCCATCTTTGGTTCCATGTGCTAGGCTATGTCCTGGGGTAATTCCTGGGTGGGCCCAACACATACCTTGATGAGGTCATTGATCACTTCCCCACCCCAACCCTCAAACCTGAACCAGTTGCCTTCGTTTTATTTTCCCTATTTTTATTTTTTAATTTTTGCTCCCCTACCCTTTATTAATTCTTATCCCATTTCTTGAATATCCTTTAAATTTTTTCTGCCATAATTAAATTTATTCATCTGTTTGTCTGTGTTCTTTGTCTCCACTCTTTTGAGATCTTCCTCCACTGCCCTGATGTATGTTCCTTTATAGTTTGTGGATGTTATAGACGATTCCATTGCAATATATCATCACAAAGACCCAATAATTGGATCCATTTATAAAGGAGAAACGTGGAATCTGTCTTTCTGTATCTGAGATATGTTGCTCAGTATAATTTCTTTCAACGCCATCCATTTGCCAGCAAATTTCAGCAATTCATTTCTTTGACAGTTAAATAGTATTCCTTTGTGTATATATGTCACATTTTCATTGACTGTTAGAATCTTGACTAATTACATTTTTTGCTATTGTGAATGGACCTGCAATGAACATAAATTTACATGTGTGTACACAATAAGATGTACCATTGCTTGGGAATATTCTCAGAAGTGGTATAGGTGGGTCATTTTGTATATCAATTTGTACCTTTTTTAGGAACTTCCATACTGATATCTGAAAGGGTTATTTAAGTTTGCATAATCACCAACAATAAGTAAGGATTCATTTCATTCTGCGTCTTCATCATTTGATGGTTGTGTTTTGGCTTTTAACCATTTTGACTGGGGCAAGTTGGCATCTCAAGATGGTTTTAATTTATATTTACCTAATGGCTAAGGAGGCAGAATATTTTTAAAGATATTTGTAAGATATTTGAATCTCATCCTGTGAAAAGTATCTTCTTTATTCTAAGGCCCATTTTTCTTTATTTTATTTTATTTCCTTTTTCCTCTCATACAAAGTTGATAAGTACCTTATTCCCCTCCCTCCCGCCCTCTGACCCTCCCTGGACCCTCTTGTTCTCTCCCCCCTTTTCCGCTTCCTTTCCCCCTCCCTCCATTTTTCCCTGCCCCCCCCCCCGCAATCTGGAGCATCCGTCATAATACATGTCAAACTTCCCTCTGGGTCCTCCTCTCTGATGAGGCTAAGGCCCATTTTTAATTGGGCTGTTTAATTTCATGGTATTAAATTTTTTAGTTTTTCGTGTACTCTCAAATTAGTCCTCTGACAGATATGTATTTAGCAAAGGTTTTCTCTCATTCTGAGGATTGCCTTTTTGCTCAGTTATCAATATCTTTTTTGAAATAGAAGATTGTTAACTTCATGAACTCCCACTTGTTGATTTTTTTTTCTTATTTCCTGTGTTCTTAGGATCCTATTCATAAAGTGCTGAATTAGGCCAATTAGATTAAGTATACTTCCTGTTCATCTAGGCATTTTGTATTTTCTGGTCCAACACTGAGCTCTTTGATCAGGTTGGTGTTAATTTTCATACAGGTGAAAATTGTCCAATTTCATTCTTCTATATGGAGATATCCAAATCTCCCTGCAGCATTTGTTGAAAATGCACTTTTTTCCAGTGAAGTAATTTTTGGGGACCTATGTCAAAAATCAGTTTACTGAACATGTATGAACTTGATCTAGATCATCAGTTTTAACCATTTATTTATACCTAACAGCTAATACCATGCTGTTTTTATTACTTTAGAGTATAGCTAAAGGTCCAGTATACTAATACTACCAACATACCTTTTTTTACTCAGGATAATTCTTACTATCCTGGGCTTATTTATGCTTTAATGTGAATTTTGAGATTGATTTATCAATTTCTGTGAAGACTTGTTTTGCAACTGGCATTGTTATGACATTGAATCTGTATACTGCTTTTAGCAAGATGGTCATTTTTATTATGATAATTCTACCAATCCAGGAACATGGATGTCTTCACGCTTTCATTTGTCTTTTGTAATCTCTTTCTTTTCTATGGTTATTTTTATTCAATTTGTGTGTGTGGTTGTGTGTGTGTTCATGCGTGCACGCATGTGTATATGCATTCTCATGAATTGGCTACATGTATGTGTTTGTGTGTGTACATGGAGGCTTGAGGATGATATTGGATGTGTTTCTCAGTCACTATCCACTTTCTATATTGAGGCAAGAGCTACTACTGTCCTGGGGATTGTTTCAGCTATGTGATGCCTTCCAGCTTGCTCCAGGGACTCTGAATCTAGACATTCCACAAGTGTTCACATTACAAGGGGGCAACATGCTGACCCAGCTTTTAAATGGTTTCTGGTGATCGACTTTCTCACATTTAGATTTGTCAGTATCCAGAGACTGTGCCAATGATACCTGTGAGCAGAAGTGAATAAGCATGGAAAAGGAGGAATCCCATTCTCATCAGTGCATCAAAGGATCTTTCACGTGGAACTTTGCTGACTCTCATGGTTCACCAGGGAAAAGACTACTACTGGGCAACTTTGTCCAGTGGAAACCTCAGAATCATAGTGAAGGGAGGAACCTAGGAAATCATCTGATCTACTGCTTCCCCAGAGTGGGTTTCTTTTTTAACCATGGAGGGTGTTGTACCACACTTCTTTGACTTCTGGAATTTCCAACAGTTGATCTTTAGTGCAATGGAGTCTGTCTATTAACACTTTCATGAAAATAAAAATGAATGTCTACTTCTTGATTGGCAGATTCTTTATGGGCTTCTCAGAACTACCTAGGTGTCCTGTTACTTTGCACAGTGCTAAGTGTTTACTTCACTCTTGACCTGGGTGGACATTAATATTCTGGTAGCTTCTGTATTCTTTGCTGGTGGACCTGTGCCTGCTCTGGCAGCAGTATATGCTCTGTTGACCAGGTAAATCCCTTATCCAGGCTTGGTCTCTGGGTAGGCCCCCTTCATACACTCTGTCCTGTCCTCCACCCTACTTGTTGCCATTAGAAAGTTCTTTCACTTTCTATTTTTGCTTTTGTAATATTGTATTTCAAACAATGTTGCCAAATCCCAGCTGGGGAAAGGAGGGGGAAAGTCGGCAGGAGCCTCGAGGCTTGAGGCCAGGGGCAAGTGGCACGGAGTCATCACACAGACCCTGAGAGTCAGGTGGGGAGCAAGAAGAGATGAGCTGCCACAGACTCATTTTATTTAGAAAGTGTTTGGGCTTATATAGGGTCAGGAGTCCAATCAGGTGTTGTCATCTCTCCACTCCAGGAAACAGCCACTAATCATTTAGCAGTTTACTAGGTGTCCATTGCAGAGGCAGGTTGGATGGTCGCTTCCCATTGGTTCTTCATCCCTCTGCCTGCATGGTTCTCTATTGGGACATGTCTGGGACATGTCTGGGACATGTCTGTACATGTTCAAGCTTGTCCATAGCCAGACCTCCTGGATTTGGGAGGCCCAGACTAGGGCCTCCCGGAATCGATAGTGCCACATTTTCAACCTTTTATTTATTTATAATTTTTTTCAGTGGGGACAGGGCGACCCTGAGCCTCTTCAGCTGTGGGGAATATAGGTGACTCTGCCTGTCTTAGGTTGGACACCACCCTCATATGGACCCTTACCCATCATTGACTACCAGTCATGAGACCATCGCAGAGAAGGAATCATGATCCCAAAGTGGAATTGAGTATGTGGCAGAGAAAAGGAGGTTGTCGTCAGGGCAGGAGCAGGGAGAAGGGCTGTAGGCGGCAAAGGCACAGAAACGATTCAAAAGTGATGGTGAGGCACAAATCAGATCCGAACAATTGTAAATTATTAAGGCATAGCTTTAATGGAGGACAGCCAGTCTTCCAATGTCCAGAGCCTAAATGGATGCCCTGGGGACCGGTAAAGCAAGCTTTTGTTGTAAACAATGAGGATTGAGTGCTGTTGGGAAATATGCTAAAGGAGATACTTAAGCAATATAATTAATAAAAAGAACAATTCCTCCTATGATAGTGTAGGTTACTATCCAAAGGGATCAAACAGCCTTTCAAAGTTGTTCCAGATTCTGGTTATATACCCAGTATCAATAGGAAGGGGAGCCACACATGTCATGTTAATATGTTCTGTCTGTTGGGTCAAAGTCAATGAGTGATTAAGGAAGGCCTGAGATCAAGGCCCCTTGATGTACTGAGAAAGTTGTTCATGAGCCTTGGAAATGTTGGAGACCCAATAAGGTAGTAAGCATATAGAGGCAAAGCAAGGGTCACATGAGGCAAGAACAAGCCTCTGAGAAGTTATGGTCTCCTCAGCTAATGGAGCTACTTGTTGCTGTAAGGTCATGATGGCATTATACCTAGTTAAAGAGTTAATTAAGCAAAGATCTCTATTCAGGTGAGCCCAGGGTGGAATGGCTTTTCCCAAGCAAAGGATTGGCTCACTTTGGGGCCCAACCAAGTTCATCTTGGGCCCAGATGGGGCTAGAGATCAAGCTGTTTGTTTAATATGGAGAGCTCATCCCCATAATCCCTTCATAAGGAAGCTGGCCATCTTGTCTATGGGAGGATTCCAATGGGTTCCTCAGCAGGAGTGTTCCCTGAGGGTGATTCCAGCACTGAGAAATGACCTTCAGGAATGGCAAAGACCTGCAAACGCCTTACAGACTGTCCCAGAATAGACTGTCGAGACCTGCCTACTATACCCCTTAATCTTCTGAGGATCCAGACTGCTCAAGGGATGAGTCGTGACAACTGATCCTGCTGAGTTGGGGTGGAAGAAGTATGAGCAGTCAATGATTCTCATCTGTGAAGTGCTGGGATGGTCTAGAGGTCTTTGATGGATGACTTTACTACTTTAAGGCCATCTAAAAGAGATAAAACAGATAAATTAAGCCTAAAAGTTCTACCTGTTATCTTGCCTGAAAATGGGACTACCTTTTTCAAGTGTAAAAGCCAAGAGCTGCAAGTAAGAAATTTACATATTGGATACCTTTCTCCTCTGGTAGCTATAAATCCCCAAGGTTGCATTCTAAGGCCTGCCTGAATCTTTGGGGAGAACAATCTAAATTAATTTTCCTCTTCTTTCTGGATTCTTAAAGCAAAGGGGCACAGGTCTTTTGGGGACATAGGGAATGTAAAAGAACGTATGCAGGGAACATTGTTTCCTCACATGGAAAGTTCGACAGATCTCTTAGGAGCATTTTTTCAGGACCACTCGTCTGATCTAAATGAAGAGCCAGCATTGAGTTGTCAATGGAGCTAGACTGTTTAGCAGCAGAAATTTTATTCTCTGCTTCTTCCTGGCTTAACTCTTTTAAGTTTGTCATTGCCATTTTCCTCTGACAAGCACTAAGCTTAACTTCAAGCAAGCTTTTAGGACAAGAGCAAAACTTTACTAAAATTTCCACTGACATATGTCTCTGGCTTTAACTGTACAGCACAAACTGTCTTTCTTGGGCCTCTAAACTGCAAGCTTTGTGCTACATGTTATCTGATTCCATCATTCTCAGCAACCTACTATTTTTTTTTCTTTCCCCATTGGGAAGGAAATTTCAAGTGTGTCAGCTTGGGCATGCTTGTTAGTATTCTATCTATCCCCTCAGACAGATGTCAAGTCTATGCTTTCCTTTTTTTTAATTATTCTTTTTCTTTCCTTCCTTTATGTTTGAAAAATAAATTTATCTGGATCCTCAGTGAAACTCCTTCAGTAACTTAGGTCAAAATGTTGCAAAGAAAAAGGAAACATGAATGTGAGTTGAAACAAATGCACTGAGAATTTCCTGAAAACAGACTATGGTGGGCCCGGATTACACTGATCCTGTTTTGTTTCAAGGGAATGGGGTCTGGCTAAGGTGGAGGTTTGAAATTCCTGTTCCTCCTTAATAAGAGTGCACATGGGAGCATGCAATTAGAAAGCAGATTTGTCCCCAAGAAAGGGAGCTCATACATACCAGGAGAAGGAAGAAATTCCAATGAATTTTTAGGAAGACAATTATATTTTCCTGGTTTCTAGACTTGATGGGATAAAATTCTATAAAAGATGTCAGCGGAATGAGCAAGTTTAATTAATCAGTACTGTAGTGGCTTTGTTATTTGGGGAATCTATGGAAAACCCTTTAAGAACACAAGGACATTTTCATTTATAATCCTATTAGAGATTAAAAACAAACAAGATAATCTTTCATGAAAGAAAACTTACAATTTATCAGAAAAACAACTGTGATCAATATAAAACATAAGTAGTTAAGATGTTTGAAGTTATTAGAATTATTTATTCTTATTTTTAAGTATGCACACGTGTATTTAAAAATGGCATGCCAAAATTTTTATATTAACTTGCAAGAGAAATGAAAAAAATTGAAGTGGCCACAGATTTTTTATGTTGAAACACAAGATTCACAATACATAAACACAGAATATATAAACATACAAACACATGAACAACATAGAATTTACTGGCAACTGGCAACTGTACAATTTACCCACAACTGTCTTAAAATTAATCTTGAAAGATGATGGATTAACATTTAGGAAAACCTTATCATTTAAAACAAAATCTCATATTAGTTAAGTCCAGCAGTGTAGTTTTAATTATGAAAAACATTAAAAGCAGATTAAACTTTAAAACTTAGTACCAAAACCAAATTGCTCTGTAAGAAACTTTATATTTGATAGATGAATATATTTGTCTAATTTATTTTTTTTTTCTAGCAAGGAAAATCATCCTCATCCATAGGTACAGTTCAAACATAATCTCTGGGGAGATCCAAGGTGCTAAAACCGCAGCCTTATTCCAAAATTCCTCTAAGCATGCAGTCTTAAACATGAGGCCTCTAGTCTCTAGGAGAGATTTTTAGACACATGTTTGGAGCTCCTTGAAATGAGGGGAGGTTGCCCATTTTCCTAAAGAACAGAGACGAGGCTAATGTGGAACACATGAGACAAAGGAAGCTATCAGACCCAAATGTCTAGTGCTTAGTGGGAAACTTCCATTGTTCATTAATCCCCTGGCCGTATACCTATATGGTATCTCCAGGTCAGGGAGATTCAATGTAATTGAACCTGGGCTTTGAGTTCTGAGGGGATCAATCTCTTATGTAAACTCGCTGGGATGAACATCGTTTTAGACAGGTTCGTTAATCAAGAAATTAAGTGAGCAATTGCGGTCCTAACATTAAGAAGGGCTCATTGATCAGGAAGTCAAACCTGTGAATGTGTGTCAAACAGGAAAAGGTGAAGAGGAAGGGGCCACCTGCTCACCTTCAGGTGTCATAAGCACTCAGAACACAAAACCAGAGGAAGGGTCAAAGTCACCAAACTTACCAGAGAGGGTGTTTCATTTACAACAAAGGCAGCCCCAAGTTCAGGCACCTGTTCTTGCCAAATCCCCCCTGGGCCAGCTGGGAAAAGGAGGGGGGAAGTCGGCAGGAGCCTCGAGACTTGAGGCCAGGAGTCCAGCAGAACAGAGTCACCACCCAGGCTCTGGGAGTCAGGTGAGGCGTGAGCAGAGATGAGCTGCCACAGACTCATTTTATTTAAGGAAGTGTTTGGGCTTATATAGGGTCAGGGGTCCAATCAGGTGTTGCCATCTCTCTGCTCCAGGAGACAGCCACTAGTCATTTAGCTGTTTATTAGGTGTCCATTGCAGAGGCAGGTTACATGACTGCTTCCCATGGGCTGTTTATCCCTCCACCTGCATGGTTCCTCTATTGGGAGATGTCTGGGACATGTCCTTATGTTTTCAGGCTTGTCTGTAGCCAGACATCCTGGATTCAGGAGCCTGGGATAGGGCCTCCCTGAATCAATAGTGCCACAATACAAGAATAGATTGGAACAACCAGGCCTTTCCCACCTTCAAACCTGCCCCTGCGTCCTCTGTACAAGCATTGTGCCAGTCCTTCTGAATGGCCAGCAAAAGATTCCCAATGTGTCCATGATGTTTTCACACTCATTGGAATCATCACATCCATATTGTCATTTATAGTTTCCCAAATCCTTTGATCTTTAAGATGCTCTTAGGATAGATACAGCTGTGAATTGTACATTGCTTCCTGGCTGTGATTTTCATTGGCCAATGATTTTGAGTGGACATTTTGCAACATCTGCAGATATTTCAGTTGTCATATCCTGATGCTACCAATATTCTACTGAGTAGAGACTAGAGACACTACAAAACTCCCTTGCAAGAAATACCAAGTACATAATATCATACATCCCAAACTTTATTTCTGCATTAAAATATTGAGGGTACACATGTGAACATACAGAAATTCAAAATTAGCATTGGGTGTTGTTGCAGATCTCCTGAATTAATGCTGATAAATGATCGTAAAATGGCTTAAGGGAACAAGGGTTTATTCTCTCTTACTAGATTTCTGGTTACAGTTCTCAGTCCAACTTGATGGGAGAGCATGCACCAACACCAGGGCTGAAGGAATTGGCCACACCATCACCACATAACAGCTGAGAGATGGACAATCCTTACTCGCCAGACATGCTGGTCTGGCCAATTGAACAGATGGATGCCATGTTTATCAACCAGCTCTCAGTATTTTATTCACTTCTTCAGGGAATAGTCCCACCCACCATAGGCTGGACCTTCCCCATCAGCTAGACAATCTCCTACAAATTTGCTCTGGGCTTAACCCAACCACTAATTCTCCACAAATGTGCCCAGAGCTCAAACCCTCAATCATCAAGTTGACACCTGTATCTAACTATGACAGGTGTCTTCCTTGTTTGCTCATCCATTTATTTACTGAGGCAGGGTGTTTTTGAATCTGAAGGTTACAGTTCTGGCCAGTCTAGCCAACATGGCCTGAGAATTCCCTGTCGCTCCCACTTTTACAGATGGCTGCCCTAATTTTATGTGGGTTCTGAGGATCCTAACTCTGGCTTTCACTAATCATATGGGAAATGCTCTCTCTACTGTGTCATCTCCCAGCTCTAAGGTCTATATTTTCTGTAATTGTTACTCTACTTTAGTAGAATAAAACTATAAAACAAAAGAAAAATTGCTACATTAGCAACAAGACTCAGAATTTAGTGCTAAGATCTTACTTGGAAGGTCAGATCCAATTTCATACATTTGTAATCCTAGAATGCCAATTTGAAGATGGGAGCTAAAGATAGATTTGTGGGAACTCATGGGCCACTTACTCTGACACAGACTTTATAAATAACAGTTAAATCCATTTCAAAGAAGGTGGAAGGAAAGAGCTCGACACCTAAGTTTGTCTTATGATCCCCACACATGTGCCATAGCACAAATGACCCTCCCCACACATATATGAGTGCTATTATACATACACATAAACGTAAAAACCAGCATGCATATATATTGCATACTCCGCAAAGGAAGATGAAGCTTCTACCTGCAGAGCAGAACCTAGAGTGTAGTTGGAGATGGCAGAACCATGGGATGCAGGCTGAGGATGGCGGTAAGTGGACAGTCAATGTGGTTCAGAGAAACACTGCTTGAGCAACTTTGAGCTGTGAAGAGGGACTGAAATTTCTCAGAATCTTTATGCCACCACAACTACATGATGAGCAACAGAAGATGGGCATCAAACTACAGAGTACGGATTTTCATTTGCTGGACTCTTGACTTAATTCAACAATTTTTATTATGAACTTATTACATTATAATGTTTTATATGTGCTGAAGTGTTTAAGTTATTGACCTGATAAAATCTTATCTTTAAGATTTTAAAATATGAGGATTGAAATTTTGATGGTGGAACATCTTAAAATTAATTTATGAGATCAATTTTTAAAGTTATAGAATTAATAAAATTAAAAGTATTTATATTATAAGATAAACTTAATACCTGTAAGGACAAGGATTGAAGATTTCAGTTTAAAAGTGATATTTTTTGTGTCATGACAAGGGTTAAATGTGGTAGATACAAGGGTCTATTTGACTCTTGAAGATTTGAGCTTTGGGCACATTAGTAGAGAATTAGTAGTTGAATTAAGTCCAGCATGAAACTGTAGGACATTGTCTAGTTAATAGTGAAGGTCCAGCCCACGGTGGGTTTGACTAGTCCCTGGAGAAATGAATGATATACATGGAACTGTTTGAGAAAATTAGCATCCTTATTTCTTCCACTTTCAGGTGGCAAATGAAAATTGTCCCTCTCTCAGCAGTAATGTGGATATTTTGTGCCTAGTTCCTTCTGTTCAAGGTGTTGGTGTGAACTCTCTTGCCAAACTGGACGACTGTAAATCAAAATAAAACCCTTGTTTCCTCAAGTTGTTTTGTTGTGAATTTATCAGCAACAATGCAGGCAAACTGCTTTAATTATGATCAAACCTTGCAGGAGATTTCATGATCATGGAAGAAAATAGATTCCCATGACGTCAGAACTCAGGGGAAAAGGCAGCTTGAGGCCAGGGCAGGAGATTTTGGGCCAAAAGAGGCCTCTAGGGTCCTTCTGATTTTGAGAAATCACTTTACATCACTGTGGCTCACTATCCTCAGAATAATAGAAACCGAATCTCTCTCTCTCTCTCTCTCATCTCCATCTCTCTCCCTCTCTCTTTCATTATTCTTAACTCTGCTCAGTAAAACAATGCATTTAGGAATACTACCTTGAGTTTTCTCTCCTCTCATCTCTTGACCTGATATTGTTTAAACTCGATTTTCCTCACACAGCATTGGAAAATTGTTTTAATTTCAGTCCTGCATCGTCAATACATTCCCTTTGCTTAATTTGCCTGGTAGAGGCTATTTTTCAATGTTTGAGAAAGGAAATGCTTATTTATACAAGTCTGGCCTCCAAGTTCTCTGTCACAGGTTCCCATGTGCTGGAGTTACAGTTATATCTGTGAGTTGCATGTTCTGCACTCTTAACAGCTTTTGAAGCCAGAGAACATAGTGCAACACACATTAGCAACACACATTATGGAAAAGGAACTCTGTCTTTGCATTACTCTTTCCTTGTCTTTGTTCAATTATGTGTAGGGGTCCTGAGACCATTTTGGACCTACATCATGACAGATTGCACCATTATGTTTACCCCAGTTAGTGGCAGTTCAAAGAGTCAACAGCAGCCACTTACCTGAACTCACACATAGGGCATGCCATACCCTACGAAATAAAGTTCAGACATTTGTGAGTTATGTCAATCAGTGACTTTTCCTTTATTTGTTCTTTTTCATTGTTCATGAATATGAGTGGGAAGGGGGTTCATGTGTGTTCATGTTCTCAAGTGTGTGGGTGCATTTACACATGTGTGTATGTATGTGGAGGTTAGAGATTGATAACAAGAATCACAATGCATTGCCCTTCTGCCTCATTTTTTACTTATATGCTCTGTAATCCAATTCACAATTTACCAATACAGATAGCATGGACAGTAAATTTGCTCTGGGGATTCCTAGTCTGTGCTATTCAAGGCCAGAATTACAAGTGAGTGTATAAACCCACTTGTCATTTTATATGGAACCTGTGGATCCCACCTCCATCCCTTCTGCTTGTGTGCCTTTAGCTACTGAACCTTCTCTTTTCCAAGGTAATTTAATAAGGAGTGAAAAAATTCTTTCCACAAGTTCCTCAAGTTGTTTTTCCTTTGATCTTTGTATGTATCTTTAGCTTATGAAGGACGAGGCTCTGTCAGATACACCCTATGTCCTCATGGTCAAGTCTTATAGTGTCTACTTGATCAATGTTCCAAAACTGAATGAATCCCATACACAGCCCTCTTCTCTGAATTTCATCATACATGTGACTTCTCAGAGTGCTCAGAAAGAGCCTTGGATTCTGAGTCAAATGATATCTGCGATACAGACAGACCCCTTCCCTAAAGAAGCCCACAGATCAAACTTCTCATCTCAAAATACAAGTACTTTCACAGCTTCCAGTGGTATAATGTACCCTTTAGTCCCAGCTAAGTTTCAAGATATCTGTGCATGAACAAAAGACACTTGAAGGATATGGTAGCAAATGCTCAGACTAGACCCAGTGTGTAGATATGGAAGTCCCGGAATGAAGAATACCTTTATTAAGGACTCTGGTTTCATTGTTAAAAATTTTATAATATTAACATTTTTTCTGGAATTTTTTGTGACCCTGCAACAGAGGAACTCATTATTGGACAAACAGAGAGATCGACAGTTTTCTGAAACTACTAGTCACTGTCTCTGAACCAACACTAAGTCCAACTGCCATTGTGGCCTAGTGTCAAAGTAGAATTTAAGGAGGTCAAGTGATCATTGTAATTCCAACTCCACTTCTCTTACTGTGGTGTGTGTGTGTGTGTGTGTGTGTGTGTGTGTGCGTGTGCGTGTGCGTGTGCATGTGCGTGTGTGTGTGCATGTGCATGCATGTGTGAGTGCGAGTGTGTACCTGAATCCACACTGCTAATCATCTGTATTCATTTTCCCAATTCTAGATGTCCACTAGAGAAGCAACTTTCAAGGAGCAGGCAGGCAGTGGGGAGCATATTTACTGATGACTGTTATAAATCACATGGACAGAACATGAACTCTGAGTGCTGGTGCATTTTGATTGTATCATGAATATACTTGGCGGAATATGCTTTGGACTGGTTTACATGATGAATTACATTTATTGATTTGCGCATGTTGAACCAATATTGTGTATCTGGGATAAAGCCTACTTGACCCAGTGAATGATCTTTTTGATATGTTTTTCAATCCAATTTGCTAAGACTTTGTTGAGAATCTTTGCATCAGTGTTCATCAGAGAGATTGGCCTTTAGTTTTCTTTTTTGAGTGTATCTTTGTTAGGTTTTTGGATTAAGGTGATATTAGCTTCATAGAAGGAATTTGGTAGTGTTTCCTCATTTGCTATTTGATGGAACAGTTTAAAGAGTATTAGTGTTATTAGCGCCTTAAATTTCTGGTAGAACTCTGTGCTGAATCCATCTGGTCCAGGACATTTAATTGGTGGGAAGATTAGAGATTATGTCATTTATTTCCTCATATGTTATAGGACTATTTAAATAACTCACAACTTCCTGATTCAGTTTAGGTAAGTTGTGTTTACTTAGAAATTCATTCATATTTTTCATGTTGTCAAATTTCACCGAGTATAAGTTTTTGAAATATGATGTTATAATTCTCTGGCTTTCTTGGCTATCAGTAGTGATAACTCCATTTTCATTTCTGATTTTATTAATTTGGGTTTTCTCTCTCTTGCTTTTGGTTAATTTAGCTAGAGGTGTATCAATCTTACTGATTTTTTTCAAAAAAAAAACAGCTTTTTGACTGGTTGATTTTCTGTATCGTTTTCCTGATCTCGATTTCGGATATTTCTCCTCTTATTTTGCTATTCTCCTTTCTTCTACTGCTTTTGGGATTGGATTGCTCTAGTGTCTCTAAAGCTTTAAGTTGCATTGTTAAGTTATTTATTTCTAATGTTTCCACTTTTTTTTTAACGCAAGTATTAAGAGGTATGAACTTACCTCTTAGGACAGCTTTCATTGTGTCCCAGAGATTTTGGTAAGTTGTATTTTCATTATCATTGGTTTCAGGAAATCTTGAATTTCCTTTGTAATTTCTTCCTGAATCCAATTCTTCTTCAGCATCAGAGTGTTAAGTTTCCAGGAGTTAGTGTATTTTCTGTTGCTTGTTCTGTTGTGGATGTCAAGTTTTAGACCAGGGTGGTCTGATAGGGCACAGGCTAGAATTTCAACTTTCCTGTATATGTGGAGATTCATTTTGTGGCACAATATGTGATCTATTTTGGAGAAAGTTCCATGTGCTGCTGAGAAAAATGTGTATTCTTTGGTGTGTGGATGAAAAGTTCGATAGAGATCCATAAGGTCTATTTCAGTAAGGGTTTGATTAAGTTCCAAAGTGTCTCTCTTAAGTTTTTTGCCTGTTGATCTATCCCATGTTGAGAGGGTAGTGTTGAAATCCCCAAGAATTATCATTTTAGGGTTGATTTCTCCATTTAGACGTTGTAAGGTTGGCCTAATGAATGTTGGGGGTGTGTGTATTGGGTGCATATATGTTCAGTATTGTGAGGTCTTCCTGGTGAATTGTGCATGTGACTAAAATGTAGGATCCATCTGTGTCTCTTTTGATTTCTTTTGGTTTGAAGTCCATTTTTTCTGATAGCATAATGGCTATCCCTGCCTATTTCTTGGTTCAATTAGCTTGAAGAATTTTAGACCAGACTTTTATATTTAGGATGTGCCTATCTTCTATGGTGAGATGGGTTTCCTGCAGGCAGCAGATTGATTGGTTGTGATTTTTAATCCAAGTTTGTAATCTGTGTCTCTTGATCGAGCTAATTCCATGAACATTTAATGTTATAATGGAGAAATTATTTTTAATTCCAGACATTTATTATGTTTAGTGGCTTTAGTAAGTGTATTGTTTCGCTTTTAAGTTTGGTGGTATTATACTTCCCTTTTGTCCTCCTGGATATGGTTGTTATTTTCTTCAAGCTTGAGTATCATTTCCAGCATTTTTTGAAGGCTTGGTTTGGTGAACATGTATCTCTTCAAGTTGTCTTTGTGATGGGAAATTATTCTTTCTCCCTCGATCATGATGGATTGTTTTGTGGGGTATATCAGCCTGTGTGGACATTTTTGCTCATTCAATACTTGAAGTGTGTCTCTCCAAGATCTTCTTGCTTTTACTGTTTCCATTGAGAAGTCATTTGTTATTTTAATAGGTTTACCTTTAAAAGTGACTTTTTTTTTTCCTTGAAGCTCTCACACCATTTCTTTGTTTTGAATATGGACTGTTTAACCTATTATTTTCCATAGGGAGTTTCTATTTTGGTCATATCTGTTTGGGGTGCGGAATGCCTCTTGTATAAGCGTGGGCCTATCTTTTTATAAATGAGCAAAGTTTTCCTTGATGATAGTTTGGAAAATTTCCTCAGGTGTGGTATTTTGTGATTCTTGCTCTGGTATTCCATGAATATGCATGTTAGGCTTCTTGAGGGTGTCCCGTAACTCTTGAATATTCCACTTGAGTATCTTTTTGACTTTAACAACCTCTTCCTTTGATCTGGTTAATACTCCCACTTTGTCTTCAAGATCTGAAATTCTATTTTCTGCTTCATTAGTTCTGCTGATAAGATTCTCTGTTGAGTCTGGGTTGAAGATAACTTGTCTTTTAGTTCAGTTTTAAACTCTGCTTGAGTCTGTTTTAACTGCTCTATGCCTGTTTTTGTTTCTTGTACTGTTTTTCCCAACTCCTCCAAGTGCCTGTTGTGTTCCTCTTCAAAGTGGTTGATGTGGTTATTCAATTCCTCCTGGATTTCCTCTTTCATAGTACTGATCATGGTAATGATCATGTTTTGAAAGTTGTTATCTTGGGTCAGGCTTTCTTGGCTATTTTCCATGGGTTTGTTCTTGTTGGAGTCTATCATTATGGGATCAATTCCTTCAGTGGGAGATTTGTTTTCTTGGGTTTTGTTTCTCATGGATTTGCACTTTGACTTAGGCATTGTCATTTTAACTCTTAAGACCTTCTTTCAATTTCTGTGTGTTTTTCACTGAACTGAATTAGTTGTCCTGGAGCAGCTCCTGCTCAGGCTGGCTGGTGGGAAGAACTGGGACTAGCGGTTTGCCTGGGGTTTGGGAGTGAGCAAGGGGAGCTTACCTAGGTTGCTGTGTGTCCTGGCCGGACTGCTGGCATCTGGGGCAGGTGGGGAAAGGAAGGAGGTGGCGGTGGCGAGCGCAATTCCACAGCAGCATTTTCAACTGCGTTTATTCCCTCAATCTGTTTTTAACATTTTCTCTTTCTGTATAAATCGTGTATGAAATAAAGATTCGGTGCTGCCTGTTGTCTGCTTGCAAGGCATGCCCTCCTGTGAAAAGACAGTCGTGTCTAAATCTCATTCCTCACACCTCCCTTCTGGATTGGTTCACAGTTGCTGCAGGACAGTGACACAGGCAGAGTGGCACAGTGAGGTTGGAAGAAACTCAAACTATGTTCATTACAACTCTGTTCACAATAGGAAATAAATGGATTCAGAGCAGATGACCAAGAATAGATGAATGAATGATGAAAAAATGGTACATAAAAACAATGGAATACTACTCAGCTGTTATTAAAAGTGAATTACTGAAATTTGCTAATAAATGGATGGTGTTGGAAGAAATTATACTGAGTAAAGTATGCCGGATACAAAGAGACCGATGTCACATGTATTCCCTTTTAAGTACATTCTACTATTGAAACCTCAGAATGGTATATTCAAGTGGAAATTTCGATAACATACACAACTACAAAGAAACATAAGTCAGGGACCAAAGGATTTCTAAAGAACAGCAAATTAAGTCAGGTGGATCTAGCAGAGATTTTTACAAAAGAAATATTGGAGGCCTATGTAAATATGCAGCCTAATGCATTTAATATCCTAGAAAATCTGAGTTTTATGAAGATTTTATAATTTTGTCATTGTCACCAGATGGAAATCTTTTCTTGTACTTGGATAACATCATTTTTTAAATAAATAGCCTTGTTATCTTCCCCCAGTATTAAAAATGTGTAATTACTAAATGATGATTACAAGTCTAGAAGGTCAGAAGTCAGTCCCATGTTCCAGAGATAAGTGATTTGATGACTATCATACAGACATCTCTCCAAGCTCTTCTCTGTGTACACTTATACATTGGATCATATTGTTTCTAACCTGACTGCATTTCTCAGAAACAGATTGAATAATGTAGTGAACATTTTTGTAGTCACATTTCTTTATGCAATTTATTTATGCTTCTTTCTCTAGAATTACCTGTGCACTTCTGTAATATCACTGACAATGCATCTGGTCATTTTGAAACCCTCTACTAGGATGTCTTCTGACAGAAATGGATGTACATTCCTAGATCAGGCTCAGAGAGGTTGCTTTCCCTTTTCTCACAATGAACACTTCTAAGTCAAGTAGATAATAGTTGCTAATTTTTAGTCATTTGTGGCATATTTTTGAATAATCATTTCTTTTGTATTATTTTTAATAATTTTCTAATAATGTTTCTTTGTTGATATTTTTCTCTTATGTATAAAATTGTCTTTATACCCAAAGAACCTGCATTATTCACCTGGAAACAGACCAACCAAATCTCTTATTCTGCATGTTGATAATAAATTCACATCTGAATGATTTAAGAGAACAGTAGGTTTCATTTTATCTTATGGTAGTCCAGTTACAGCTCTAAATCTAAATCTAAACTTGGAAGTAGAGTCTACACAAACACCAGGGGACATATCATATCTCTAGTCTGCTGAGAGAGGGGCAATTTTACATGCCAAACCAGCATGTCTGTAAGTTTGCCAAAATGTGTCAATTCCCCAACCAGCTCCCTCCATCTTATTCACCTGCCTAGAGATTAGCCCCACCTATCAATCAGACAATCCCCTGTAGGTTTCCTCACAGTTTGATTCAACTACCAATTCTCTCCAAATGTGTCCAGAGCCATCAGCCTTCAATTGTCTACTTGGCACTTGTATCGAACTATGACAGTTTGTCATTCTGAAATCTTCAAGAAACCACATCACACATATAGTCTCCTTCATAAACTTTGGAATTCATAATTGGAAGATTAGCTGTTACTTGTGAACAAGGTTAAGATAATTGTCGCACCTTCCCCTACCCCAATATCATCTGTGCTTTGCTACAACTTGAAATTGCAGGTTTTCTCAGTCCTAAAATTAAGTAGTTAATCAAATGTTTATTTTGCCATATGGTGTGACCCAATATTGCAACTATACTCTCAATTAATAGATCATTTAATGCAAACAGTAGAAGATCTTATTATAATGTAGGATTGCTGTAAAAATTGGACCTGGGTCCATCTGAAAGTTGATACAGTTTAACAAAGGAGGGACTTCACTTTTCTGCTATTTTTGACTTATAATCCTAACACAAACTTTCTACTTCCATGTTGATATTTAAAAAACATCATGAAAATCTTTAAAATAGGCATAGCTAAAACTTATCTACCAAGGCATCTACTTAGGAAAATAGAGTTATAGCATGTTTTTAGCAATAGAAATATATTTTCTGGCTTCAGGACTTAACAATTGTTTTAATGCTGTGGGGCAACAGTGCTATTTGTCAATATTAGCCTTATCCGTAATCAAAAAGCAAATCGTTTAGCAAACTTTTCTAGCAATGGCTTAAGGATGGAGGTAAGATATTCTTTGATTAGCCCTGAAAATAACTTTACCATGTCTAAACAGAATCTTCATTCAGATTCATGTTCCAAGTGTCCTGTAGTCTGATGACACCTCATTGCTCCTCCTTCACTTGTTTATGTGTGTTTTTTACTTATGGTCTCTTGTTTTATACTCCATTGGTGTTGCAAATTGACTTATTTTATGTATTCCTTCCTTATGAGAAATATGCATCACTTCAGTTCTGAAGAGTCAGGTTTCTATCCTTGCCTACAGGATTTACCTTCAGGCTGGATGCAGGTTAGAAGTGAGGTCCACTAGAGCCTTTGTTCTATACAGTCCCTGTCGCACCTCCCAGCATGCATCAAGTTCTTCATAAATCTTGTTTTACCACAGACAAGGAATTCTGGAGATAAGGAGATGGCTCTATGATTTTTTAAATTTATTTATATTTTTATTAATAATTATAATTTTCTGACTTTTAACTGAATTGCATGTTTCTGTAGTTTGCTTTGTTTGCATTCTTTTTTTTTCCATTATGCTTATTTATTTTTTCCCAATCAAACAAACTTAATAGGTACCCCAGTCTCCTCCCTTCCTCCACCCCTCACTAGTCCCTCTGGCACTCACACCCTCATTCCCTTTCCTTTCACCTACCTCCCTTGCTTTTTCTCCCAGTGCAGCACTTGCCTTGCAAGCAAATGGACCAAGGTTAGGATCACCATAACCCATGTAAGATGTAAGATAGCTGTGGTAGCACATCCATAATTATTGCCTTGGAAGACAGAGTCTGGGAATCCCTAGAACAATCTAGGTAGGCTGACTAGTTCGTTCATAAAGTCTTGGGATTGATCAGAGACCTAGCTCAAAGGAATAAAGTGGAGAAGTAATTGATGATGGTTCTGGATAACAATCTTGCACCTTCACATGCACATTCATATACACCACTGCACATAGCCACACGTTTAAACATGCACACACATTCCTCATGCATACACAAGGAAAAGACAACATCCACTGAAATTTTGAGAGCTCAACTGAAATTAAAAGGTTCTCAGTTCTATTGCTGAGTAAATATGCATTTTCTGGAAAGCATTAGGTTCTGTGTATTCTCAGAAGACTATCAATAATGCAAATTTGACATTATTCTACTTGAATGAAAAATGGCATGCAAGCCACTCATTCACCCAGACATTTAAAACGATCAGGAAAACTCTCCATGTCTCAGTCCCTCCTGTCACTCAGGCCTCCTGCATTGATGCTCTGTAGTCAAGTATTCACATATCACCAAAGCCACCTGTTGGATTCCCCCTTGCTCAAGCTTCTCTGAAGGCTTTCAGGCTCTTCCTGTTTTCAATTCCTTTGTTTGATATCCTTGCTTCCAGTCTTTGACTCTGGTATACAAGAACCTGGGCACATAAAAATCCCAGAGGGAAACCCCAACACAGCCTCGAACACAGCTTCAGGAGATATCTAAAGATCCAAAATGAAACACATTATTGTTCTTTCTAGAACTCTTCATTTACATCCTATCTTTTTGTAAAGAGTGGAGAATGGAATAGATACAATATTATATTCCATGTATTTGAATGCAGGGGGCGGGGGGAATATTTTTTCTAATATTCCATAATTTCCTTGAGCAAATTCTATTGGAACATTTTACCCCATGTGATAGTTAAGCCTAGATGTCAACTTGACACACCCGGTATTAACTAAGCTGGGCTGAGACCACGTCTGGAAAGGATCAACTGAGACTACTTGAAGGATACCCACCCTAGATCCCATTAGGACCTCCAAAGCTCTCAAAGGATCCTCCCAGTACTGCATCATATAAAAAGGAGCCACCAAGGAGAACAGATGCCTTCTTGCAGCTGTGCTAGGAATCATTCTTCCTTCCGGCCGCCCGGTTCCTTCGACCTTCCAAGACTCCAGGAGTTCTCCAGCCTTCAGCCAGCACCTACTTGACTACCGAACTGAGCAACTAGCTGTTGGCAGCCATCGTTGGAACTACCTCGGCTACTGACAGCCTTCGCTGGACTACCTCGGCCATATCTAAGCCAACTCAATAAATTTCCTATCTATCTATCTATCTATCTATCTATCTATCTATCTATCTATCTATATATATATATATATATATTCGTTCTGTGAATTCTGTGACTCTAGAGAACCCTAACTAATACAGAAATTGGTACCAGAAGTGGTTCTAGAGAAGCAGAATTGTAAGAATGAATTTTACTGGCAAGTTTTGTGATTTCTGGAGCTGGCTTGTTGACCCAGTGCCAGTGGCTAAAGACTCCCCTAGTGGCATCAAGGACACTGTTTGGAGTGAACTGTTTCTAGAACTGGTAAAAGTAGGTGTGTTGGACAGTATTGATGCCCCTCTTGCGAGGATTGAGAAGCTCAGCGATTCCGTATATGGAACTTTACAAAAAATGAGTAAGAATAAGGAAAATGATGATGCTGGCTGGTTGTTCCTAGCATCTCTCATTAAACTACAAATGGAAAAGGAAGATCTCAGCGAGGAAATTATCCAACTCAGAAAGCGCATAAACAACTTAGAAGTTTCTAAGTGTGCCCTAGAAGAGAATCTTCTCTCCAGTAGCAATAGGGCTCGAATTGCTGAAAATCAAACCCAAACTTTGATTATTAGAGTGGCTGACTTACAACGTAAATTAAATTCCCAGCCTCGAAAGGTGTCGGCGGTTAAAGTAAAAACGCTGATTGGTAAAGAGTGGGATCCTGAAAAGTGGGATGCTAATGTGTGGGAAGACCAAACTGATGATGAGGACGAGGACGTTGAACCCTCAACTTCTGGTGCATTTATTCCGCATGAGGAAATGGTCTCCCCACCCCAGCAGAGGATGAATCCCCACACCCACCCTCTACAAAAGTGCCGTTTTCACCTTTGCCATGAGTAAATACTGAAGTTACATCACGCGCACCTGTGATTGCTTCCAGGCCTATAACTAGGCTCAAGGCTAAACAGACTCCTAAAGGTGAAATAGAAAGTGTGGTCCATGAGGAGGTGCGCTATACCCCTAAAGAACTCCATGACTTTTCTAACACGTTTAAGCAGCAATCTGGGGAATACCCCTGGGAATGGATTGTAAGGCTGTGGGATACTGGTGGAAGGAGCATAAAACTGGATAAAAGTGAGTTCACAGAAATGGGCCCATTGAGTAGAGATTCTAGGTTTAACACTGCTACTCATAGAGTTAAAAATGGTGCCAGGAGTTTATTCGAGTGGGTAGCTGAAGTATTTATTAAAGTTTGGCCATCTGAAAAGGAACTGGAGATTCCAGACATTCCTTGGCTTAATGTTGACGATGGGATTAAGAGGCTCAGGGAAATTGGAATGCTTGACTGGATACGTTCTTTAAAATCCAATTCTCAATGGGAGAATCCAGATGACATGCCTTTTACCAGAAATGTACTTAATAAATTGGTGAGAGGGGCAGCACCAAATATGAAGGCTCCTATCATTGCTCTTCTCCTTGTTCCAGACCTAACAATGGGAGATGCTGCCGCCCAGTTGGAAGACTTAAATTCAATGGGCCTAGGTGGATCAAGGAGTAGTAGGGGCCAAGTGGCAGCATTGAATCGCCAATGGCAAAGTAAGCGTACTAACCATAATGTGCAGCATAGACAGAACAGTACTTATGAGGGTCTCACTCGCTTAGACCTTTGGCATTGGCTAATTAACCATGGTGTCCCCAAAAGTAAAATAGATAAGAAGCCTACGAAGTTCTTATTTGACCTGTACAAGCAGAAAAATTCTAACAGAAATGAAGGAAAAGCTGCCTTTACTCATAGTAGCAGAGAATCACGGCCTGTCTACCAATTTCCAGACTTGAGCCAGTTTACAGATCCAGAACCCCTTGAATGAAGGGGAGGCCGGGTCCCTTTAAGGAAGGACCTTGATACCATAGCAAAAAGCTTTAATATTAGTCTTTCTTCTGTCCTTCCACAAAGGGACCTAAGGCCTTTCACTAGAGTAACTGTGCATTGGGGGAAAGGAAATAATCAGACATTTCGGGGTTTACTAGATACTGGGTCTGAGTTGACATTGATTCCAGGAGACCCTAAAAAGCATAGTGGCCCTCCAGTTAAAGTAGGGGCATATGGAGGTCAGGTGATTGATGGAGTTTTGGCTAATGTTCGACTCACAGTAGGTCCAGTAGGTCCCCGAACTCATCCAGTGGTTATTTCCCCAGTACCAGAATGTATAATTGGAATAGATATACTTAGAAGTTGGCAGAACCCTCACATTGGTTCCTTGAAATGTGGAGTAAGAGCCATTATGGTTGGGAAGGCCAAATGGAAGCCTTTAGAACTGCCTCTGCCAAGGAAAATAGTGAATCAGAAACAGTATCGTATCCCTGGAGGAATTACAGAAATTAGTGCCACCATAAAGGACTTGAAGGATGCAGGGGTGGTGGTTCCGACCACCTCTCCTTTCAACTCTCCCATTTGGCCTGTGCAGAAGACAGATGGATCATGGAGAATGACTGTTGATTATCGCAAACTTAACCAAGTTGTGACTCCAATTGCAGCTGCTGTACCAGATGTGGTTTCGTTGCTTGAGCAGATCAACACATCTCCTGGTACTTGGTATGCAGCCATTGATCTTGCAAATGCTTTTTTCTCCATACCTATTCATAAAGATCATCAGAAGCAATTTGCCTTCAGTTGGCAAGGCCAGCAGTATACATTTACAGTGTTACCTCAAGGGTATATTAATTCTCCAGCCCTATGCCATAACTTGGTTCGCAGAGATCTTGATCGCTTGTCTCTTCCTCAAGGTATCACACTAGTCCATTATATAGATGATATTATGCTGATTGGCTCCAGTGAGCAGGAAGTAGCAAGCATTTTGGATTTGTTGGTAAGGCATATGCGCAACAGAGGATGGGAAATAAACCCAACCAAAATCCAAGGACCTTCCACTTCAGTAAAATTTTTAGGAGTTCAGTGGTGTGGGGCATGTAGAGATATCCCCTCTAAGGTAAAGGATAAGTTGTTGCACCTGGCCCCTCCCACCACTAAGAAAGAAGCACAGCGTTTGGTGGGCCTGTTTGGATTTTGGAGGCAGCACATTCCTCACTTGGGTGTGTTACTTAGGCCCATATACCAAGTAACTCGGAAAGCTGCCAGCTTTGAGTGGGGCCCAGAACAAGAGAAGGCTCTTCAGCAGGTTCAAGCTGCTGTACAGGCTGCCTTGCCACTTGGACCATATGATCCAGCAGACCCAATGGTATTGGAAGTGTCTGTTGCAGATAGAGATGCTGTTTGGAGTCTCTGGCAGGCTCCCATAGGTGAATCACAGAGGAGACCCTTGGGATTTTGGACCAAGGCCCTGCCATCATCGGCAGACAATTACTCTCCTTTTGAGAAACAACTCTTGGCTTGTTATTGGGCCTTAGTGGAAACTGAACGTCTGACAATGGGTCACCAAGTTACCATGCGACCTGAGTTGCCCATCATGAGTTGGGTGTTATCTGACCCAGCAAGCCATAAAGTTGGACGGGCACAGCAGCAATCTATTATCAAATGGAAGTGGTACATACGAGACAGGGCCCGAGCGGGTCCTGAAGGCACAAGTAAGCTGCATGAAGAAGTTGCCCAAATGCCTATGGTTCCCCAGCCTGTTGCAATGCCTGTTCCCAAGCATGCACCTATGGCCTCCTGGGGTGTGCCCTATGATCAGCTAACTGAAGAAGAGAAGACTAGGGCGTGGTTCACAGATGGTTCTGCTCGCTATTCTGGTGCCACCCAGAAGTGGACAGCTGCAGCGCTGCAACCCCTTTCTGCGACAACCCTAAAGGACAGTGGAGAAGGGAAATCTTCACAGTGGGCAGAACTTCGGGCAGTGCACATGGTTGTACACTTTGCCTGGAAGGAAAAATGGCCAGATGTGCGACTGTATACTGATTCATGGGCTGTAGCCAATGGTTTGGCAGGATGGTCAGGGACTTGGAAGGAACATAATTGGAAAATTGGCGAGAAAGACATCTGGGGAAGAAGCATGTGGATAGATCTCTCCCAATGGGCAAAGGATACAAAGATATTTGTGTCTCATGTAAATGCTCATCAAAAGAGGACATCGGCAGAAGAAACATTCAATAATCAGGTGGATAAGATGACCCGTTCTGTGGAGAGTCAGCCTCTTTCCCCAGCCATTCCTGTCATTGCTCAATGGGCCCATGAGCAAAGTGGACATGGTGGCAGAGATGGAGGTTATGCGTGGGCTCAACAACATGGACTTCCACTCACCAAGGCTGACCTGGCTACAGCTGCTGCTGAGTGCCAAATCTGCCAGCAACAGAGACCAACGCTGAGTCCTCGATATGGAGCCATTCCTCGGGGTGACCAACCAGCAACGTGGTGGCAGGTTGACTACATTGGACCACTTCCAAGATGGAAAGGGCAGCGCTTTGTTCTTACTGGGATAGATACTTATTCTGGTTATGGATTTGCCTTTCCTGCACGTCATGCTTCTGCCAAGACTACCATCCAGGGACTTACAGAATGTCTTATCCACCGTCATGGAATTCCACACAGCATTGCTTCTGACCAAGGAACTCATTTCACAGCTAAAGAAGTACGGCAGTGGGCTCATGACCATGGGATTCATTGGTCTTACCATGTTCCCCACCATCCTGAAGCAGCTGGCTTGATAGAACGGTGGAATGGCCTTTTAAAGGCACAATTACAGCGTCAATTAGGTGGTAATAGTCTGCAGGGATGGGGCAGAATTCTCCAGAAGGCAGTATATGCCTTAAACCAGCGTCCAATATATGGTACTGTGTCTCCTATAGCCAGGATTCATGGGTCCAGGAATCAAGGGGTGGAAACAGGAATAACTCCTCTTACTATCACTCCTAGTGACCCATTAGGAAAATTCTTGCTTCCTGTTCCCGCAAGCCTGTATTCTACTGGCTTAGAATTTTTGAGTCCAAAGCAGGGAATGCTTCTGCCAGGAGACACAGCAACTATTCCTTTGAGCTGGAAGCTAAGGCTTCCTCCTGGTTATTTTGGACTTCTGATGCCCTTGAGTCAACAGGCTAAGAAAGGAATAACAGTATTAGGAGGGGTGATTGACCCAGACCACCAAGGAGAAATTGGACTGGTTCTCCACAATGGTAGTAAGGAAGAATATGTCTGGAGTATAGGAGACCCACTAGGGCGTCTCTTGGTATTACCATGTCCTGTGATTAAGGTCAATGGGAATTTACAGCAACCCAACAGAGGAAAGACTGTAAATGGTCCAGATCCTTCAGGAATGAAGGTATGGATAACCCCTCCAGGTAAAGAGCCAAGACCTGCAGAAGTACTTGCTGAAGGTGGAGGAAATACAGAATGGGTAGTAGAAGAAGGTAGTTATAAATACCACCTAAGGCCACGAAACCAGTTACAGAAACGAGGATTATAATTGCCATGAGTGCTTCTGGTCTAGACTGTCAAGAATAAACTTGTGCATGTGCACATACTCTATGAAGATATTTATGTAATGTAATATAATGTTAATCTTTAGTTATGAGATGAAATGCTGCATTACGATATTGTGTTATGGGACACTAAGACTAAGCATTTCTCAAAGGGCATTGTCATTAATCTTGTAAAAATAATGCGTGTGCGGTTGTACGTGAATAGCTATATTATGTTAGGCGGAACTATGAATCTTACTGTTTTATTTGGAGAATTTTTAATGGCCTAAGGAAATGTGATTTGGTGTCAAGTTGACAAGGGGTGGACTTGTGATAGTTAAGCCTAGATGTCAACTTGACACACCCGGTATTAACTAAGCTGGGCTGAGACCACGTCTGGAAAGGATCAACTGAGACTACTTGAAGGATACCCACCCTAGATCCCATTAGGACCTCCAAAGCTCTCAAAGGATCCTCCCAGTACTGCATCATATAAAAAGGAGCCACCAAGGAGAACAGATTCCTTCTTGCAGCTGTGCTAGGAATCATTCTTCCTTCCGGCCGCCCGGTTCCTTCGACCTTCCAAGACTCCAGGAGTTCTCCAGCCTTCAGCCAGCACCTACTTGACTACCGAACTGAGCAACTAGCTGTTGGCAGCCATCGTTGGAACTACCTCGGCTACTGACAGCCTTCGCTGGACTACCTCGGCCATATCTGTAAGCCAACTCAATAAATTTCCTATATATATATATATATATATATTCGTTCTGTGAATTCTGTGACTCTAGAGAACCCTAACTAATACACCCCATTTGTTCTTATGATTCCAATTTAGTAACAAAAGTACTACAATGTTTATATCTCAGTGGAAATCTATGTAATGTCTGTGTCATACCCTTTTAGGTGCACATATCCATGATCTACACACTTCTAATTTAATTGGAGATTACTTAACATCAAAAATATTTTCCCTTTTCACAGATACCATTAGTCTGGGTTCTGAGTTTTGGGCACAGCAGATTGGGATCCTCCCTTAAGTTAGCCAGTTGTGCCTATCAATCAAGTGGCCAGGAGTTCACTCACAGTCCCACGAAATCTGTTTCATATGGAGGCATGTTAGGAAGACAATGCAATGGTTATTCTTATCTGTTGCTGTAAGAGAGCATCCCAAAACAAAGAGTTTAAGGGAGAAAGGGAGATTTATTCAGCTTATGGTTCCAGATGGGAGATATAGTCTTTCATGGTGGAGGTGGCGTGGTTGGCTGGCCAAAGCTGAAGGAGGCCTAGGTCACTGCAAACATCTTGCAGGCAGAGAGCTGCCAAATTGCTTGTTGCAAAAGCAGATTTCTCCTGGAGTTAAGGCAGGACTAATCCACCTCAAGACCCACTCCCGTGACTACCTTCCTCCGGCAAGGTTCCACCTCTCAAATGTGCCTGGACCATCCCAAACACATGAGACTATAGGGGACACATTTCAAACCATGACAAGAAATTAGAGGTCCTTTTAGAAGATCACTGGCCTCTTTTCCCCAGAAAATACTTCCTGGGATTCTTTCTCTGCAGAAGAAGCAAGCTATAAAACTTCTATCTGTATACTTATTAGGTACAATATCGCTTTCCTTTTTCTAAGTATCTTTCTTATGCTTTCATTTCCAAAATATAAATATGATCTTTCTACTTGTTCCCTCCCTCAAGAAAGCTGCTGAGATTCCCAGATTGTATCAAGAGAATTAAATGTAGGCTTTAATCCAATGACCAATTCTTTCTTGCTTATGAATTTTTTTTTGGTAGGGAAAATGAACTCATACATCCAAACAGCATCAATTTTGCTCGTAGATTTTTTTATTTAAAGTGGATTGTGGAAATGGCTCAGTCAATAAAAAGTTTGCTGTACAATCATGAGGGTCTCTAATCAATTCCCATCATCCATATAAAAATCCAAGTATGTGACATGAGTCTGTAATCACTGAAGTGGGAGGCTGGAACAGAAGGACCTCTGGGACTTACTGACCAGTTGATTTGGTGCATTGTGAGACCTTATCTCAAAAAGTAAAGAAGACACAGATAAACAAGACACCTGACTTCGATCTCGGAACTCCACAAACATATATATGCATGTGTAACTGTACAAGCATGCTCTCACAAACACAAATATGAATAAATTAAAATTTTGAAATAATAATATTTTAAATTCTGACACAATAATCAATCAATCAGTTAATCAGTCACATATTTAGTATGACGTGTTACTAAATTATGGAATCCAAAAAGTTTTAAATTTATGTAATACACACAAACCTAGGCTTTCCCCTGGAAGAGATTTTCCCACTGAATTTTGTCCCTAAACCTCTTTCCTAGCTTCCTTCATTGGGTCCTTAGGCCTCAGGACACACCCTTGAGCTCGGTTATGAAATTCCAGCATCACCTATTGGTATGTCTGTGCTGTCTGTTTTCTGCTTGCAGCATAGTCAGAAACTGCCGACCCAGTAGAAATAGTGATTCATTCAGTGCTGACTATATTTTCAAATTCACTGAAATTTTTGTGAAGGTGTGAGTAACATCAGAGAGTGATCCCTTAGTTAGGGTTCTTTCTGATTCAGACACAAAATGAAGAGGAGAATGTTCAGTGGGAATAAATTGTTCATTCCAGGGCTATCAACTTGCAACATAGGCAAAGGTCAACACCTTCCTCCTTTGGACCACATTCAGTTGAAAGAAATGGATTGAAATGATAGTCATGTCATTCATCCATCTAGCCAGACCATGAAGTACTGGAGTTCTATTCCAGGCCCCCATTTTAAAAAGAAACTGAAGTCCAAAAGCCAGCATATATTTGAAATCACAAAAATTACAAATAACAACAAAGTGGGGAAGAGGTTGTGTGTTCCAGAAGTAAGAGAAAACAGGTTAACAGAATCAGCACACAGGTTTACATTTTCAGAAAGTGAGCTGCTGCGTGGGAACCCTTTGGCAGCAGATAAAGAAATTCATGTGACACCTGATTACAATGCTATGGTCTGCTCTTGAAGACAGGGAAAGCAATAATCCCTCCAAGTCTCTTACTTTAGTGTTGTTGTGGGAAAGTTCTCTTTACCCCAGATGGAGAAACTGAGTCCAATGGGGTGCAGAGCATGGGGAGGATTTATTGAAAAATGCATGCATGTGGACTAGCTTTGAAAAAGTTCTGTGAAGTCTAGCAATGTTTTTTACATTACAGCCTATTGTATTGGAAAACTGTAAAATAAGGATGGGGAAGAGGTGTGCGAGATAACAGTTCACAGGCAGATTTACACATCCAATTTATTTACAACTGAGGTCAGCGTGGTCACCATAGTTCTCAGAGCAGGCATCCCTCTTATCTCTTAACTTAGGTAATGGTTCCAGGGAAAGACCAAGACACTTGATGCTTATCATTCTGAAGACTTGCAGAAGTGGAGGAGGAGGATTCCCCTTCACTGCTTCTGGCAGGCAGCAGTTTTAACGCTTTTTCTGCTTCATTAGGAACTTCCATAATGTGGATGGACTCATGATTTTGCTCGAGTGGTACTTGCATAGGAAGTACTGCTGCTTGTTGTAGTCACTCTTGTTCCTGGCTAAAGATTCTGCAGGAAAACAAACATTAAACCCATCTATGTTAGTACCAAGCATATCAAGGTATTTGGACATCCAACCAGCCAGCCTGAGCAGCACCCAGGCTGCACGGGGCTAGGGTTGGTCACTAGGACACGCCCCAAGTCTCAGAGGAAGTGCCATCTCCATCAGCCCCTCTGACCTTTTTGCCCACCGAGGATGTTCCTGGTCCAGGGAGGACACAATGCTTCTCAGGTAAATTCCACCAGACTCCAGGTCAACCGCTTGTCCAAATCCTCCCAGTAGCGAGCCTGAGGAGCACCCAGGCTGCCCCAGCTAGGGTGGGCCACTAGGCCATCCCCCAGGTCCCAGGTGAGGTACACAACCATCACCATCAACCCCTCTGCACTTTACACCAGCCCCAGACAGTCCCTGTCCATGGAGAACACACTGCTCCTCAGGATTCAGAGTCCTAAGAAAACCCAAGCAAAGCTCTAGGGGACAAAGGTCATACATCTGAAGTCCTCTAAAATCATCCTATTACATGGGAGAGATTCTTCACATTCAGCCCAAAGATAAATAAACCCCCTTTTTACTATCCTGCTCCTTTCTAGTATTAATCACTATAGATTAACTTTTCCATATAGCCACCCACAAAACATATACTTCAAGGAATATACCACTCACCCTCACATGTCACCAAGGTACTTAATCGTAAAAGTGCAACACCATACTAATACTCACCCCCTGCCTACTAAACCTGACTTATTGATGTACTAACAGTATAATAGCCTCATCTAGCTGGGGAGGACACCGTGGGTCACATCCTAGCTCCCCAGCTTAAAGAGCGCCCAGCCACCACTACCTCCTCCCATTCCCCACCCACCTTGGAAGCACACAGTCCAGCCGGGACTCATGGTGACATAGGTAAGCACCCCCAGCTCAACTCCAAACCTCAGGCCAAATAATTCATTTAGGTGAAAAATTCACAGAAATTGAAAGAAGGTCTTAAGAGTTAAAACGACAATGCCTAAGTCAAAGTGCAAATACATGAGAAACAACACCCAAAAAACAAATCTCCCATTGAAGGAATTAATCCCATAATGATAGACTCCAACAAGAACAAACCCATGGAAAATAGCCAAGAAAGCCTGACCCAGGATAAGGACTTTCAAAACATGATCATTACCATGTTCAATACTATGAAAGAGGAAATCCAGGAGAAATTAAATAACTGCATCAATCACTTTGAAGAGGAACACAACAGGCACTTGGAGGAGTTGAGAAAAACAGTACAAGAAACAAAAACAGGCATAGAGCAGTTAAAACAGACACAAGCAGAGTTTAAAACCGAACTAAAAGACAAGTTATCTTCAACCCAGAACTCAACAGAGAGTCTTATCAGCAGAACTAACGAAGCAGAAAATAAAATTTCAGACTTGAAGACAAAGTGAGAGTATTAACCAGCTCAATGGAAGAGGTTTCTAAAGCCAAAAAGATACTGGAGAGAAATATTCAAGAGTTATTTGACACCCTGCATAAGCCTAACATGCATATACATGGAATAGAGAACAAGAATCCCAAAATACCACACCTGAGGAAAATTTTTCAAACTATCATCAAGAAAAAATTTCTGCATCTGAAAAAAGAGAGGCCCATCCATATAGGAGAGGCATTCCACACCCCAAACAGACATGACCAAAATAGAAACTCACCACAGCAAATAATAGTTAAAACACTCCACATTCAACATAAAGAAATGGTGCTGAGAGCCTCAAGGGAAAAAAAAGAAGTCACTTTTAAAGGTAAACATATTAAAATAACAAATGACTTCTCAATGGAAATACTAAAAGCAAGAAGAGCTTAGAGAGAATTACTTCAAGTACTGAATGAGCAAAAATGTTAATCCAGTCTGATATACCGTCATGATTGAGGGAGAAAGAAAAATTTTCCAGCACAAAGACAATTTGAAGGGATACATGTCCTCCAAACCAGGCCTTCAAAAAATGCTAGAAATGATATTCAAGCTTGAAGAAAAAAACAGGCATATCTAGGAGAACAGAAGGGAAGTATAATACAACCAAAACCTAAAAGCGAAACAATACACTTATTAAAGCCACTAAACATAATAAATGTCCAGAATTAAAAATAGTTTCTCCATTATAACATTAAATGTTAATGGAATTAACTCACCGATCAAGAGTCAGATTACAAACTTGGATTAAAAATCACAGTCCATCAATCTGCTGCCTGTAGGAAACCCATCTCACCACAAAAGATAAGCACATCCTAAAAATAAAAGGCTGGTCAAAAATTCTGCAAAGTAATGAAATCAAAAAACAGGCAGGGGTAGCCATTATGCTATTGGACAAAGTGGACTTCAAACCAAAAAAAATCATAAGAGACATAGATGGATACCACATTTTAGTCACAGGTACAACTCACCAGGAAGACCTCACAATACTGAATATATATGCACCCAATACGGGCCCCCCCACATTCATTGGGCAAACCCTACAACGTTTAAAGCAAGAAATGAATCCCAAAACGATAATTCTTGGGGATTTCAACACTACCCTCTCAACATGAAATAGATCAACAGGCAAAAAACTTAACAAAGACACTTTGGAACTTAATCAAACCCTTACTGAAATGGACTTTACAGATCACTATCAAACTTTTCACCCACGCACCAAAGAATACACATTATTCTCAGCAGCACATGGAACTTTCTTCAAAATAGATCACATGTTGGGCCACAAAATAAATCTTCACATATACAGGAAAGTTGAAATTCTAGCCTGTACCTTATCAGACCACCACAGCCTAAAACTTGACATCCACAACACAAAGAGCAACAGAAAATACACTAACTCCTGGAAACTTAACATTATGATGCTGAATGAGAATTGGATTTAGGAAGAAATTACAAAAGAAATTCAAGATTTCCTGAAAGTGAATAATAATGAAAATATAACTTACCAAAATCTGTGGGACACAATGAAAGCTGTCCTGAGAGGTAAGTTCATAGCTCTTAATGCCTACATCAAAAAAAATGGAAACATCAGAAATAAATAACTTAACAATGCAGCTTAAAGCTTTAGAGACACTAGAGCAATCTGATCCCAAAAGCAGTAGAAGGGAGTAGATTAGCAAAATAAGAGGAGAAATATCCAAAATCTACATTAGGAAAATGATACAAAAAATCAACCAGTCAAAAAGCTGATTTTTTTGAAAAAATCAGTAAGATTGACACACTCCTAGGAAAATTAACCAAAAGTAATAGTGAGAAAGCCCAAACTAACAAAATTAGGAATGAAAATGGAGGTATCACTAGTGATACCCATGAAATCCAGAGAATTATAACGTCATATTTCAAAAACTTTTACTCAGTGAAATTTGACAACACAAAAGAGATGATTGAATTCCCAAGTAAGCACAACTTACATAAATTGAATCAGGAAGTTGGGAATTATTTAAATAGTCCTATAACATATGAGGAAATCAAGGAAGTAATCTCAAATCTTCCCACCAAAAATGTCCTGGAACAGATGGATTCAGCACAGAGTTCTAAAAGACGTTTAAGGAGTTAATAACACCAATACTCCTTAAACTGTTCCATCAAAAAGCAAAGGAAGGAACACTACCAAATTCCTTCTATGAAGCTAATATCATCTTAATCCCAAAACCTAATAAAGATACACTTAAAAAAGAAAACACTAGACCAATCTCTCTGGTGAACACAGATGCAAAAATTCTCAACAAAGTTTAAGCAAATCAGATTCTAAAACATATGAAAAAGATCATCCACGGGGATTAAGTAGGCTTTATTCCAGGCACACAAGGTTGGTTCAACATACGCAAACCAATAAATGTAATTCACCATATAAACCAGTCGAAAGTTCAAGACCACATGATACTCTCAATAGATGCAGAAAAAATTTTTGACAAGATCCAACAGCCCTTTACGATCAAAACCCTAGAAAATGTTGGAATGGAAGCCACCTTTATCAATACAATAAAAGTTGTATACAACAAACCAACAGCAAAGATTCTACTCAATGGGGAAAAACTTGAAGCATTCCCACTTTGATGAGGAACTAGACAAGGCTGTCCACTCTCACCACTTTTATTCAATATTGTACTCAAAGTCTTAGCTGAACCCATAAGAAAAGAAAGGGACATGAAAGGGATTCAAATTGGCAAGGAAGAAGTCAAGATATCCCTATTTGCAGATGACATGATCTTATACCTGAGTGATCCCAAAAACTCCACCAGGAAGCTCCTGGAACTAATTGAGAAGTTCAGCAGGGTGGCAGGTTACAAAATAAATGTACAAAAATCAGTGGCCTTCTTATAAGCCCAGTTTGAAAGAAGTGAAAAAGACCTGAGAGAAACAATCCCATTTACTATAGCCCCTAAAAAAATGATATACCTTGGTATAAACCTAACCAAGGAGGTAAAGACCTTTACAATGAAAACTTTAAAACCCTAAAGAAAGAAATTGCAGAAGACACCAGAAGGTCGAAAGACCTCCTATGTTCTTGGATTGGCAGAATCAACATCATAAAAATGACCATCCTACCAAAGGCAATATACAAATTCAATGCTATACCAATTACAATCCAAAAGCGATTCTTTAAAGAAGTTGATCAAACAATCTCAAAATTCATATGGAGGCACAAAAGACCCAGGATAGCAAAGACAATCCTGAGTAACAAAAACACTGCTGGAGGTATCACCATACCAAACCTTAGTCTATACTACAAATCCATAGTTATATAAAAAGCCTGGTACTGGCTACAAAATACACATACAGATCAATGGATAAGGGTTGAAGACCCAGATATCAGCCCACAAAATTATACCCATTTGGTCTTTGGCAATGGAGCCCAAAAAATTCAATGGAAAAAGAAGAGTATCTTCTATAAATGGTGCTGGCAAAACTGGATCTCCACATGCAGAAGATTAAAACTGGAACCATACTTATCACCATGTACAAGAATTAGCTCCAAATGGATAAAGGACCTTGATATAAGGCCAGAGACTATAAAAATCATAATTGAAAGGACAGGGAACTCCCTCGAGGTGATTGTGCTAGGCCAAAAGTTCCTAAACAGACACCTCTACCAAATCTCAACAGTTGAGATCTTGTGAAATTAAAGAGCTTCTGTTCAGATAAAGAGATAGTAAAAGGAGCTAAAAGGCAAACCACAGAATGGGAAAAAATCTTCACTAACCACATATCTGATAGAGCTCTACTATCCAGAGTGAACAAAGAACTTAGAAAACTAAACACCAAGGAAACTAATGGGCCAATTAAAAAATGGGCCCCAGAACATAAAAGAAACTTTACCAGGGATGAAATTCAAATGTCTAACAAATATCTTAGAAAATGCTCCAATTCTTTAGCCAACATGGAAATGCAAATCAAAACTTCCCTGAGATATCATCTCACCCCGGGCAGAATGGCAAAAATCCACAATGCAAACAACACCAAGTGCTGGAGAGGATGTGTAGAGAGGGGAACTCTCCAACATTGCTGGTGGGAATGCAGGCTCATACAGCCACTCTGGCAAGCTGTCTGGAGATTCTTATAGAAATTAAAGATTGAAATGCCATATGACCCTGCTATTCCACTTCTCGGAATAATCCCACATACAGCAAAAATGCACCAAGATACCACAAGCACAACCATGTTCATAGCAGCACTGTTTACAATAGCAAAGTCATGGAATCAACCCAAATGTCCAACAGTTGACGAGTGGATAGGAAACTGTGGTAGATCTATACAATGGAGTACTACTCAGCCATCAAAAATGATGAATTACTAGAATTTTCCAGGAAATGGATGTCATTAGAAACAATTATATTAAGTGAAGTATCCCAAACCCAGAAAATTAAGTGCCATCTGTACTCCCTAATAGGTGGCTCCTAATAACAAACCCACCCAGCCCACCTAGAGACACTCAATGATAAATCTCTGTAATAACCACAGTAGGGGCTGGAGAGGTGTCTCAGTGGTTAAGCCTCTGCCTTGCAGGCGGAAGGTCCTGAGTTCAGATCCTAGACCCCATGTATAGATGCCAGGCGGAAGCGGGGTCGGCCTGCTTTTCTGGTCTGGTAGGGCGGAGCCTGTGAATCCCTGGGCAGAGTAAACAAGGCGGAGGTGGAGGCGGTCCCTGGTGATTCCCGAATTCGTCTGTGGTTCTACACACACACACACATATACACACATGCGCACACACGCATACATGCACAATTGAATAAGTAATACACACAGTAATTGTAAGGATTATGAACAGGAGGGATGGGGTAGGAGGGCCACACAAGAAACAAGGAGAGAGGAGACCAAGTTATAGCAGAGAAAATAGGCCTCCATCAAGGACTGCAAGTAAGTAATGAGACATCTGGTTAAGTACACCGACTTTCTTTCCTGATCATTTACAACTGAAGGGGTATGATCTCACCAGAAGGGGAGGGCATATAGTCTGGCAGATAAAAAGTAACCATTTTGTAAATGGGTGATTGACAACAACCTCACTGTGGTTTCCTACTTTTATTACATCTACCTTTGAATGTGCTCTTATAACAAGAATCCAGTTTAACAGCTTTTTATCTCTGGCCAGGGGTGACATACAACACCCATCAGGATGGAGTGAAGGGCGTTGCAGGAGCAGCAAAACTGCAAAAGAAAATCAACAAACCACAATCCAGAACTTCAGAGACTCTATATCAACCACCTAGAACTAGGCCAGACTAATCTCTCCCCATCCTGAAGCTCAGGGAAATTTGCGGAAAAGGGGGAAGTAAGAGTGTAAGAGCACAAGGATGGAAGGAACAATGATATGCAAGATACTACACATAAGTTAGGGCCGAAGCAATCATAATTGGACTTTGCATGCCTTACGCAATGTCCAACACACTATTGTCCTCACAAAGTTTAGCATTTGCTAAAGGCACTAAGATGCTTGGAGGCAAGTGATTGACAGCCACAGTAGTGTTCCTATGCTTAAGGGGAACACAGGAAGGGTTCAGGGAAATGCCACTCGGTCCTTGTACATCATTGGAGAGGAGGGCCTAGAGGAGAGTCTGGCATGCACATTAAAAGATTCTCTGGGGATTGGAGGGGGCACTGGGGGATGGGGAGGGAGAGGTGAGGGGAGGGGGAACAGGGGTTCGGGAGGAGGAGGAGGGAGGAAAGGAACCAGTGTACCTACTAAGTTTGTATGAGCAGAAATAATAATAAAAAATGTTATAAAAAACAATATAAATGTGCCAAAATTATTGGCCTTCCTATATTCCTAAAATGAAAGAAGTGAAAAAGTCCAGAGAGAAACAATCCCATTTACTATAGCCCCTAAAAAAATGAAATACCTTGATATAAACTTAACAAAGGAAGTAAGAGACCTTTACAATGAAAACTTTAAAACCCTAAGAAAGAAATTGCAGAAGACACCAGAAGGTGTAAAGACCTCCCATGTTCCTGGATTGGCAGAACCAACATCATAAAATGACAATCTTTCCAAAGGCAATATACAAATTCAATGCTATACCAATTAAAATCCCAAAGCAATTCTTCAAAGAAGTTGACCAAACAATGTCAAAATTCATATGGAGGCACAAAAGGCCCAGGATAGCAAAAACAATCCTGAGTAACAAAAATATGGCTGGAGGTATCACCACACCAAACTTTAGTCTAACCTACAAATCCATAATTGTAAAAACAGCCTGATACTGGCTCCAAAATAAACACACAGATCAATGGATACGGGTTGAAGACCCATATATAAGCCCACACAACTACAGCCATTTGATCTTTGACAAAGGGGCCCAAAAAAATCCAATGGAAAAAGAACAGCATCTTCAACAAATGGTGTGGGCAAAACTGGATCTACAATGCGGAAGATTAAAATTGAACCATACTTGTCACCATGTACAAAAGTTAATTCCAAATGAATCAAGGACCTTGATATAAGGCCAGAGAATATAAAATCCATAGTTGAAAAGGTAAGGAACTCCCTCGAGCTGATTGGGCTTGGCCATCAGTTCCTAAACAGACATCTAATAGCACAGTCACTACAACCAACATTCAGCAAATGGGATCTTGTGAAATTAAAGAGCTTCTGTTTAGATAAAGAGATTGTAACTCGAGCACAAAGGCAACCCACAGAATGGGAGAAAATCTTCACTAACCACATAGAGCTCTATTATCCAGAGTGCACAAAGAACTTAGAAAACTAAACACCAAGGAAACAAATGGGCCATTTAAAAATTGGGCCTTGGAACTTAAAAGAAACTTTACCAAGGACGAAATTAAAATGTCTAACAAATATCTTAAAAATGCTCCACAGTCTTAGCCATCAGGGAAATGCAAATCAAAACTTCCCTGAGATATCATCTCACCCTGGTCAGGATGGCAAAAATCCACAACACAAACAACACCAAGTGCTGGAGAGGATGTGGAGAGAGGGAAACTCTCCTACATTGCTGGTGGGAATGCAGGCTCATATAACCACTCTGGCGAGCCATCTGGAGATTCTTAAAGAAATTAAAGATTGAAATGCCATATGACCCTGCTATTCCACTTCTGGGAATAACCCCACATACAGCAAATTTCCCTTGATAGCACAAGCATGACCATGTTCATAGCAGCATTGTTTACAATAGCAAAGTCATGGAATCAGCCCAAATGTCCAATAATTGTTGAGTGGATAAGGAAAATATGGTACATTTATACAATAGAATACTACTCAGCCATCAAATATGATGAATTAATACAATTTGCTGGGAAATGGATGGAATTAGAAACACTTATATTGAGTGAAGTATTCCAGACACGGAAAATTAAGTACCGTATGTACTCACTAATTGGTGGATTCTAGTACCAAACCCACTCAGAGACACTCAAAGACAAATCTCTATAATACCTACAGTAATTTTAAAGATTATAAACAGGAGGTATGTGAAAGGAGGGCCCCACCAGAAACAATGAGAGAGGGGACTATGTTACAGCAGAGAAAATAGGCCTCCATCAAGGACTGCAAGTAAGTAATGAGACATCTGGTTAAGTTCACAGACTTTACCTCCTGATCATAAGCAACTGATGGTGTATGATCTCACCAGAAGGGGTGGGTATATAGGCTACCTGATAGAAAGCAACGATTTTTCAAATGGGTAATTGACCCCTTTCTCACCGTGTCTCCTACTTTTATTCCATCTACCTTTGAATATACTCTTATAACAAGTCTCCATTTTAACAGGTTTTTATCTCTGGCCAGGGGGTGACATCCAATACCCATCAAGATGGAACCAAGGCCATTGCAGGAGCAGCAACCCCCCCCCAAAAAAAATTCCCAACCCATAATTCAGAATATCAGAGACTCAATATGAACTACCTGGAACTCGGCCAGCCTAATCTCTTCCCATCCTGAAACTCAGGGAAATTCACGGAAGAGGGGGCGATAAGATTGTAAGAGCACAAGTATGGGAAGAGTAATGATATCCAAGATACTCCACACAAGTTAGGGCCGAAGCAATCATAATAGGACTTTGCATGACCTGCACTATGTCCAACAGATTGTTGACCCCACAAAGTCTAGCATGGACTGAAGGCACTAGGATCTTTGGAGGCTAGGGACTGACAGTCACAGTAGTATTCATAAGGTTAAGGGGAACACAGGAAAGGGTTCTGGGATATGCTCCTGGGTCCTTGCACCTCCTCATAGAGGAGAATCCAGAGGAGAATTTGGCATGCACTGTAAAGGATTCTCTGGGGATTGTGGGTACTTAGGGATGGATGACACTGAGGGATGGGGAGGGAGGGGATAGGGGAGGAAGGAACAGGGAGGAGGGGGGAGGTTGAGGGAGGAAGGGGACCGGTGTACCTGTTAAATTTTTATGAGTGGAAATAATAATAATAATAAAGAATATAAAATAAAAATTTCTGATGTTTTAAACAAAAAAATCATACACTAGAACCACCATCCCTTGCCATCAATAGGACAATATTAATATGGCATAACTATGGCATATCCTCACCCTTAGAAAAAAACGTTAGGAATCAATATACATAATTGAACATATAATTTAACTGTTATAATATTTTTGTTATAATATTTTAATGTATACACTCCATGCACATGCTCATTGTTGCAGTTCACCTGCATGGTTGCTGATAAATGACCATCAAAAGGCTTAAGGGAATAAGGGTTTATTCTCTCTTATGATTCCTGGTTACAGTTCTCACTCCAGCTTGACAGAAGAGCATGCACCAACACCAGGGCCGAGGGAACTGGCCACACCATCACCACATAACGCCTGAGAGATAGACAACCCTTACTTGCCAGACCAGCATATATGGCCAAGTGAACAGAAAGATTCCAATTCTCTCAACCAGCTCTCCATGATTTATTCCAGGGCCTGATCCCACCCACAATGGGCTGGGCCTTCCGTATCAGCTAGACAATCTCCTTCAGGTTCACTCTGGGCTTAACTCAACTACTAATTCTCCACAAATGGGCCCAGAACTCAAACCCTCAACTGTCAACCTGTGCCCAACTAGGACACTCCATCCTTTGTCAACTTGACACAAAACATAGCACTTTGAAACTGTAACCTTCAATCCTTGTCCCCAAAGATGTTAAAATATATTTTAAAATAAATAAATAAATAAAATATATTTTAAAAATATAAATACATTTCATAGATAAATTTAAAATTTTCTCTCATTAAAACTTCAGTTCCCACATTTTAAAGGTTCAAAGTTTCTGAACCTTCAGAATGTATTAAATCAAAATAGTTAAATACTTTAAAACAGATAAAACATTAAAACACAAGGATCTTCATGTGATAAAACATTTAAATTAAGATCAAAGTCCAGCAAATTACTGCATCCTGTACTTGACTGTCCATCTTCCATTGCTCATCATGTAATCAAGGTGGGTTAAAGATTCTAGGCATTCTCAGACCCTGTTTGCAGCTTAAAGTTATAAAAGCAGAGTTCCTCTAAACCAGGCTAAATCTCCACTGACAGGCATCCTTGGCAGCAGACCCACGGTTCTGGCATCTCAAACAACACTCTGGGTTCCTCTACAGCTATAAGCTTCACCTTCTCTCCCAGGAACTCTACAACTGCAACTTGGTGCCAAGCTTTTGCCGCTCTTCATGAAGCCTTCAGTAGTACACCAAAACCAGTCTCACCTGAGGGATGCTGCCAGATTACAAAGCAAGGTTGAAACTAGCTCAATGCACTGGAGCTATAGCTGTACCAACTATAATGCACTGACTCTGGAAAAGCCTCTTTTCTAGGCAGCCAAACTTGCAAAGATTAAGAAACAGCATTAATTTGGGTTTCGGCCCCGGAAGGAATCTGGGTTTTCAAACTATGAACTTGCCATTCTGTGGTTTTCACATCTTCCACTGTCCTCAATGCAAAGTCACTAGGTTTTCCTTCACTGATGTTCATTACTCCAGCAATGGCAGCTATTCTGCTGCCTGCCCTTTCCACATCCAAAGCTTCATGGCCACAACACACCTCTCCTCTATCAAGCAAACCAGTCTTTTGTCTTTAATTTGACTTCACCAAAGTCCTTGTTCCCCTCATCAAAAATTAGGCCCAAACAATTCATAACTCTCTCAGTACCAGCATTATCCAATAGGCCCACTGAACTCTGAAGAACGGTATTGGTAATCTTCAAACAATTCAAATTTTGTCCAGCAAAACTGTTCAAAAGCCACAAAGTACACATAGTCAAATTTATCAGCAACACCCCACTTCCCGGGTACCAAATTTGGTAGCAGTTTGCCTGCATGGTTGCTGATAAATGACTATCAACGGCTTAAGGGAATGAGGGTTTATTCTCTCTTATGATTCCTGGGTGCAGTTCTCACTCCAGCTTGACAGGAGGGCACGCACCAACACCGGGGCTTAGGAAACTGGCCACACCATCACCACATAATGGCTGAGGGATGGACAATCCTTACTTGCCAGACCAGCATGTATGGCCAAGTGAACAGAAGGATGCCAACTTTCTCAACCAGTTCTCTGTGATTTATTCCAGGGCCTAATCCCACCCACCATAAACTGGGCCTTCCCCATCAGCTAGACAATCTCTGTCAGGGTCACTCTGGGCTTAACTCAACTACTAATTCTCCACAAATGTGTCCAGAGTTCAAACCCTCAACTGTCAAGTTGACACCTGTGCCCAACTATGGCATTCATATCAGAAGTAAATCTAGAACAATGATGTATCCTTAGTTACTGAGACAGTAACTTTCTTATTTCTGGTCTTTTATATAGCTCCATCTTTTCTCTATATTTACAAATAAACGTGATTTTAGTAGTGTGCTGCTGGGCATTACTTGGGGTAGTGGTCCAGCTGGCATGCACATTCTCTCAGTTTCTTCTCATGGTAAAGGCAGTTGTGGATTGATAGGTCTTTGAACCAGTTTTGGAGCTTCGTGTTCAAGAACGGAACAAGGCACTGTTCTGGGCTGAGCCCTATGAACAGTAAATCCCCTTTCCCTTGTCCCAAATCTCAGTTCCTATCATTGAGGTTTTAAGAGCAAAAATGAGTCCCTTATGATCCTTTTCACACTCTGCTTTCACAGCAACAGTACTGCCCTGCAGATCTGCGGCCTTAGGACTTGCTTGCCTTTGCCATGTTTATATGCCAGCTATTCAGTTTCACTCCAAATGTTCTTTAAAATCACTCATTCTACTTTGAATATATTTATTGTAAAACCATACCATATGAGAAGAAGGGGACATGTGATCCAAATTTAATTCATAGCATGTAAGTGCAGATAGTGAAATCAGAAGGATATGTCCTGAATTCCCCCATGTGCCCTCACTAGATTTTCTGCATTGCTAGTGATACTGCAATAATGCATTGGGAACTATAACATTATCTCCTGGATATTTCTTGCAAAGGAGTTTTGCAGTATCCACAGTCTCTGCTCAGTATTCTGTTGGTATTATCCCCCTCAGCAGGATATGATATCCAAAATGCCTGCAGATGTTATAAAATGTCCACTGAGGGGTCAGAATCATTGATCAATGAGAATCACAGCCAGGAAGCAATGTGGAATTTACAAACGATTGAAGGATGTTTGATGCCATATATGGTGACATGGATCCTGGTGAGTATGAAATAATATGAAGATGCTGGAATCTTTTGCTGGGAATGTCCCCAGCCTTCAGAGCCCACATTGCTGCTATAATAGGGACAGGTAGCTTACAAAGAACACAGAAGCTGCCAAAATAGGACTGTCCACCTGCTGAAGAGGAAAGTAAACATGCAGCACTGTGCAAACTAGCAGGACACCCTGGGTAATAGTGAGCAGTCCACCAAGAGTCAGCAAAGGAAGGGATGCACATTTAATTTTATCATCACAGAAAGTGTTGAAGAGAGACTCACTCCATGGCACTAAAGATCAACTATCGAACATTCCAGAAGCTCACTGAAATGTGGCATGACACCCTCCATGGTTAAAAGACTAGCCGACTTTGGGGAAACAGTAGATCAGATATTTTCTAGGTCCCTCCAGTTCCTATCAACCTGAGGTTTGCACTGGACAAAGTTCCCCAGCCGTGGTCTTTTTCCTGTTGGCCCATGAGAGCCAGCAAAGTTCGAGGTGAAAGAGCCTGTGATGCATTGGTGGGAATGGGATTCCTCCCTTTCCCACCCACACTTACTCACCTCTGCTCACAGGTATCATTAGCACAGACTCTAGACACCGACAAATCTAAATGTAAGAATGTGGATCTCCAGAAACCCTGTAAAAGGTGGGTATGTTACCACTTGTAATCAGAACACTTGTGGAATGTCTAGACACAGTCCCTGGTGCAATTTGGAAGGCTACTCTTAGCTGAAACAATCAGTAGCCAGTACATTAGTAGACCTCACCTCAATATCAAAAGTGGAGAATGGTTGAGGAACACATGCAACATGAACCCCAAGCCTCCATGTGCACACACGAACACATGCATGTACACGTGCACACAGCCTTGAGCCTACCCATGAGAATATACATACACGCCCATGTGCGCACAGATACACACAAAGGAAAGAAATGTCACGGCCAATCTGTTTTTGATCCAGACAAGGGACTCTTGTCTTCGATGTAGAAGTCAAGCTCCTCCAGTTAAGTGAGCAAGAGATATGGCACATCCCCCAGTATCACACGACCCTCATGCACTGGTGGCAGGTCGGAAATTGTAGGACAGCCCCAGTCACAGCAAGACTTAGCAGTCCATCGTTGTCCAGGATAAGTGAATCTCACAGACTTGATTTTGAGGCTCTCTATAGAATTCCTTTAATCCTGGAATCCAGACCCCAGCTGCTGGCCCAGGCCTTCTGTGTAAGAAGCTGGCCTGCTGGGACATGCTGGGACTCATTGCAGTCACTTATGGGTCTTTAAACTTTGCTTTGCTGTTCCTCAGAGCGCAGTTCTGGACGTTAGAAATGTCACCCCCAGATCTTTGCAGGAACAGTTTCAGAACGAGCAGCCCTCACCAATATGTCCATGTGAGGCCCTCCTTTTGCAGAGCCTTGTTGAAATGGGGCATCTGCAGTTTGTAATCATGTGACAAACTCAAATGCCTTCCCCTCTGTTAGCAAAGTGGGCGTTTGTTTCAGAAATGTCTGAAGAAAAAGGAATAATGAAAGAGAAAGAGAGAGCATAGAGAGAGGAATTACCTCAAATGTAGAGCCTGAGAAGTCAAAAATCCACAGGGCAGGTTGGAAATTTCTAAGATACCTGGCAGTCCTGAGTCTAATGACACTACAGAGACAGAGACCCTTCTGCTTTCTGGGTCGCCCTCTTTTCTAAGGTCTTCCACATATCATTATTTGAGAGCCATCCAAATTGTACTAGGAGATAAGCTCTATTCAGAGACCGTTGAATTGCGTGTCACTAATACATCTGCAAAGCATCTTATAGTGGCTTCCAGAATACTAGACAGATAACATCTGGACATCTGGATCAAAGAGTTGGATAAATTATCCAAGCCTCATTCAACCATAAAAAAAATTACCACTGCGCCTTGTCAGTAACTTCAATAAAAACACCTGTCTAACACTGGTAAGCTCTGTACTGAACTGATTTTAATTTAATTCTAAGTATTTTAAATTCTAGGTTATAACTGCTCCTTGCCTTCCTCATTATCTCCTCTCTTCTTCCTTCCCTTCCCTCCCTCTCTCTCGTCCCTTACCACGCTTTGTCCCCTCCCTTCATGGATGCAGTCTGCTCCCTCCTACTCTCCTGTCCTTTGGATCTGTGGGTCCTGGGGTTCAGCCTGTATCATCTACTTCAGTGGGGGACTGTGGCAGACCAAAAGGCCCATCCTTGGACAGATCACTGATATGAGAAGAGGTTGTTTGTAAATGTTTCTTTCCTTACATAATTTTTAGCTGGGAACAAACATGATAGTAACAAGCATGAGCATTTCCTGTGCAAGTCCTGGCCATAGAGGAAAATAAAGAATCTATCAGCCTTATATGAGTCCTTCTTGGTCTCCCCTCTTGCCTGACACCTGAGATTTACCATATCCTCCCAGAATAAACACTGCACTTAACGATGATGATGACACTAGTGTACCGATTATGTCAGGCCCAGAGAGCTTAGCATAAGTGGACCCTTGACTTGCAGTCTCAGAATTCTTAGCCCAAGTGGGCCAGTAACTTCCACCTCATTGTTTATCATCATCACCCGTCTTCCCCTTCCACCCTGCCTATCTCAAGCAGCTAGGAGTTTGTGACCACAGCAGTTTGTTCTCTGTGCACACACATAGGTGGTAAAGGTTTGAAGACAGGAAGTTAGTTGCACTGTGAGCTTCCGCTCTTTCAGCCTCAACAACTTCTGCCCTCTCTCCATTGTCTTCATCCTTTCCTACATTCCCGTTCTTCCTTTTCCCTTTCCCTGTTCATCAGTATAGTTTCAGGTGAACTGATGTGCATCATAAATTTCTCTATTAAATAGGCTATACATAACATTGGCAGAAGAAAACTCAGAAAAACTAAGATTTCCATCTCTCTCTTTCTGGTCTCTGCCTTATTCTCCCCATCTGCATGTGCTTTGATACAGGAGGGAGGGAAACCATATGCCTGAGCAGCGTAAAGCTGGGCTGAGTGAATAGAATGATACTAATCAAGAGTTTTCCTGGAACTCTGATAGGAAAGTATACCCACAGGTGATAGGGTGAGTGACAGTAACCTTTGAAATACCTGTGTGTTCTTGATCAATTCTCTGGGCCTCAAGGTTTCAAATTCTTTATTGCAGCCATTGATGAGGAAGCTCTTACAACGAGAACATAGTCAAGGTGGCAAACATATTCCACACTTTCATGTATGTCAGGAAAATGTATGGCAAAGCAATGATGGCAATAAGGAATTGATGTTTCCAAAAATGTTAGAGCAGACATTTTTATTGAGAGAGACAAACAACCCTAAGTGGGAAAACCACATTGGTTGCACAGTCAGCCTGTGTGGGTAAATGTTTTCTTCATCTATCCCCACCAAAAAATCTATGCTGTTTTGAAAATGCTTATTTACTGAGACTTTTGAGGCCTTTCATTGGCCTGGAGAGATAGCTCTGGGGTTAAAAGCTTTGATTTGCAAACAGTAGGACCTAAGGTAACAGAAGAACCTAAGATAAGATCCCAGAACCCAGATAAAAATCTCAGGCAGCAACCCTGGTGACCTCAATTTCTGGCTCTGAAACAGTCTGATAAATCCTAGAACAAAAGCAACAAGGAGGTAGAGCAATCCATGATGACTCCTGATGTCACTCTTGGACCATCATAGACACTAATACACTCAAGTGCTCTCTTGTAGACTTATACAAAAAAATCTATGCAAATACAAACACACCATTAAGTGCTGGGTTAAAGAAAACAAGAGGAGGAAAAGGCAAACCGAATAACTCATTTTGGAAACCAAACAGGAAAACATCAGCAATGACAAAGACTGTCAAACCCAAAATAAATGTCTTCACATTGACATTTCAGGAGATTGGAGACAGAAGGTTCATTCTTTCTGAGCATACAGGAAATTTCAAAACAATAGTAACAACTGACTGTACTAAGGACATCTCTGAGAAAGAGAAATTCATTTCCTTTTGATAAGATATGTATGAGCCATGAAAGAAGGCAAATCTACTTTCCCTCCTACTACACTTTCATTTCTGAGAAGAAGTGCTTCTCTCAGACAAACACAAACCGAAATCAAATATCTGAAAAGCAACACAGTTGTACCTTAAAAAGAATCAATTCTGGCATCACTCTAGAAAACAGGATCTGCTAGCGTACATTTTTAAGTTGCTCTGCTTGAAGATCACTGCAATTTGATATAGCCATAATGACAATAAAATGGCAGAATATCCTCCAGAAATTTCTGACATGTCATAAGCCTTCATGTTCTCATGCAAAGAAGTTTCAGGACACTCTGAGCATGGACAAGGGGCTCCCCTCATATTGGATGGGAGGCTGGTCCATAGTCAATTCTAGAGCTATGATAGATAGATGATAGAACCATGATAAATAATCCTTGGTAATACACTAAGTGGACATGTTATTCAAAAAGTTTCTCTGGAATACTGCTGTTCTAGTTTAATAACTCATTGTTGCAATAAATATCTGACCAAAACAAAAATTAATGATTTATGATTCTTGTAATCAAGAGGCACACTTAAACTTCAGATAAAACTTGACCAACCCATGTAACAAAGGCTCAAAGATGGCATTGTCTGTTCTAAATTTTTGGCAGATTTTGCAGTAATTACCCTCACTAGTGAGCTCTATCTCATTGTAAGATATCTGTAGGAGTATACACATTCTCACAAATTTGGCTGTTTTAGAGCTAAATGTACAGAAATTAGTTACTTCATAGTGTTATTTCTTATCCCAGTTTGACTGATAAAATTGTCTTAAGGAAAACACATGGTCAAGTAAGATAAGATTAATCACATAGTTACATTACCATTCATTGGTAAATTATAAGATAAACCTCATAGAAAAAATAATTTATCTATAATCATTGTATATTAACCTTGTATTCTGTTCTGCTTTGCTCTAGTTTAGAATATGTACATCTATCTAGATAGCATAATATTGCCAAATATTTTTTAAAATATTTATTTATTTTTTCCACTCATATGACCTTGGTAAGTACCCCATTCCCCTCCCTCCCTTCAGCCCTCCCTGGATCCCCTTGCTCCCTTCCCTCTTTTCCCCTTCCTTTCCCCCCTCCCTTTCTCCCATTGTCCCCTCCATCCCTAGAGCATCTTTTAGTGTGCATGTTAAACTTCCTTCTGGGTCCTTTGCTCTGATGAGGTATATATAAGGACTAAGTAGCATTGCCTAGAGTATTTTTGAGGTTCGCCTTTAGTATGGGAACACTATTGTGGCTGTTAATCCCTTGCCTGTAAGGATCCTAGTGCCCTGTGATCCATGCTAGACTTTGGGGGATCAATAATATGTTGGTCATTGCGCAGGTCCTAACTTGTGTGGTGTATCTTGCATGTCTTAACTCCTCCCCACCTTTAGGCTCTCACAATCTTACTGGTAATTGCTCAAAGTTTATCAAAGTGAACTTGAGCCTGTGCCTTTTGTCCATGCTGGTCAAGAGACAGATGGTCATCACATCCTGTGTTCTGAGTTCTGGGTACAGAAGCCAATATTTCCCATTATGTTCATGGCAGAGAATAGCATCTAGGCCTGGGCATAGATGGTCATATCTTCTTTGTGATAGTTATCAGTGTTCAGTATTGCTGACTTATATCTTCTGTCCTTTTCCTCTGAGGTAAAAGTATATAAGAGGATAAATATCTCCCCATATTAGGTTATATATCTGGGTAAGTCTGAGAAATTGCCTTCTGACCTTTAATGGGTTTTTGGAAAACTACCTAATCTACTTTCTGTTTGGGAGATATCATGCCGGAAAATGAACATAAATTCTGATATGACCAACTACTTCATCAAAGTCCTAAAGAAGAAAAGCTCAAGCTGGAGTGGGAACATGGGATCATATTTGAGAGCTAGGAAAAAGGGTTTTGGTTAAAGGAAAAAGCTATGTAGAAAAGTAGGAGGCACATTGAAGTAGACAATGTATAGTTTAGAGGTGGTGGAGAGGAAATGAGGGTGGTCAAGAGAGAGGCACAGGCAGTGGTTACAGATTGAAAGGGAGGAGGTTCACCTGCTGGGTCTCGGTTTCTAGTTAAGGAATAAAGGGAGAGAAGGTATGGGTTTTCAGGGCAGTGCAACAAGGAGAATTTGATAAGCTGATGTCCTGGAGCACAGAGACAGGACTACAGCAAAAGGAAAGTCTGAAGACAGAAGGCTCTAAACACTTCTTGCTCTTTGTCCTGAGGGAAAATGTGCCCTGTTTACAATGACTTTGGTAATGGTGACGTTTGCCTGCGCACTGATGATAAATTCATAACCAAACAGTTCAAGGGAACAAGAGATTTTATTCTGGCTTAGGATTATCTGATTATACCTCTATTGCAAACTTGGAAGAGCTCATACCAACACTAGGGGTGGAGGGAACTGGACATTCCATATCCTCAGGATTTCTGAGAGGGGGACAGTTCTCATTCTCTAGGAAGGATGTTCGTCCAAGTATGACAACGAATGCCAACCTCTGATCAACTAAGAAAGAACAGCGATGGATTCACATTCATGGAGTTCACTGGTCTTACTACCTCAGTTCAGGAGCAGAAACATGTAAGCAGTCCTTGGCCAGTGCTGAAGTATATCAGACCTTATCAAGCCAACTTCTTCTACATATCCACCTGCCTAGCAAGAACTTCTACTGAAAAATAGCAGTATTCCACCCCCCCACACACACACTGTTTCCTGGGTTGCAAGAGTATCCTGGAACCTAACTGCTGTCCCAGATCTATAGCCACATATGGAAAGAAATATTATAAAGTTGGAAAATAAAAAGCCAGGGGAGGGGGAATGTTACAGTCAGCCTGCCTGGTTGCTGATAAATGACCATCACACAGCTTACGGGAACAAGGGATTTATTTCCTTATGACAGTCTGATTACAGTTCTCAGTCCAGCTTGACGGGAGTGCATGCACCAACACGAGAGCCAAGGGAACTGGCCACACCATCAACACATAATGGCTGAGAGATGGACGATCCTTACTTGCCAGACCAGCATGTCTGTCCAAGTGAACAGAAGGATGCCAATTTCCTCAACCACTCTCTGTGATTTATCCAGGGACTAATCCACTCACCATGGGTTGGGCCTTCCCCATCAGATAGGCAATATCTTGCAGGTTTGCTCTGGGCTTAACTCAACCATTAATTCTCCACAAATATGCCCAGAGCTCAAACCCTCAACCGTCAGGTTGACACCTGTGCCTGATGATGACAGGGACCTACCTCAGGAGCAGGGAGCAAGCCTTCGTTACATGCTTTGGATGAGTGTTCTCCTCGATGCAGATGGCCAAGGTGATCATGATTGACCTTCAACGGATTTTCAGAGAACTATTTAATCTACTTTCTGTTTGGGATATATCATGCATGAGAAATGAGTATAAATTCTGATATGACCAACTACTGCAGCAAAGTCCTAAAGGGAAAAGTTCAATCTGGAGTGGAACTTTTGGCCAAACTTTTATAGCATAGAAGTGAGTGAAGGAAATGAAGGAACATATCCTTTGTGCTTGCCATTTCACTGCTAGTGGATATATGTAGTGTATAGCTTCTGGGGGGCTAGTAGCTTCCTGACTGTTTAAATATGCACATTCCTTCCTGATGTTATGATTTGCAGACTTTATGAAGTCACTCATTGGGACAGGTGCTTAGAGATGAAAAGATTGTGGTGAGCCTCAATCATAAACTCCATGCAGTCTAAAGATAAACACTTCTGAAAGGTGTAATCCTAACTCTTTAGAGTTGATATTAGACATCTTTTTAGAAAAAAAAGCCAAAATAAGGTCAACCTATACCACAAAGGATTAAAAAAAAACACAATCAAAGCAAAACCTGGAATTAGTTGTTAACTAACAGGGCTCTTATCATTAACATGTCTTATGAGAATTAGTTACATGCAATCTTCACTGGACACAAACAGGTTAGCAAACCTCCTGTTTGGTAAATGGATCCCTGGACACTGTTAATTTAATAAAATGGATATTAAGGCAGATTATTTACCCTCTGTAAGATACTCCTTTGGGAACTAATCAAAGGACATCTTGTCAATTCTTAAGCCATTGCTAGTACAGTTTGTTTAATCCTTGACTGTAGATAAGGCTTATATTGACAAATAATACTATTGCGCCACAGCATAAACAAAGGTGATTAAATTCTGAGGCCAGTAGCAATAAGAGCTTTAGAAAGCTTACCTGGGACCACTGGAGACACAAAGGAACACAGGGTCTCAGCGCTTTGATTCCGTCCAGGTAATCCTCCCTGCAGCAAGGAGGGTGCTGTCTGTGAACTAGTGATTTGTCTTCTGGCAGCACACTGGGTGAGGTTTTAGAGGTTGTACAGATGCTGTTTTGTTGCTTCTGGGATTTGTGGTGCAATTGTAGGACTTTCCTTCTCCACCTGTTCAGACCCTCCTAAATATCCAAATCCTGATTTCCTCAGAGGTCATTAGGGGTCATATCCATGTTCTCCTGTTTGTTCCACTTCAGTTTCCAGAAAAAGGTGGTAAGTCTCTTGCGCTAACAGAAAGCACAGTCTATTTCGTTTCTGACTAACAGGGCTCTTACCATTAACATGTCTTATGAGAATTAGTTACATGCAATCTTCACTGGACACAAACAGGTTAGCAAACCTCCTGTTTGGTAAATGGATCCCTGGATCATTACACAACTTCAGTATTTGTATTTAAGCGTTTATTTTTTCTTTTTCCTTTCCACTTGGAGGATTATCTCCCCAGTACTACAGCATGACACCATACTTCCTTCCTTCTCAAAGAAATAGCTTTGCCATTATATCAATAGGAAACTTTGTTTCACCCTGTTCTGTGGTTGTGATGTCATAACTTGAGACACTCCTCATCCTTAGCCCTTAACAACTCACAACTACACACCTACACAGAAGCACCATAAAAGGTCTTCTACACCAGTGGAAGATCAGCAAAATGTTCTCATTACATCACTATCAGGCATTGTCTGACTTGACTACCTTCTGTTTTATGAAGTCTCCCCAGAGATCCTACTGGAAATTTCCCAAATTTTACCTGACTCACATCCCTCCTTTCCAGGTACTTCAAGGTAGACTTAAACAAGACATCTAGAGGCTATATTTGCTTTGCACTATCCTGCCATTTCAGTTATACATGTGCACAGACACCCAACCTGTGAAGCAATATTAAAACTCAAGTCTTGATTTGTTTCTTACTAGGTTGCTCCTGGTGATTGTTCCAGATCCTACTCTTGTGTTACTGACTTGCATTTGCTTTTGAGTTTCCATCAGTTTCAAAGTCAGGTAAAATCTCCACATCCACAGATGTTGCAAGATGACAGCAGAATACATCTTCCCTGGGTGGAGATCCAGTCTATGACCATAGACCATCAATCAGCCCGAAATTGGACACTAGGCTGTTTGAAATGAGTCTGGGGATCCTCTGATCTACACATGTTCGCCATGGCATACGTGTGTACATCCTATCTCTTTTTTAACTCTTTCTCTCCCTCTCTCCCTATCTTTCTTTCTGAACTAAGTTATTTATAAATATATAAAATATTTCTAAAATGGGAAAATAAACCACATAAATGGTAAGAAAAATCAATAAAAGGCTCATCCATAGAATGAATAGAAACCACTGCCTAAAATATTATAACCAGAAACTCCAAGAGGGTCCTAATTGGCCTTCTTCATTTAATTTGTACTGCGTGTTTATGAGCCCCTAATTTAATGATCTTTCTTCTTTTGGTTCTCTCACTTAGCTATTTTTCTGTCTCTACAGAATGCTTTGGACCCACAATTTGATGCAGTTTTGCTTTCTGTTCAATCTCTCTATCAACTACTCATTATTTATTCTCTTGCTTTTGCTTGCTATACACTTAATAAACTCTATCATTCAAAATAAAAGCATAGATATTATAGTTGATTGTGTGAACCATATGGAACACAATTAGTGTTCTCAGCAGGATTAAGGAAACACCATTGTGTTTTGTCTGAATGACTATTACACTATCATTACTAATGTGAAACACACATGATAAATAAAAGTTCTATCTGTACTCTGGATATTAGTCCTCTGTCAGAAATGTGGTTAACAAAGATTTACTCAATTCTGTGGGTTGCATTTTTGCTTGCTTAACAGTATCTTTTTACTGAACAGAAACTTTTGTTTTCTTTTGTTTTTTCATGAATTCCTCTTTGTTGTGTTGATTTTAGTTACTGTCCATTTGGGGTCCTATTAATGCTGACGAAGTCCAATTGGATCAAGTGTATTCTCTTATTCTTTCATCTAAGAGTTTCATAGTTTCTGGTCTAACATTAATGTCTTTATCCATTTGGAGTTAATATTCCTGTAGTATGATAGAAAAGGATTGAATTTCATCTTCTGCTTGCTGATATATGATTTTCCCAGCACCATTTGTTGAAAGTGAATGAATATTTTGGAATCTATTTAAAAAAGATAAATGTAGGTGTGTAAGTTTATATACATATTTCTGAGTCTTCAACTCTAACTATCGATCCCATAATGTTTTCATCACTATCGATTTGTAGTGTAATGCATGGTATGGCAATACCTCCAGGAGAGGTCAAACATTCAGGATTATTTTGGCCATCCTGGGCCTTTTGTGTTTCTATATAAATTTTGAGAATATTTTATCAATTTTTGTGAAAAATCACATTGCAATTTTGATTTGTATGGCATTGAATACAAATATTGCTTTTGGTAGTATGGTCATTTGTGAGATGCAAATTATACCAATCCAGGAACATAGAAGGTCTTTCTACATTTTGGTGACTTTTGTAATATGTTTCTTTTGTGTTTTAAAGCTTTCACTGTACAGGTCTTCTACATCCTTGTTTGATTTATTCCAAAGAATTTGTAGTTGTGGTAAATGGAATTATTATTTTCATTAATAATTTTTATAGAAATTTGATCGGTACCCCATTCCCCTCCCTCCCCCCACTCCTCCCTGTATCCCCTTGCTCCCTCCTCCTACTTCCTTTCCTTGCCCCCCTTCCCTCCTTTTCTCCCAGTTTCCCCCTCCCTCCCCCCATTTCTGGAGCATCCTTTAGTGTGCATGTCAAACTTCCCTCTGGGTCCTCCTCTTTGATGGGGTATAGGGACTCAGTAGCATTGCCTAGAGCTCTTTTTTTGTGTTCCCCTTTAGTATTGGAATACTATTGTGGCTATTAATCCCTTGCCTCTAAGGATCTTAGAGCCTGTGATTCATGTTAGACGTTGGGGGGTGAATGACATGTTAGTTATTGCGCAGGTCATGGAAAGTCCTATTATGATTACTTTGGACCTAACTTGTGGGAATATCTTGAATACCATTGCTCCTCCCCTTCTTTAGGCTCTTACAATCTTACCGGCCCCTCTTCTGCAAATTTCCCTGAGCATTAGGATGGGGAGAGATTAGGCTGGCCTGGTTTCAAGTGATTAATGTAGGATCTCCAATGACCTGAATTATGGTTCTTTCTTCTTTTTTTCTTCTTCTTGTTCTTGTTCTTGTTCTTGTTCTTGTTCTTCTTGTTCTTGTTCTTCTTCTTGTTCTTCTTGTTCTTCTTCTTCTTCTTCTTCTTCTCTTCTTCTTCTTATCTTCTTCTTCTTCTTCTTGTTCTTCTTGTTCTTGTTCTTGTTCTTGTTCTTCTTCTTCTTCTTCTTCTTCTTCTTCTTCTTCTTCTTCTTCTTCTTCTTCTTCTTCTCTTCTCCTTCTCCTTCTCCTTCTCCTTCTCCTTCTCCTTCTCCTTCTCCTTCTCCTTCTCCTTCTTCTTCTTCGAGTTTTGCTCTATCTGAACCACCCTTGGCTCCATACTGGTGGGTATTGGATGTCACCTCCTAGCCAGAAATAAAAGCCTGGTAAAGTAGTGTTTTATTATAAAAGAGTAGATTCAAAGGTAGATGGAATAAGAATCGGAGACCGCAGTGAGTGGGGCCAGTCTCCCATTTGCAGGATGGTTACCATCTATCTGCCAGATTCTATACCCTCCCTTTCTGTTGAGATCAACCCCCATCAGTTGCAAATGCCCAGGAAGGAAAGTCTGTGAGCTTAACCAGATATCTCACTGCTTACTTGCAGTACTTGATGGTGCCTGTGTTCTTTCTTGTAGCATGATCCCCTCTCACCTTGTTTCTGGTGGTGCCCTCCTTCCCCTTCTCTCCTATTTATAATCTTTGCAATTACTGTAGGTATTACAGAGATTTACCTTTGAGTGTATCATTAAGTGGGTTTGGTACTAGGATCCACCTATTACGAAGTACATATGGTGCTTAATTTTCTATGTCTGCGATACTTCACTCAATATAATTATTTCTAATTCCATCCATTTCCCAGCAAATTTCATTAATTCATCATTTTTGATGGCTGAGTAGTATTCCATTGTATAAATGTACCACCTTTTCTTATCCACTCCTAAATTGTTCAGCATTTGGGTTGATTCCATGATTTTGCTATTTTAAACAGTGCTAATATGAACATGGGTGTGCTTGTGTTATCGAGGTAAATTTTTGCTGTATGTGAGATTATTCCCAAAAGTGGAATAGCAAGGTCATATGGCATTTCAATTTTAATTTTTTTAAGAATCACCAGACAGCTCGCCAGAGTGGTTGTATACGCCTGCATTCCCACCAGCAATGTAGGAGGGTTCCCTTCTTGCCACATCCTCTCCACCATTTGGCGTTGTTTGTATTGTGAATTTTTGCCATCCTGACCAGGGTGAGATGATATCTCAGAGAAATTTTGATTTGCATTTCCCTGATGGCTAAGGATGTGGAGCATTTTTTAAAATATTTGTTAGACATTTCAACCTCTTCCCTGGTAAAGTTTCATTTGAGTTCCAAGGTCCTTTTTTTAATTGGCCCATTTGTTTCCATGGTGTTTAGTTTTCTAAGTACTTTGTGCACTGTGGATAATAGAGCTCTATTAGATATATGGTTAGTGAAGATTTCCTCCCATTCTGTGGGCTGCCTTTTTGTTTGCATTACAATCTCTTTATCTGAACAGAAGCTCTTTAATTTCATAAGATCCCATCTGTTGAGTGTGGGTTATAGTGACTGCACTATTGGATTTCCATTTAGGAATTGTTAGCCTAATCCAATCAGCTCCAGGGAGTTTCCTACCCTTTCAACTAAGGATTTTATAGTCTCTGGATTTATACTGAGATCCCTGATCCATTTAGAATTAAGTCTTGTACATGGTGATAACTATGGGTCCAGTTTTAATCTTCTGCATGTGGACATCCAGTTTTGTCAGCACCATTTGTTGAAGGTGCTGTTCTTTTTCATTGGATTTTTTGGGCTCCTTTATCAAAAATCAAATGACTGTAATTGTGTGGGCTTATATCTGGGACTTCAAACCTTATCCAGTGATCTGTATGTCTATTTTGGAGCCAGTACCAGGCTGTTTTTATAACTATGGATTTGTAGTATAGACTAAGGTTTGGTATGGTGATACCTCCAGCCGTGTTTTTGTTACACAGGATTGATTTTGTTATCCTCGGTCTTTTGTGCCTCCGTATGAGTTTTGAGAGTGGTCAAATTCTTTAAAGAATTGCTTTGGGATTTTAATTGGTATAGCATTGAATCTATATATTGCCTTTGGTAGGATGGTCATTTTTATGATGTTGATTCTGCCAATCCAGGGACATGGAAGGTCTTTCCACCTTCTGGTGTCTTCTGTAATTTCTTTCTTTAGGTTCTTAAAGTTTTCATTGTAAAGGTCTCTTACTTCCTTGGTTAAGTTTATACCATGGTATTTCATTTTTTTAGGGACTATAGTAAATGGGATTGTTTCTCTCAGGGTTTTTTCCCTTCTTTCATTCTGGGCATATAGGAAGGCCACTGATTTTCATATGTTTACATTGTATCCAGGTAACTTGCAGAAATTCTTTATTAGTTCCATGAGTTTCCTGGTGGAGGTTTTGGGATCACTCAGATACAAGATCATGTCATCTGCAAATAGAGATAACTTGACTTCTTCCTTGCCAATTTGAATCCCTTTTATGTCCCTTTCGTCTTATGACTTCAGCTAAGACTTCAAGTACAATATTGAATAAAAGTGGTGAGAATGGACAGCCTTCTCTAGATCCTGATTGAAGCAGGAATGCTTCAAGTATTTTTCCATTGAGTATAATCTTTTCTGTTATCTTGTTGTATACACCTTTCATTATTTGATAAAGGTTCCTTCCATTCCACCTGTCTCTAAGGTTTTGCTCAAAAACTCTGTTGGATCTTGTCAAAAACTTTTTGTGCATCTTTCGAGAATATCATGATCCCCGTGGATTATCTTTTTGATATATTTTTAATCCGATTTCCTAAAACTTTGTTGAGAATCTATGCATCTGTGTTCATCAAATAGTTTGGCCTATAGTTTTCTTTTTTAAGTGTATCTTTATTAGGTTTTGGCATTAAGATGATATTAGCTTCATAGAAAGAATTTGGTAGTGTTCCTTCCTTTGCTATTTGATGGAACAGTTTAAGGAGTATTTGTATTATTAGCTCTTTTTTTTTGCCAGTGAACTATAGGCAGTTTTATTAAAAAGAAAAACAATCAAAAACCTTGGGCTGTGGGTGCCCGGTTAGTCCATCCAGGCCTTCAGAATCCTGGTGGTGACCTTGTCCTTCTCAATGATGTGGACAATGACGCCCATGCCGAACACTGCATCCCGATCCACCGCATTCAGCACAGCTGGAGAGATGTTTTCAAATGGGTGGTCTGGGTCCATGTTGGGCTCCCACAGAGACTTGCACATTCCATATATCTGTTCAGAGCAGGTGCCACTGATGACAAAGCCGTCAGTCACCATGGGGCAACCAATGAGGATCCAGAGAGCAGATGAAGTGTTTGAAGGTTTTCGGGTGCAACCCAGCAATGACCGGCTCTATGTAGTAAGGACCAAACCGTTTTCATACAAGAGGTTGGCTACCATGCTCATGAGGGTGTAAGGCTTGATCTCCCGCCCTTCCTTCAGCTCATACAGGTTCAGGCGGAAGTTGACGCCCTGGACAACTGTCTGAATGTCGGTGGAGAGTCCTGACACCCCGATGTACAACAGGTCACCCATAGGAAAGATCTTATGGAAATCCATGGTTACCATCTGGGCCTGGATGCTGAAGCGTCTGTCTGAAGCGATGACCACACAGTTCTTCCCCTTCATGGCCATGACGTCCTCTCAGATATAGGACATAATAACATGATTGCAGTATATTAGGACCCCCATCGCCTATGAAACGCCAGTCAACCGGCTCCAGCCTTCACTGAGTCACTATTAACTCCTTAAATGTCTGATAGAGGGGCTGGAAAGGTAGCTCAGGGTTTAAACCTCTGTCTTGCAGGCGGAAGGTCCTGAGTTTGGATCCTAGAACTCACGTATAGACACCGTGCAGAAGCGGGGGCAGCCTGTGATTCTGGTCCTGGTAGGGCAGAGCCTGGGAATCCTGGGGCAGAGTAAACAAGGAAGATGTGGAGGCGGTCCATGTTGGTTCCTGAATTTGCCTGTGGTTCTACACACACACACACACATACATACATACACATGCGCACACATGCATAAATGTACAATTGAATAAATAAAAAATGTCTGGTAGAACTCTGTGCTGAATCCATCTGTCCAGGACATTATTTGGTGGGAAGATTCGAATTTCAACTTTCCTGTGTATGCAGAAATTCGATTTGTGGCTCAGTATGAGGTCTATTTTGGAGAAAGTTCCGTGTGCTTCTGAGAAAAATGTGTATTCTTTGGTGCGTGGATAAAAAGTTCAATAGAGTTTCAGTTCCAATGTGTCTCTGTTAAGTTTTGACCTGTTGATCTATCCCATGTTGAGAGGACAGTGTTGAAATCCCCCAAGAATTATCATTTGGGGGTTCATTTCTCGCTTTAGACGCTGTAGGGTTTGCTTAATGAATGTAGAGGGGCCCGAAGTCTTCCTGGTGAATTGTACCTGTGACTAAAATGTAGTATCCATCTGTGTCTCTTGTGATTTTGTTTTGGTTTGAAGTCCACATTGTCTGATAGCATAATGGCTACCCCTGCCTGTTTCCTAGTTCCATAAGCTTGCAGAATTTTGGACCAGCCTTTCATTTTACGATGTGCCTATCTTTTGTGGTGAGATGAGTTTCCTGAAGGCAGCAGATTGATGGGTTGTGATTTCTAATACAGGTTTGTAATCTGTGTCTCAATCAGTGAGTTAATTCCATTGACATTTAATGTTATGATGGAGAAATTATTTTTCATTCTGGACATTTTTTATGTTTAGTGACTTTTTTAATTGTATTATTTGGCTTTTAGGTTTTGGTGGCATTATGCTTTCTTTCTCTCCTCCTGGATACGTTTTTTTTTCATCAAGCTTGAGTATCATTTCTAGAATTTTGAAAGTCTGGTTTAGTAGACATGTAAGGCTTCAAGTTGTCTTTGTGCTGGAAAACTTTTCTTTCTCCCTCAATCATGATGAATAGTTTTGCCAGGTATAACAGCCTGAGTTTACATTTTTGATCATTCAATACTTGAAATACATCTCTCCAAGTGCTTTTTGCTTTTAATGTTTCCATTGAGAAATCATTTGTTATTTTAATAGCTTTACCTTTAAAAGTGACTTTTTTTTCCCTTAAAGTTCACTGTATCTTTTCTTTTTCTTGAATGTGGAGTGTTTTGACTATTATTTGCTGTGGTGAGTTTCTATTTTGGTCATATCTGTTTGGGGTGCGGAATGCCTCTTGTATTTGGATGGGCCTCTCATTCTTTAGATGAGGGAAGTTTCCATTTATGATAGCTTGAAAAATTTCCTCGGGTGTGGTATTTTGGGATTCTTGCTCTGGTATTCCATGAGTACACATGTTAGGCTTCTTCAAGGTGTCCCATAACTCTTGAATATTCCTCTCAAGTGTCTTTTTGGCTTTAACAACCTCCTCCATTGAGCTGGTTAATACTCCCACTTTGTCCTGAAGATCTGAAATTCTATATTCTGCTTCGTTAGTTCTGCTGATAAGACTCTCTATTGAGTTCTGGGTCAAGGATAACTTGTCTTTTACTTCAGTTTTAAATTCTGCCTGAGACTGCTCTATGCCTATTTTTGTTTCTTGAGCTGTTTCTCAAATGCTCCAGGTGTCTGTTGTGTTCCTATTTAAAGTAGTTAATGCAGTTATTTAACTCCTTCTGGATTTCCTCTTTCATAGTATTGATAATGATAATGATCATGCTTTGAAAGTCATTATCTTGGGCCTGCCTTTCTTGCTGATTTCTGTGAATTTGTTGTGGTTGGAATCTGTCACTATGGGGTTAATTCTTTTAGTGGGAGATTTGATTTCTTGGGTTTTGTTTCTCACTGATCTACACTTTGACTTGGACATTGTTGTTTTGTCTCTTAAGTCCTTTCAGGTTCTATGTGTTTTTGACTGAACTGATTTATTTGGTATAACTGCTCTCTGGCAGTTATTACTACTCATTTCCTTGGAGTTGGGTGTGTTCGGCTATTGTTATTATTATTTCCTAGATGATGCTATTAGATGGTTAGTACATCAATTAAGTCAGGTTTAGTGGACAGAGGGTAAATATTAGATGGTAGTGCACTTTTACAATTTAGTACCTTGGTGATATATGAGAGTGAGTGATATAGTCCCTGAAGTTGTATGTGTTTTGGGGGTGGCTATATAGAAAAGTTAATCTACAGTGATTAATAATTGAGAGGAGCAGGACGGCAAAAATTGGGTTTACTTATGTTTGGGCTGGATATGAAGAATCCCTTCTATGTGATAGGATGATTTTAGAGGACTTCAGTTGTATGGCCTTTGTCCCCAAGAGCTTTGCTTTGGTTTTCTTTGGATTCTGTTGAATTCTGGGAAGCAGGTGCTGTCCCTGGAACAGGAGCCAGGGAGCAATAGAATGTGCATTTGGGCAGGTGGAGTGGGGGGTGGGGCTGAGGAAGATTGGTTGCTTCACCTAGGACCTGGGGCGTGGTCTAGTGGTCCACCCAAGCCCTGGGCAGCTTGGGCTCTACTCAGGCTATATGGTTGAAGGGCCTGGGAGGAGCAGGTAACCTGGGTGCTGGTGGGAAGTACCTGGGAAGCAGGGTGCCTTACCTGGACTGTGAGCGTAGGAGAGACCCAGCATTCCGGGCAGGTGGAATTGGGGGGGGGGGGGTAAATAGAATTATTTATCACAGGTTTTTCTTGCTTTGTTCATCCATGGTATATAGGAAAGCCACTTATTTTTAATATTAATTTTGTAACATGCCACTCTACTGAACTAATTCATTAGCTGCAGTTTCCTGATAGAACTTCAGGTCTCTCAGGTATGAATCATATCATTGGCAAATGTCTTTCTTTCCTATTCATCCTCTTTTTCTCCCTCTCTTTTCTTAAAGCATTTGCTAAGACTTCAAATACAATATAAACAGAAATGATAACACTGAACAACCTTATCTAGTTCCTGGTCTAGGGAATTTTCACAATTAAGGATGATTTCTACTATAGGCTTGTAACATAGGGACTTTATTATGTTGATATACATTCCTTCTCTCTGTGTTGTTTCCAGGACTTTACCATAAAACAGTGTTGAATTTTCTCTAAAGTGTTTTGTGCATTTATTGAACAGAATCATAGGATTTTTGTCTTTTCTTTTTTGTATGATGAATTATATTTTTATTTGCATACATTGAATCAATCTTGGAATAAATCCAACCCGATCATTTTTTACCTTAGTTTACTTGTATTTTGTTGAAGGTTTTGTGTTTTTGTTCGTCGATAAGACTGTCATATACTTTTCCATGTTTTTGTTGTGTCTTTACTTGACTTTGGGATCAATATAATATTGTGTTCATAGAAAGGGTTTTCAGTATGGGAACACTATGACTTCCATTTTGATATCTGCCAGACAGGCCCATTCCTCAACCAATACCATGTTTTTTTGAGTATCCAAGATTTTTTGTATTTTCTGTTGTGTAGGTTGTTATGATGCCTAGCTCTATTCCATGGTAGTCAGATATAGTATATAATTTCAATTTCTCTGTATTTAATAGGTTTACTTTGGGCTGAGAATGTGGTCTATTTTTGAGACTCTTTCATGGGATGCTGAGAATAATGTGTATTCCTTGATATCAGGATGAAAAGTCCCATATATATTACACAGGCCCATTTGCTTTATGGCTTGATTTGGTTCCATCATGTCTTTCTTAAGCTCTTTACCACTGAGCATGAACAGGTAATCGTGATTGTTACATTAGGCCATGGGGGTAATATGTATTCAACTGTATACTTAATAAGTTAGTGAACTTATTAAAGTTGCTGCATCTCATGTTATTAATAAAATAGATAAAGAAAGGAAACACTAAGTAGGTGAAATAATGACAGTAAGAGCAATATAGATATGAGTATGTTTCCTGTAATGTAGGCTGAAAAGAAAAGCAAATACTTAAGATAGGAAAAGACCTCTACAAATTAGTGCTACAGTGTCTCCTTCTTATTGCAACTAATGAACTTCAGGGAACAAGATGTTTTAGTTCAGGGCTTATGATTTGGTTGTAGTTCACAGTCTAGCTTTACAGGAATGTTCATACCTGGAGGGGTCCCAGAGAATAGCACGACATCCCCTCAATTTTCCCCTTTTTTCTAGAAAAATCTGGTTTTGGACTGTCCTCACCTAAAATATCTTTTCAACCAGCACTTTCACTATCTCCACACAAGATTCCTTCTACCCCAGAGTTACAAATTTAACTGGCACAGACTAGAAACCTACATTCCCCCATAACCGCCAACTCTGTCATAGCAAGTTATGCTTCACCATGTCCAGAGGAGAATACAAGCACACACTCACCATGGTCTATCGACCCTCACGATGTCAGAAACTCTTCATTGACTTCAGTAGAGATCAGTGAGGAATGTAGAAGTCACTTCTGATTTCTCTTTTTCTGATCTCTCATTTCAGATCTCTGTCTCTTTCTGCTTTATTAATGGTCCTTTAATGCCAACATAAGAAGCAGGATTATCTGGACACTCTATATCCATAAGAAGTATTGAGAAAAGGTCAAACCTCAGTAGTCAGTCTGAAAGTTTACCAATCTACTGAACAACCTTCTCTCCATCTTATCACATGCCTGGGAACTGTCTCACCCAATGTGGACTAGGTCTTATCACATCAATGAGATATTCCTCAAAGGCTTCCTTTAACCCACAGTCATTTGTAGATGTGTCTGAAGCCTCAGTAGTCAGTCTGTGAATCTGCCAAAGTATGCCAACCTGCTGAACTCACTCTCTCCATCTTATCACCTGATCAGGGAATGTCGCACCCAATATGGGCTGGGTCCTCTGACATCAATGAGATAATTCCTCCCAAGCTTGCTATAACTACTAGTTATTCATAGATGTGTCTGAAACTTCAACCTTACATGAAGATGAAAAGACAAAAGCTTAAGAAAACTGTAGAAAGTCTAAATACATCATGAAAGATTTGTGGAAATGAAATTTAGGACAGTGAATGACATAGAAAGGAAAAACAGAAACGGGGAACAAATAAAAATGATGATCAGTCTTGACCAAGGAGGGGAAGTGGGTATTTTTCAGCACAATGCAAGCATCAGAACTGGGATGATGGAGTTGGTGTTCATATTACACAGGAGAAATCATAAGAGATATCATGTTCTTTGTCATGTAGGCAATGTAGGGCTTTTGCCAGTAGGGTTTGTGATTAAACATATTTCTATAGAGTTTATAACTTACATAAACAGTTAAAAAAAGACTAAGGGAAAGATAATTCCTTGGGAGAAAGTCCCAAGATAGGATATTGCAAAGAACCCAAATGAGCTTTACAGAAATGTTTAAGATTGCCTGAGTAAAATTTTACTGTTGTTGTTGACCACCAAACTCCCTGATTGGATGAAAGCATTCCCTCCTTCTAGTGCTACAGCCAGTCAGCACCACGGCATATACTGGATCTCTCTTCTACTTGGGTTTCTCTAAATTTTCAAGACTCCTAACACAGCCTCCTCCTCTTGAGTTTCTAGCACATCCTTACACATAAGGAACCCAATGCCAATAAAAAAGCCAAACAGGGGCCTGAGAGATGACTCAAGGGTTAAGTCTCTGCCTCACAATCAAAAAGACCTGTGTTCCCATCCAAAGAACACATAAAATCACCAGGCAGATACAGGAGTGGCATGCACTTCTGATTGTGGAAGTCAGAGCATGGGACATTGCAGAGTGAAGCAAAAAGCAAAACAGTCCAGGATGATTCCCATACAGAACATACAGTATTCTCTCTTTCTCTCTCTCTCTCTTTCACACACTCACACACACACACACACAAACACACACACCAAAACAATTTTTAAAATGCCAAACAGAAATCAAACTAGAATATGTCTAAGAGGGTCCCTTTTGGTGCTATTACCCACTAAAGCTGCTGAACAAAAGCAATGAAGAGCACTATAAGTTCATTACTCCTGAGAAGTCAGCAAGAAAAAAATTCCATGGGAGGAAAACTCAAACCAATGGGACATAGAGAGCATATCAAGAGACCTTCAAAACGAACTTTATGATTTAAAGTTTTATTTTAACCTCATAAATTATTTTAAAACTTGTATCTTTCCCTGCTTCTTTATGTCGTGCTCTTATGTTTGCCATTTTTTAGAAACTATTTCTATCTCTCCGTGTGGATGAGATAATGAGAATTTGATTATTTATGTAATTAAAGCAAACTTCCCTATTAATGATTATATTTGTCTAATGTATAGCTTCATCCTATGGAGAACTGAAGCACCACAGACTCAAGCATGCCTATGCATGTCTCGCCCACTGCTTCTGACTATGGATGTAGTGCAACCATCTGTTTCAAGCTCCTGTGTGCTAGCAAAATATTGCCTACAACTATGCATTTATCTATGAATGACATAGCTGGTCATTCTGAGGTAGGAGAGGACTGTTTCAGCCACACATAAATATATGGAATAACAGTTCTGTACTGTTGTCTCCTTAATGTGCTAGCTTGCAAGAATTTACAACAGTCAAACAACTTACCCTTATGCAGAAGTAAAATGTGCTTTGCCAGTATCATTTTGATGTATGTTCATTGTTAGGAGCCCACTTTCCTTTAGAACAACAGATGAAGTTCTAATGATTTTCATTAATTATAGGTTTCCAGACAGTAGAAACACAGTATTTTTTGAAAGAGAAAGTTCAGTAAGATAGTACAAGTTTTATGCAATGATTAAAAGCAAAAACAGAAAAGGAGGCTTCCTCCTCTGTTAACCTTGCACTGATGTTCTTCTGTGGACCCCAGGATAGATTTCCCAGAAAGTATCATTTTCAGTGATTATATATCATGATTTCCTTTAAACAATCTATTATGTAAGAGATAGGCTATGACTCCTGACTTTTGGTCATAATGTAGGCAAAAAAAGGATTTAGTGAATTTCCTATTTTACCAACTCTTTGGGGTGAAAAAACAAGAACTTAGAGCTTCAGTAAAGTTCAATCAAGAACTTAGACTTCAGTAAAGTATTAATGAAAAGGAGAGGGAGTATCAATGATTATTTGAGTCCTTACCACCCCCTCTTCCACAAATTCGTGGAAAATTTTCTGTTCTCCATATGTTGTTTGGTTTCTAAATCCTGTTATAAGTCTGGGACAGCTCAGATTTATAACAGTATTCACTACACAAACGCCAGAAACTTTACCAAATGGAGAAGCTTTATGGAAGCTGATCAGCAACCATGCATCAGAAAGCCAGGATTCCAATGCATGGCGTCAAGAAGTGGTGCATGGGATTATTAAATGCTGACATCACATCTTAAGCAAGAGGCAGGAAGCAGACTATTTTACTTAAGTCAGACTTTGGCAGTTATGTGAAAGCAGGACTTTCCTGATGTTCAGTGTTTGACTAAACCGTGATTGATTAAACCATGATCACAGGACTGTTTCAGGAAGACCCAACTCTAATTGTTTTCCCCAGAATTCCAGTTAGGTGGGGACAGGTGCATGAAGAAGTCAACTGGTATTTTTCCAGCCTAACTTAGTAGGCTGAAGACTGTTTTTTTAACTTGGTTACAACACTACTTGCATTCTCCTCACTGGGACAAATGTGCTCACATTGCAGGAGAATCTTGTGGTGTCAAAGTAAAACAAGCAAGGACTCTGAGATTCTTGAATCACAATGTCTAAATACCATCTGCAGGGAAAAAAGAAGATGGCATCCAAAGGTGTGTGGCTGATTCTGCCTGCTGAGCTGGATCACATGCTTTGAAGCCAAAGATTGTAAGTACAGTCATTTTGCTGGATTCCAACCCACAGTTAATGATTACACAGGGGACATGTCGTAGCTGTCTCTCACCCCCCAACCCCAAAAGGTATTATTTAGACATTGCAAGAAAGAAACATTAATGGTGAGAATCAAAAGAAAGAAAAGTATCTAGGAATCAGTATTTTAAAAAATAGTCAGTTATAAATAGCTATCACTCAGACTTGAATCATGGATTACAGAGTACATTTTTCCAGTTATTGTACATGATAAGGACACTGTGCTTAAAACACCTGATATCTAACCACCTGTATTTATTTCTATGATTGGAAGTTCTAAATAGTAATGTACCTGATGTCCTACTTGAACATATTATAAACATTCATTTGCAAAGAACTGAAAGTTTATATGAAGAGATGCATTCTATGCCCTCATCATTGAAGTACTGACTATACATCAACAGAAGTGTAGAACTTACCAGTAAAGATGCAGAAGCAGGAAGCATTTAAATACACTGAGTACAAATAGCAGGAAATATCTGATGTGCAAAAAAGTGCATATAGGGTCCACTGAGGTAGCTGATTTGTTCCATTTCTGAGAAAATGATGATAAGAAATAAAAAAGTCACCCTGGTCAGACTATGTGATGATCTGGTTGGTTCCTAGTTCTGTGTATCTTTCTCCATTGCATTTAGTTTTGCTGAGTGTTACAGGGGAACTGTGAACTTTGCTTCTTTGAGCACTGCTTCTGTTGGGAGAAGAGGTCACTGGGGGATTCTTGGATGTCCTTACTATTTTAATGCATTTGACCTAGGGAGGATCCATTTAAAGGAAGTCTGAAGAGATGGCAGGTCTCTTAACAGCATACCTGTCCCCTTGAAGTCTGTGATCCTTCAGATCACTCTCCTTAACACAACTGAATCCTGTTGCTTCACATGAACCCTAAGGCTGTTGTTCTCCTTCAACTCAAGAAATCCTCCACCTCAGAATCAAACACTGGTATTATGAGCATGTGCTACATACCCGGTTGATGTTGCCATTATTTACAAGGAGAAATAAGCAGGTATATTTTCGACTTGATCTTATCAAGTTATAGGAAACTCTAAAACTTTCTTTTATCATAGTGAAACTGCAATGCTATTTTTGACCACATTTGGAATCCCAGGAGACATACTTTGGATGTATTTGGATAGGTGTCTGCAGAGAGGTTTAAGTGAGGAAGGAATTCCCATACTGAATGTAGTTGGCACCATCTCACAGCCTGAGGGTCATGGATGTAATAAGGGAAAATGTGAGGTGGACCCCGCATTCATCTCTCTCTGTTTGTCTGGGGACAAAATGTGAGATATAACCTTAGGACTTGCTGCTGCACTTTCCACTTCCATGATGGAGTACGTATGCTCAAACTATGAATAAGAATAAAACTTTCCTTCCCTTAATTTCTTTTTTGTGGGTCTTTTGGCACAGCAATGAACAAAATAACTAACATATTTGCTTCCATTTGTTAGCTCAGATAGGGCTTTTCCACCATTCCCTACTTTCAATATCTACTATCTGTATCTAAAAACTAACATTTAGATTCAGTATCTAATTCTGTAAAAAGAAGCATCATGTTCTTAGTGAGCTGACCAGCCATACAAGATGGTGGAACCTGGATAAGGTAAGAAGATGAACTAAGAAACATTCTCAGTATAAGAAGCAAGTGTGTGGGTTGGTTTTCCCATGCACGCAGACACACACTGTGATGACTCCAGGCCGTCAGGGCAGAGACAGGCAAATGCACTGCAGGTCCTCCGCCCTCCCACTAAATCCAGGGGACTCCAAACTCAACAGGGAGCTTGTCAAGGCAAGACTCACTTTATTGGGGGCAATTAAACAGTTTATGTAGACAGCAGACTGCAGGGTGTGAAACGGGCAGCCAATTACCTTAATGGTCAGAAGCACACAGGCTGCATAGGTCAGACTTAACATATATCTATAAGGGATACATGTCAACTCCTAAAAGTCAATTAGGATTCCTATAATATAAACAGGGTTACACCCAGTACACTAGCTCCCAGCACCATCTGTGGTCCCATGTGCTTAGCCACGCCCTGCTCACTCCCTCCCAGACCATTATTCCTGGGCAGGCCCAACATCTCCCCCTTTTTGTTTTAATAGAGACTGTATTTTACAATTAACTATACGTGTGTCCAATGTCCCATAAGTCCCAGCGTGAGCTTTCACTGCTGTCCTGTCCCGGTTGTTCTTCTCAGTAAGGCGAGTTGGCATCAGCACCAGGCATGGCAGCAGGTAGGCCTGGGGAAGTTGCATGTGATTCACATAGACAATACAGGCCTGCCTGGTCCATTTTTAAACCAAGGCCTCACAAATCTCTGCAGTCCAAGCTTAAACCACATCACCAGGGATGCCATGGCATGGATGTTCAAGGGCCATAAGTGCCTGTAGCTTGGTCTTGTTGGTGGAGCACTGCTGAGAGGTGTGCTGAGGAAACAAGAGATATAATTATTAAAAGAACAACTTTTTCTAGATGTTAGATCAAACCCAGATTGACTCCCACCTTAGTTTAGGCAAGGTATCAATCAGGCCATCTTGAGTTAGGTCAGGCCTATAAGGATTACGGTTAGCGGTCTGAGCGCCGGTGTCCTCGGGGGAAGATGGCTAGCGTGGACCCAAGTCGGTGCTGTTCGTGTGTCTGGGTAACATTTGCCGGTCTCCCCTTGCAGAAGCAGTATTCAGAAAACTGGTAACTGATGAAAACATTTCAGATAATTGGAGGATAGACAGTGCGGCTACATCCACATATGAAGTGGGGAACCCTTCTGACTATTGAGGGCAGAACTGCATGAGGAAGCATGGCATCCCCATCAGTCACATTGCCTGACAGGTTACTAAAGAAGAATTTGCCACATTTCACTATATACTGTGTATGGATGAAAGCAATCTGAGAGATTTGAATAGAAAAAGTAATCAAGTTAAAAACTGCAAAGCTAAAATTGAGCTACTTGGGAGCTATGCTCCACAGAAACAACTCATTATTGAAGATCCTATTATGGCAGTGACTCCGACTTCGAGCAGGTGTACCAGCAGTGTCTCAGGTGCTGCAGGGCCTTCCTGGAGAAGGCCCACTAGCTGGTCCTGTCCACTGCAGCTGGCACCTCATCACCAGTCCTGTGCCCAAAGTGGTGGCAAGACTTTTCCCCATGCCCCACTGTCTCGTCAGCTTACTTACTGTGTAATCTTAAAAATAATTTTAGGTGAAAACTCATTGTATCTGCAGAAGACTAAATACATTCAAGTAAGACAGTTCAAGGTGCAGTTAAGCATTCTTGTATGAGTTGAACCCTTTGCTCTACTTACAAAACAGTGTAACAAGCAAATATGGAAAAAAATAGAAAAGAATAAAATAAGAATGACTTACAGCCCACATCAGCCTTTTATCCAGCAAGATAATCTAGTCTACCTGAGTGGGTGCCTGGCTAGCACCCAATATGCCCTCCTCTTCTTGTCTTGCAACTCTGTTTCCCAGACTCTTAAAGTCACAATAGTCCCATCTGTAGAGTTCTCTGCTTAACATTGGACGAGTCTTAACGCACATACATTCAGGGTGCACACTTGTGTATTCAAAAGCTGGAGTAGGCTAGATGGGTGGTGCATGTCTGTAACCTCAGCACTGGAAATGTAAGGCCGTGAGATCATGTGTTTCAGTCAGGGCCTGGGCGACATAGTGAGACCCTGTCTTAAAACAAAAATAATAAAATAGGAACAACAGAAAAAAAAAAAAAACAGATTACGGTTAGCATCTTCCTTGAGCATTCCATGGATAGTTTCTGAAAGAGAAAAAGTGAAGAAAGCTGCCTCAAGGCTTTTTACCCCTTGGTTTAGTTTGTTCGTCTGGGGAAGATTTTTCTTGGGTATCCTTCATGAGGATCCTCCTTCACGGAAGTGTTGACAGATAGGCTTCCCCAGTGTCTTTGGAATCTCAATTCAAGTTGTCCCTTTTGAAAATTTACAATGTTGATGGTAAATAATGGCAACCTTAGCTGTTTGTGGGGGCTTACTCCCCCTTTTGTTTTTATAATTGGGCCTTTAATTGGTTGAGTATGGGGTCATCCAGCAGAAGGGGATGTCTTTTTGGAGTTCCAAAGACCTTCAAAGACCTTGAGAGACCCTTTCCAGCATGGCTGTTCTAAACCTGCCTACTTTACCCCTTAACCTACTTGAGGACCCAGGCTGCTCAAGAGATGAGGGGCAACAACTGCTCTTTGTCTACTTCCTGCTGAGATGGGACGATGAAAGTGAGAGCAGTCTGATGTCCTCATCCATGAAGTGCTGGGATGGTCTAGGGGTCTTTGACAGATGGCTTTATACTTTAAGGTCCCTTAAAAAGAGACAAAACACAGGTTAAACTTTTGAGATCTACACAAGGATTAAGCCATTGTAACTGGGAAGGCACATGGGATAAACCAAATAAGCTCAGTAATCTTACTGTGGTACAGGAAAGAATTAGTAAAGAAAACCTGTTATCACCTGGAATAGTCATTGCCTTTGTCAGGTGTAAAAACCAAGAACTAATCTACAACTGAAGACCTTTGTCCTCTGCCAGCTGTGAATCTCTATGATCACAGTTTGAAATCTGTTTAAAACAATGTGAACTGCGTATCTTGTTTCATTAAACGAAGGAATGTCTAAAAGTAACATCATTAAGGATATAAAGAATCTCAGTAGTTACTTTGTGAGCGACTGATGAACCTGTCATTTCCCGATCATTAACATTTTAGTAAAATCAAAGATTGACAAAAGCCTAGGAAGGAAGTTGGGCACTAGAATTTTGTGCTCCCTAGTCTATCAACATAGAAACAAAGAGGCTTCCCATTTGCATGTTAAACCCAAGGTTCTAATGAGATGCTCACCCTGGCATTTTGGACCTTTTTTCTGGATATCAGAGGCAAACTCCTTTTCCATTGGAGGGAAGCTTTGAGCTTCAGGCCATTTCATTGGTCCCCAGGAAAGGACTTGACCTCTGGGACCTTGGGTTCAGAGGGAAATCCTTCCTCCAGTGGAGATTCCCATGGTCAGACATAGGCTACATGGAAGCTTCCTGGATTTACAACCATTTCAAAGCACCCAGTCTGATCCTATTTAAAGCATCTTTCCATCTTTCTCCTGTCAGAAGGGGTCCTGTACATCTAAATACCACACATATCTTCTTTATATTTTCTTTATCCTAATTGATGTTTTCCTGTTGTTTTTACATTAGATATCCTTTAAGAAATGTTCATTAAAAGAGGCAATAACAGTAGACTTCATCTTAAAAATCATTATATCTGAATTAAGTTAGCAAGATTGTAAGAGAATGCAGGAGTACACCTGGAATTAGAAAACAGACTTGTCCCCAAGGAAGAGAGCTAATACATACCAGGAGATTGAAGAAATTCCAATGAATTTCTCAGAAATCAGTTTTTCTTTCTGGCTGCTGGATATGTTGGTATTACACATGGGAAAACAAACTTTTAAAGGAATGACAAAAGTAATGTTATCAGATCCTAGGTAAAAACACAATATCGCCTTTTGCGAAGATTCATAAAAATCAAAATGAAACAAGATATTTAGTCAGTATGTATTCAGGCCTTTTAATGTTATCAAAATGATTAATTTTTAAGTGTGCACATGCATTTATATTGGGCATGCCAAATAATGAAGAGTCCAAAATTAAAATGTGATTATAAGCACGCAATAAAATTCCAACTGGCCACAGCTGTTATTTTGAAACATAAATACACATTTTATAGGAAATCCAGATAACCAAGCATTTCAGAACTTTTTAACCCTTTATCATCATAGGCAAAGTACAAAGAGCAACAGACAGTTTTTCTGGTCCCTCAGTGCATGAGGGATAAAGGCTTTTTTTAAATCAAGCTTTAGACAAACACAAACAGAGGCAGTTCCCACCCTCCTGCCAGGAAACTAAGGAATTTGTAAGTAGTCTTCCTCAACTCCCCCTGAATAATGGTGATTATGGCACTATGCTCTTCCTGGTACGTGCTGGGGGAAGGGGGGCTCACTTGGTTTTTGTACAATGCCTGCTATTGGCACTTCAGAGGGACCTTTATCTAGTTTTCCCCATGCTGTCCATTTAAGGAATGTGGGATTAGAAAGCACTGCTCTGGCGACATCCAGCCAGGCTTTTGTTTTGCAGAGTTGATGAGCTAAATCTTGAAGAAGCATCTCATCCCAGGATAATTTGGGCCATCCTCTAGAATTGCTCTCTTTAATTTCTTTAAATTTTTAGCTTCCCAGGGATACCATACTGTAGGGCGATTGCCCTCTGGATCTAGGTTCTCAGTGTACTTGGGCTCCAGCTCTGGATTCCCTGCTTTAGCCTGAGCATGACCAGTGCGCCAGTGCACACATTCAAGAGAGACATTGGTGAGGTGTACTGGGTAGGGTTCTCATCTGGACTTCATCTGCCCTGTTCCCCCTTGAGCGGAACTAAATCTGGACACAGGTTACCGGTCCCACTCCGCAGCTGCTCGCTCATATTTTTCTCCAGCCCCCAGACTGAACACCTCTCCCTCTCTGGGCGGCTGATTGCTCCCATTGTCTGGTAGCTCTAGGAGCATTTGTAGCTCCTCCCCCTCACTCAGCAACTCCAAGTGGCTTTCAAGATTCTTATCTCTGTCTAGTTTACTTTCCGCCTGGTAGCCTGGGATTTCTCCGTGGTGGATTTCTCCCCGGCAGATGTTTTCCAATCCTCTTGAGTGTGCTGCACTGGGGCACCACCCAGTGTGAATCCCTCCAAGCGACAGATGCGCTGGCCACCCCTGCGGCTTTCTTGGCCCTGCCATGGCTGGGCTGATTATTCACAATCCTCTTGAGCACACCGCACTGGGGCACCGCCCAGTGGGGATTTCTCTAACCAGGGGATGTGCTCACCACCCTGTGGCTTTCCCTGCCCTACCACGGCTTGGCAGCAGGCGCATAGGATAGCTTCCTTTTGGCTCCAGGCGCCCTGGAGCCCGTGTATCTGGCTGCTCCTCCTCTCCTCCTTCCCCTTTGTCTATCCCTCCTCCACTTTAGGCTCCAGTGGGGGCTGGAGTGGATCAGGAAGGAACACTGCCTCAAGCGCAGAAATAAGGGGGTAAAATCCTGAAGAGGTGACACCTCAAAATGTTCCTCCCCCTTCCTGGCTAGATTCCCCACCTGATTCCAGGTGGTCCATGAAAAGATGTTAGAGCATTGGACCCAAGGTTGTAATTGAAGGGCCACCTGCCAGACCTCCGCAATGGTAGAGTCTGAAACCTCTAAACCATGTTTCTTAATACAGATCTCAGCGCTCTTGGCTCTGGGTCAAGTTTACAAGTTGAGTTACCCATATTTTCCGAGTTTCACTCACCCTGAAGTCTGCTTAGCTCTGCCCGTTTTGGGAAGCACCTCACACGGGGGAACCAGATGTGTGGGTTGGATTTCCCATGCACACACACACTGTGACAACTCAAGGCTATCATGGCAGAGAGAGGCAAACGTGCTGCAGTTCCTCCACCTCCCAACCCAAATACAGGGGACTCGGAACTCAGTAGGGACCTTCTCAAGGCAAGACTCACTTTATTGGGGGCAACGAAACAGTTTATATAGGCAGCAGATTGCAGCGTGCAAAACGGGCAGCCAATTACCTTAATGGTGAGCACAGCACACAGGCTGCATAGGTCAGACTTAACATATATCTATAAGGGAGACATGTCGATTCCTGAAAGCCAATTAGGGCTCTCTATAATATAAACAGGGTTACACCCAGCACACAGCTCCCAGCATCATCTTTGGTCCCATGTGCTAAGCCACACTCTGCTCACTCACCCTCCCAGACCATTATTCTGGGCAGGCCCAACAAGCAAGGACTGAGGACATAGTTCAGTGGGTGGAGTGTCTGTCATCCATGAATTCCAAAGTTGAATCCCAACATTAGGGGAACTAGTGGGATGGTGAATGCCTAGGATCCCTGGACTCATGAAGTAGAGGCAGGAGGATCAGAAGATTAAGGTACTTCTCACTGACATAATAGTTCAAGCATATCTTGAGCTAGGAAACACAATTTCAGAATAGAAGAGCATAGTAAAACAATAAAATGCTTAAAGAAAGAGCTTATCTGAGACCACTGAGGGGCTCCTTGAAAATTATATATAAACAATGAAATCAGCAAGAAGAGGGGAAAAATGCCCTGAGGGTAATCTGGATAAAAGGTTACAGGTATAAAATTTTCACTATGAAGCCTGCCCTCCTCAAAAGGACTTTTCCCTAAACTCATTCATTCAGTGTGACCTGGATCCATAGACTATGTCGCATCTAGATAGACTATTTTTGCTTACCTGCCCTTTATCTGTGTTTTGTTTATGCAAAGGTGAAGAGACACGTTGGTGTCCTTTCCCATTGACTTCAATGTCAGACGCTGCTATATCTACAAGAAGCAATGGGGAAATGGTCCAAAGATAAGGTAAGAAATTTAACATGTTGGCTTCTTTAGAAAAGGGACCATTAAAGTCCCAGACAGCATCCGTGGTTCTTCCTGGACACTCTGAGGAGAAGCCATTTAGATGGTGAAATACAGAGAAAACACTAAATGTCCAACTCAATTTTGTGAGTATTGATCAGGAAGGTACTATGTGTTGACCTCATACAACCATAAGGATACAGTTCAAAAAGGAAACTGGTTCTATCTTCCAAAATCTGGAGATATGTAAATCAAAGGAGAACCAACTTGAGGTACTTGTGGGAAGAATGTTTTTCATGATCTTTCAAAAGATGTTCAAATCGTTCATCCTGGTCTAGAGAGATGAGGGAGCACATTAAGCTAAGCAAAGAAACAAGATGTGGACCCACCTCACATATAAAATGCTTCATATGTGTTTTGGCCCTCCTGTAATTACAGCCTTTCAAGTATAGAGATTAGGATCCCCACAACAAGATATCAATCAGATAAGCTTATCATTGAACCCTGGGATTTTTCTTAGAGGCTGTGTCTCCAAAATGTGATGAAGAGTGAGTAAGGATGGATGCGTGAACATAAACTTCTGTCATCCATATGCATGTGTACACATGTGCAAATGAACACATATACCCAAACCCACATGTGACTACAGATTTACAAACCTGCATACAAAACACAGAAATCCCTGCCACAGATACACACGAAAAATGGGAAAAAAGAAAAAGAGGGAGAGATTTTACTGCTTAATATAACTCAGAAATGCTTGAGTCTTTTATCTATGGATATGGAATACTGAAATCCAATCCAAGGAAATGGTACTTGACTAGTGCTGCCTACCAAAATTGTGATTGATTGAAATGAATGATTAGGAAACACCTAAGAATGCAATGTGACATGATGTAGCCCAGGTTAGTCTCAAAACATATGCATGTAATTCAACCAAGAGAAAAGCAAAGACAAACTTCCTACCACATAATAGCTAAGGAATGTTTCAACGTCACCTCTGATTTCAGTCACTGTAAGTTGACAGAGCAAGTGGGAATATCTGCATCCCCAGCACATGCAAGGCTGAGGCAGAAGAACAATGACTGTGCA